>OX352762.1:65962332-66544803 GCA_947095585.1 Nephrocerus scutellatus
AGAACAAAGAATGAGTGGCTATCAGTTAAATGCACAGACGAAACACGGCAATCAAGCTTATCAAGACTACCCCAAGTCTACAACCATGGCCAAAAGCCAGTTTAAAGATTGTTGGAGAGGATGGAATCGCACGTAACCAAATCTTCTACGTGTTCCTTCCTCATATCAGAAATGAACCCAATGAGAAAATACGCATGCGCATAGTGATCCAAAATAAATAGCTAAGGAATGCGGAGTGGAAGATACTCTCAAGAAAAGATAGAGAAAATGAGTATCTCCAATTGACCATCTCAGCCTCGCCAAAAATTGCTGGTAACCTTAAAGGATTAAATTATAAGGTTAACTGGCTCTTTGGTTCTGTTTATTTCAGGCTCAAAAAAGACCACGACCAAAATAAAAAAGAAGACGCGAAAGGTTACCCGGCGAGGTGTTATCAAAACCAGGGCAATCAAGTCTGCCAGAAAGACTAATGCATCACCCAACGACAACCAATACAAAAAACAAAATACCAGACCAAACTAAACTGTCCAAGAAACACGGTCTAGTAGCAGCAAGACCAAAACCTGAAACATATAGCTCTCATCCAAGAGCCATGGACCAAAAACGATAAAATTCTGGGAATACCAAACAATATAGGTAAGTTGATTTATAGCAAAGGAAACGAGATCCAAGGATAACAATCTTATGTCGCCGCTCGTTCAACATTTACTCCCTAAATCAATTCATTTCCAGATACCTTACCGCGATCTCCCTAGAGACGCACACAAACAACGGAAGCAAGAGCAACATCAATTTTGCCACTGCCGGAAGAAGAAGAAGACCCCCTCCGGAAACAACACGGAGCTTCACAGAATACTGCATAGCTCATAGACAAAGTTTCGTGATCGGATGCGATGCAAATTCTTACCACAAAGTCTGGGGAAGCAACGACACAAGCACAAGAGTTGAGCTACTTTTAAATTACTGCTTATCCAAAACTGTTATTATAAATATTGTGGGGAATGATGCTACCTTCATAAACGCCATTAGAAAAGAGGTACTGGACCTTACCTTGTCAGACGCAGGAACGACCAGTGCGATCCAGAACTGGAATGTAATGAAGGAGGCATCATTCTCCGATCACACGTACATCAACATTAAAACCCTC
Source organism: Nephrocerus scutellatus (assembly GCA_947095585.1). Classification (NCBI taxonomy): domain Eukaryota; kingdom Metazoa; phylum Arthropoda; class Insecta; order Diptera; family Pipunculidae; genus Nephrocerus; species Nephrocerus scutellatus. Next base: position 65,963,480 of record OX352762.1, read on the forward strand.
CACAGGGTTCAATCTCAAATAAGAACCCCTAAACATATTAACTGGCAAGTCTTCCTAGACACAGACAAGTTAACCTAACAGGTATCAGTACCCTTATTAGATCGATTGTAGAACTAGACAGCACTGCAAACGACCTTACCGAGGCAATCATAAATGCCTTCCAAACAAGGTGCCCCGCAGTCCGCGTCAGAGGCACGAGAGATGTTCCAAAGATCTCGAGGCAAGTTAGCAAACTTTTTAGCAAGGCCAAATGGACAAACAACTGGACGGCCTATCGATCTTATCTTAACAGATATAACGGAACAGTTGGAGAGAATTTTGTGAAAGTATTGACAAACTACCAACACCGTGTCGACTATACAAAGCTCTTTCCCTCGACCATAAAAACCCACTCGGATCAGTCAGAAAACCAAACAACGAATTGACATCCAACAGACTAGAAACTCTTGACTGCTTAATAAAAAGTAATTTCCCCAACTGCTTAATACTAGACAACTAAGAAGAAAACGAGGACCTTAACACAAACCTTTACCTTACCTCCGCGAAAGCCTTCAGACGCTCAAACAACATTTTCACCACAGAAGGAATTCGATGGGCAGTAAACTCCTTCGGCCGATACAAATCCCTAGGAGGAGACGGAATATAACCGATACTCCTACAACGTGCCTTGTACCTTATAGAATCTATGTACCAAGGTGCTGTAGAGATGTACTAGTGATTTTCTTACCAAAGACAGGGAAGAAATCCCATGAGGATACAAGGTCTTACAGGCCTATTAGCCTTACATCATTTATTTTCAAAGCCATGGAAAAAATTTTAGGTCACTACATAAGATCTAGAATACTCCAATCAAATCCACTTAACCCCCGCCAACACGCATATCAGACTGGAAAATCAACAGAAACAGCACTTCATAAGCTGACAACTGAAATCGAAGACACACTCCGAAGCAAAGAGATGTTACTATGCGCCTTCATCGACATCAAAGACGCTTTCGACAACACTAACTTCGAAGTAATTCAAACACAAGCTAGAACCAGGAGAATAGACTCCTCTATCATAGGATGGGTCATGTGCTTTCTAAGGGGTAGGAAAATTCTAGCCTCATTTGGTGACGAAACCATCACAATAGCAGCAACAAGAGGCTGTCCACAAGGAGGCGTTCTATCACCACTCTTGTGGCTACTAGTGATGGATCAGTTGCTCGACAGGCTTAAGAGTAATCTTATCACAAACATTGGCTATGCAGATGATCTAGTCCTAATGGTTCGAGGTAAATAAGTAAGCACGATAACAGAGCGCATGCGGAAGAGACCTTCACTGATCATGAGCCAGGCATTGCCTACAGCAAGAGCCACATCAAAAACAAGATAGAAGAGTGGGCAAATAACGCCATCGATGCGGAATGGGAATCATCAACTTCGATTAAACAAACCAAAAAGCTTCACAAATACAATGCACAAGGCTTACCAGCCCACCCACAATAATAATAATAATAATATTGTTGCTGCAAAAATTGTGGCAATTGAAGCTGAATTGGGACGAAGCTCTTCCCGATCGTATTCTCCTACATTGGAACGAATACCTAGCACCAAGGTACGTACTGATGAGTTCAACCAAGACTAACCTCCATGGCTGTTCAGACGCAAGCATGAAAGCTTACGGTGCGTGCGGGTATTTCCGAACAGTACATCCAGCGATGCACGTCACCGTTAGTTAAATGTGCGCAAAATCTGGATTGCACCACTGAAAGAAGTCTCTGCAGAGACTGAAAATGTGTGCGGCCTTTTTGTAAGTAGAATGCCTTCAAAATTTAACGGTTCTGGCTCACGCTCACGCAGCAATCGCATACGCCAACTTGCACAATTTAATTAGAACGGACTTCTTTAAGTAGGTGGACGCTTATCCATGTCTCACTTTTCGATACGGCGCATCCAAGCTATCAAATAGCTATATCTGGCGCTCAGTGCTGAATTTTTGTTTCTTTGATTCGAAACTGAAGGTTTCGGACCTTAAGAAAAAAAAAAAAATTAGTAAAGTATATAATAATAATTTTTTTTACATATCTATATGACATGCCCTTTTCCGGCGCGATTATTAATCCTTTCTACTGAATTGGTCTAGATATTACTTTAAGAATTATTACCTTGACAACTTTGCTAAGTATTTTTTTTGTACATTAAAGTTAATACTGTGCTGGCCAATCTGGCGTCGAACCTATTATAGATTAACGTTTTGTTATACTGTTTCACTCAGCAAAGGTTGTACTTCCATTTTTGCTAAAGCCTAATTATGGCCGCCCCCATTGCCCCCAGTGCCGACAGCCTTGCCTTACAAGTTCGTTGAAACCGTGCGTAGTTCGACCAAATCCCGATGCCATTGAAGTCAGTGGTACTGCGATTGATCCGAACGCTCATAATACGCGTAATCGTTCCAAAAGGAAACCTCCCGTGCGATTTCCTACTACTTCGCAGAAGGATCAGCGTACAGGCAACGCTCTGGAGGGGGAAGGTCTGAAGTCTAATCCGGAAAACGCCACTGTCACAGTCGATCGCGCTCGATTGTCACAACTCGACCACCCAGGAAGCCAAAATCGAAGAGAATCCAGTCTGGTTTCGACAATCCAACGAGTAGTGAATAACTCCATTGGACAAATCCAAGAATCTTTAATGCAACAAATGTCACAAGATATCACTCAATTAATTGACCAATGTTGAACGTTGCTTAGGCGGACTGAAAATACATGAAGCCGAAGCTAGAGCGCCAGCAGTGCCAGTAGCACCAGCTAATACTCCAGACTGTGAAGATTATCCCTGGCCGCGCGATATGCCATTCGAGCGCCGAGAGCCAAATAATCAGACCTCTTATCCAATTCGTTCCACTCATGTAGATGTTAATACGGCCGTGAAAGTGTCAAACATAATCGCGGGCTGGCACCTACAATTTGAAGGGTCGTCAGACGGATTGACAGTAGACGTGTGTCTGGAGCCACGCCAAGTGTTCTGTTATGGGTGTGGGGCGGCGAATACATATAAACCAAACTGTCCCAAATGTAATATTCAGGGAAAATGGACGAGGGGTGTGAACCGAAACACCAGTTCACGCCCACATTAAATTGCAACATCATTCGACCACCTGACTCGACCAGACCAGTCCCACTATCAGCTAAGAAGTTAATTGTTAAAGATGGAATAAGCCCTGACGTAAGCGTCGGGTTATCCCTTAGGACCAGGAAGACCTTGCATCCCATCAGACCCTACGATATTCGCGTCACTGAGAACAACCAGACCCGAAATAAAATTTTCAACTCGGTTGCGGCCTTAGCGAAACCAATACCTAGCCGATCCGCCGAACGAATAGCACTTTTTTGGAGACCAGTGAAGGAAAGGCGCCGTTTGTTGATGAGCACCATATTGGCAAAACCCAACGATACCCGCCCTTACGCTTCCGTAACCTTATTGGGCAAGGAAGTAGAGGGACTACTCGATAGTGGTGCCTCAATAAGTTGTGTCGGCGGTTCATTGGCCACACGAGTTCTGAACAGCAAGATCAAGTTAAAGCGGTGTGTCTCACCCCTTAAAACGGCAGACGGAAATACGCAAAAGGTCTGTGGGTTTTTTGTTCCAGATATTAAATTTATTGGCAAACTGAATCGTCTACCAAAATGTCGATCATCCCAAGCAAGCGCTTCACCAGGAATGGGCCAAAATACCGCAGAGCCACTTTCGTGCTGCATGCAATAGCTTTGTCGGCCGTTTGAAGGCCATAATCGCGGCTAAGGGTGGCCAAATCGAAAACTGCTAAAGCAATTCGAAAATTTAAATATTTGTGAACATTTTTTCCGTAAAGTCCTCAAACCAATTCGGTATTCTAACGCCCTAGAAGAGCTTAAGTACACTGCGAAATCAAATAGCTTTAATTGTATAACACTCATGTAGGCTTGATGAATCCGTTCATTCTCAAGACAATATTGTAGATGTGGTTAATGTAACCTGGGAAGACTGGGGTTTCTCAGACTCCCCGGAAGCAGGCAACGATGAAGCGCATTACATAGCCACTCTCGCTGCAAGACCGTTGAACGGGACAATAGTGCCCATCCGACAAGAGATGACCCTGTCTAGCAGAATTCAACGGATCTAGAGGAGACAACCTCGATAAATAATCCTCAATCCAAGGTGAGACTCGTGCGCTAAGGGATGAATGGCCATGAGGATTTTGGTCTGTCCAGCTTAAAGTGACCTAACCACAGCAAGAGGCTCTGCGGTGATGGACCCTACTTTCCTCATATAAAAAAACTTATGGATAGTTTACAAAAAAATAGAAATCTTGAGTCCCTGCACAAGGCTCCAACGTCCCAAAATGCTTGGAAAACACGTCCACATCAACTACCTCAGACTTAAGAGACGGACTGACAGGTTTAGATCTTGAGGACAAACAGAGAAAAAGACTCTACCTAAGAAAGAAACAACTTACTTCCCCACAAAAGTAGCCGAAACACCCAGCATCACTGCAAAAACAGGTTCGGGTCTAGGTGAAGAAGAAGTATTGACAAGGGGATCAGGACATTGCCACGATATAGTGATGTCACGAAAGCCATCAGGTTGGCAATTACCGACCAGTGCTTTCCTGGTGTCAAAATGGAGACGGCCAAGATGTCACTAATCCAAGACAATATTATGGACGCAGTAGCTGAGCTCCCACTCGATGGCATAAGCCCTAAGCCTAGGCCCTGTTTCCTAGGCTGTAGAATAAAGAATGAGTGGCTATCAGTTAAATGCACAGACGAAACACGGCAACATGGCTTATCAAGACTACCCCAAGTCTACAACCATGGCCAAAAGCCAGTTTAAAGATTGTTGGAGAGGATGGAACCGCACGTAACCAAATCTTCTACGTGTTCCTTCCTCATATCAGAAATGAACCCAATGAGAAAATACGCATGCGCATAGTGATCCAAAATAAATAGCTAAGGAATGCGGAGTGGAAGATACTCTCAAGAAAAGATAGAGAAAATGAGTATCTCCAATTGACCATCTCAGCCTCGCCAAAAATTGCTGATAACCTTAAAGGATTAAATTATAAGGTTAACTGGCTCTTTGGTTCTGTTTATTTCAGGCTCAAAAAAGACCACGACCAAAATAAAAAAGAAGACGCGAAAGGTTACCCGGCGACGTGTTATCAAAACCAGGGCAATCAAGTCTGCCAGAAAGACTAATGCATCACCCAACGACAACCAATACAAAAAACAAAATACCAGACCAAACTAAACTGTCCAAGAAACACGGTCTAGTAGCAGCAAGACCAAAACCTGAAACATATAGCTCTCATCCAAGAGCCATGGACCAAAAACGATAAAATTCTGGGAATACCAAACAATATAGGTAAGTTGTTTTATAGCAAAGGAAACGAGATCCAAGGATAACAATCTTATGTCGCCGCTCGTTCAACATTTACTCCCTAAATCAATTCATTTCCAGATACCTTACCGCGATCTCCCTAGAGACGCACACAAACAACGGAAGCAAGAGCAACATCAATTTTGCCACTGCCGGAAGAAGAAGAAGACCACCTCCGGAAACAACACGGAGCTTCACAGAATACTGCATAGCTCATAGACAAAGTTTCGTGATCGGATGCGATGCAAATTCTTACCACAAAGTCTGGGGAAGCAACGACACAAGCACAAGAGTTGAGCTACTTTTAAATTACTGCTTATCCAAAACTGTTATTATAAATATTGTGGGGAATGATGCTACCTTCATAAACGCCATTAGATAAGAGGTACTGGACCTTACCTTGTCAGACGCAGGAACGACCAGTGCGATCCAGAACTGGCATGTAATGAAGGAGGCATCATTCTCCGATCACACGTACATCAACATTAAAACCCTCCACAGGGTTCAATCTCAAATAAGAACCCCTAAACATATTAACTGGCAAGTCTTCATAGACACAGACAAGTTAACCTAACAGGTATCAGTACCCTTATTAGATCGATTGTAGAACTAGACAGCACTGCAAACGACCTTACCGAGGCAATCATAAATGCCTTCCAAACAAGGTGCCCCGCAGTCCGCGTCAGAGGCACGAGAGATGTTCCAAAGATCTCGAGGCAAGTTAGCAAACTTTTTAGCAAGGCCAAATGGACAAACAACTGGACGGCCTATCGATCTTATCTTAACAGATATAACGGAACAGTTGGAGAGAATTTTGTGAAAGTATTGACAAACTACCAACACCGTGTCGACTATACAAAGCTCTTTCCCTCGACCATAAAAACCCACTCGGATCAGTCAGAAAACCAAACGGCGAATTGACATCCAACAGACTAGAAACTCTTGACTGCTTAATAAAAAGTAATTTCCCCAACTGCTTAATACTAGACAACCAAGAATAAAACGAGGACCTTAACACAAACCTTTACCTTACCTCCGCGAAAGCCTTCAGACGCTCAAACAACATTTTCACCACAGAAGGAATTCGATGGGCAGTAAACTCCTTCGGACGATACAAATCCCTAGGAGGAGACGGAATATAACCGATACTCCTACAACGTGCCTTGTACCTTATAGAATCTATGTACCAAGGTGCTGTAGAGATGTACTAGTGATTTTCTTACCAAAGACAGGGAAGAAATCCCATGAGGATACAAGGTCTTACAGGCCTATTAGCCTTACATCATTTATTTTCAAAGCCATGGAAAAAATTTTAGGTCACTACATAAGATCTAGAATACTCCAATCAAATCCACTTAACCCCCGCCAACACGCATATCAGACTGGAAAATCAACAGAAACAGCACTTCATAAGCTGACAACTGAAATCGAAGACACACTCCGAAGCAAAGAGATGTTACTATGCGCCTTCATCGACATCAAAGACGCTTTCGACAACACTAACTTCGAAGTAATTCAAACACAAGCTAGAACCAGGAGAATAGACTCCTCTATCATAGGATGGGTCATGTGCTTTCTAAGGGGTAGGAAAATTCTAGCCTCATTTGGTGACGAAACCATCACAATAGCAGCAACAAGAGGCTGTCCACAAGGAGGCGTTCTATCACCACTCTTGTGGCTACTAGTGATGGATCAGTTGCTCGACAGGCTTAAGAGTAATCTTAACACAAACATTGGCTATGCAGATGATCTAGTCCTAATGGTTCGAGGTAAATAAGTAAGCACGATAACAGAGCGCATGCGGAAGAGACCTTCACTGATCATGAGCCAGGCATTGCCTACAGCAAGAGCCACATCAAAAACAAGATAGAAGAGTGGGCAAATAACGCCATCGATGCGGAATGGGAATCATCAACTTCGATTAAACAAACCAAAAAGCTTCACAAATACAATGCACAAGGCTTACCAGCCCACCCACAATAATAATAATAATAATATTGTTGCTGCAAAAATTGTGGCAATTGAAGCTGAATTGGGACGAAGCTCTTCCCGATCGTATTCTCCTACATTGGAACGAATACCTAGCACCAAGGTACGTACTGATGAGTTCAACCAAGACTAACCTCCATGGCTGTTCAGACGCAAGCATGAAAGCTTACGGTGCGTGCGGGTATTTCCGAACAGTACATCCAGCGATGCACGTCACCGTTAGTTAAATGTGCGCAAAATCTGGATTGCACCACTGAAAGAAGTCTCTGCAGAGACTGAAACTGTGTGCGGCCTTTTTGTAAGTAGAATGGCTTCAAAATTTAACGGTTCTGGCTCACGCTCATGCAGCAATCGCATACGCCAACTTGCACAATTTTATTAGAACGGACTTCTTTAAGTAGGTGGACGCTTATCCATGTCTCACTTTTCGATACGGCGCATCCAATTTTGCGGTCACACTTGCATCCATTTACAAGAAGCTTGATTCGACACGTTCATAAACGGTACATATGGAATGTTTGCAACAAGGCATTACAAGGAAATTTATCCCGCCGCGATCTCCCCATTTCGGTGGCTTATGCAAAGCGGCAGTAAAGGTGGCCAAGGTTTACATTCGAAAAATCGTGAGTAACGCACTTCTGACGCAATGACGGCTGCTATCAGGTGGAAGATATAATGAATAGTAGATCGCTTACCCCCATATCCAGTGATCCAGAAGACCTTTGCACCTTAACTACAGGCCACTTCTTAGTAGACAAACCGCTAGTCACTATAGCAGAACCAACCGTTGCCGACGTCAACAAATGTACTTTAAGTGCCACAAACAACTATGTTTAACTTATTCAACAGTAATTTTGGATTAGGTTGAGTCACGAGTATTTGCAGCAGCTTGAACTTCGCAAACAATTGAAACCTTCATCCCCAAATATTAAACAACGAGATCTTGTGCTGAAACCATTGGTTAAAAGTAGAACATTCCAAGGGAGTGAGAATGTTGTGGTCGCCCAACACTCCACTTGCACATTCATAATTATTTCGTACAATAATTGAATAGGCTTTAATACTACATTTGTCAAAAAAAAATCATCTGAGAGCATTTTTCGAGATGATCGCGTTTGAAAATACAATTAAAAAAAATTGTTTTGTCTTTTACGACGTTTATATCAGTAATTGTTTCATGGATTTAAAAAAGTGTATTTTGCTTGATCTTAAAAATTTTCTTTCAAAAAAGACCAACGGTGGCCTTGTATCTAAAAGCGTTCAAGAGTTATAGTTATATTGAAGTCATTTAAGGTCAAAAGTACGTTTGCGTTCATTTCAAAAACTTTCAATTTTAACCCTGCTCCTGTTGACCGAATGTAGAAACATTGTGAGGTGGATTTGTAGAAAATTGAACAGGCTTTAATACTGCATTTGTCAAAAAAAATATCCGAGAGCTTTTTTGAAATAATCGCGTTTGAAAATGAAATTAAAAAAAAAATTCTGACTTTGACGACGGTTATATCGGTAATGGTTTCAAGAATTTAAAAAAATGCACATTGTATGATCTTAGAAATTTAATTCTTTTCCAAAAAAGTGACCAACAGTGACCTTGTAGCTAGAAGTGTTCAAGAGTTACAGGGTGTGAAGTGATGTAAGGTCAAATGTACATCTCTTCGCATTAAAACGCTATGTACACCACAGGGGGAGAAAATAGACCCCCCCTCCCAAACGATTTTTTTTCACGAAATTAATCAAGGAATCATCCCTTTTAGTATTTGCCACCATAACGGATACACCATGTATAATCTGAATGAATTTGTTTTTACGAGAAAAAAAGTTTAACTTAGATTTGGAACTAAATTGTTTTAAATTTAAATATCACCAAATAAAATGCTGCAATTTTTAAATCTTTGCCCAGAAGATTTTTTTTATTCGCACACATCATCGGTGGAATCAAGCTTTTTCTTTCAAACTCAATAAAAACCTACTAGTTTCGCTGGACATGACTTTCATTCCCATGATCGTGTAGCCACGCTCTATCACAAAAATCTTGTGGTAATGCAGAACTTTTGGCCTTTACTTACTAGTTGCACCATGTAGATTAGACCTATAATAACATATCTTTGGTCTGGTGGAAGGATGTGCTTAAATAGAAAAGGTAATGATTTTAACTGAACTTTCCGGATGATATACAACAAAGTTAGTAATATATTGAATTTTTGAAAATTGTACATACTTATGTAAAATAATTTTTTACTCAGAATTATAAAAATAATAATATTCGGCGCAACAGACCATTGCGGTCCAAGGAATAGATTCTCGCGACCATTTGTGTTGCTCATTTATATTTTTGGACACATATGGAAGGGACCTTCAATTTAAGGCTGGCTCCGAACGGCGAATTGAGATGTTTTCCGTGACAAGTTATTACTCTCGGAACGTTTGTCACCCATTCGCGAGAGGTGGGACACAGTAAAAAATACTTTTGGTGTTACTGGGATTCGAACCACGAACCTCCTGCTCAGTAGCCACGCGCGTTTCCACTGAGCCACGGCGCCAACAGTTATTGCAGTTAAACTTCTTATGCGCGACTAGGGGGTAACTGAAATCATTTTGTTACGGATGTAATGTTATGGAAGTGGCGGTTGCTATATATGATATGACATATGTTTGTATTAAATACCTAATCTTTTCAATTACGCGACATCTTCATAGAAAAAGTTAATTGTGAGCGAATGGAAATCATTTTATTGCGGATGTAATGGAGTGCTTAATGTATATGATATGACATTATTTTGTGTTACATGCCTTATCTTATTAAAGAAAACTTAATTGAAAATTTAGTTGTGAGCGTGAAAAATATGACATTGGCCGATGTAGATCATCATCATCATATTTGGCTCTACAACCGGGGTCTGGTCCTGGCCTCCCACAAAAAGTCTCTCCACCGGTCCCGATTTCGAGCCGATGTCATCCAGTTTAGCATCCCTAAACTCTAGCCGTCCTGGTCTACGCCATCCTTCCAGCGTAGGCTTGGCCGTCCTCGCTGTCGTGTTCCATAAATCCTACCGCAAAGGCCTTTCCGAGCAGGATCCTCTTCGCTCATGCGAGCTAGGTGTCCTTCCCACCGGAGCCTACCAAGCTTAATTTTCCTCACGATGTCGACATCGCGGTAACGCTCGTAGATCTCATCATTATAGAGTCTCCGGAATCGTCCTTCCTCACATACGGGGCCAACAATTCTCCATGAGACTTTTCTCTCGCACGCGGCTAAGAGGTCAGAATGCTTTTAGCTAAGCACCCAAGCCTCGGATCCATATGTAAGTACTGGTATGACCATTATCTTTTTGATTTGAAGAGTCTTGACAGACTATAGTAGGCTTTGTTGGCTTTAAGCAACCGTGCGCGTATTTCTGGTTCCATGCTGTTATCGGCTGCTATAGTTGACCCGAGATAGTTAAAGGATTGCACTACTTTAAATTCGCGCTCCACTTTTTGAATTGAGGGACCAAGAGCAAAACAAAGTACATGGTGGACGTCTGCGAGTAGAAGCGAGTCGTGTCAGTTTATATGGGATGCCAAATTCTCTCATGGCTTTATAAAGTTCTACTCTGGCTATGCTATCAGTCTATAAAAAGATGGTGTAGTGAGTTTCGAAACTCTAGACATTTTTTCATCACCTGCCTAAGGGTGTAAATCTGATCAGTTGTTGATTTGCCTGTGATGAAACTACACTGGTATGGGCCAATGATGACTTCACCGTATGATGCTATCCTGTCTTGAAGGATAAAGGAGAAAATCTTATACGCGGTACTCAACAACGTTATACCACGATAATTGCTGCATTTTGTGATATCTCCCTTCTTTTGTATGGGGCACAGGATCCCTCTTCGCCAGTCTTCTGGCATAGCTTCTTCTTCCCATACTTGCACTATTATTTCATGAAATGCTTGGTGTAGTGTGGGGCCTCCTATTTTTATCAGTTCCGCTGGGATCCCATCAGATCCCGGGACCTGATTATTTTTGAGCATAGTATGATCTTCAGTCATTGGTGGAGCCTCCAATTCCTCAGTTAGCCATTTAGCAACTCATGAAAGTGCTCTTCCCATCGCTCTAAGATGCCTTTAAGATCGGCGATCAGATTACCCTCTTTGTCCTTAGCGTATGTGCAACGCGGTGTATATTGCGTCATACCGCGGACTCTTGCGGTCCTTGCTCTCTGTACTGTTCCAGTTCACGAACGAGATTCTTCTCCCAGGCTGCTTTCTTTCGCCGGTGAACTGTTTTTCCATATCTTCTGAGCTCTTTATATTCATCTTGACGTGCCCGCGTTCTATAAGATTGTTGCATTGCTCGGTACGCAACATTCTTACGTTCAGTCGCTAGCTTACATTCGTCATTGAACCAGTCGTTCCGATCTCTTCAACTACTGCCTAAGATGGAGTCAGCAGTACTAATGACAGTATTCTTAAGGCGTGTCTATTTCTCTTCTACGCCCGGCATCTCAGCCCCAGGACTTACTCTCCCTGCATTTAGGGCGAGTCCTATCGCTTGACCCTAGTTGTTTCTGGTCTCTTCATTGCGAAGGGCAGCCGTGTTAACTCGAATCTGATTCGCGGATGCAGTCTTTCGTGATGATGCAATCCGCGCACCATACAAACAATATAGTTGTACGAGTCGACGTTGGCACCTCTGTACGTTCGTACCGTCGTCAGGATCGGGTTGTGGCGGCGGTCTATCTGGCTCCCTACCTATTTTAGCATTCATATCCCCCAGAATGATTTTTACATTATACTGAGAGCAGGCATGGAGTTACCGTTCGACTGATTCAAAGAATTCTTCTTTTTCATCATCTGGAGAATCCTCTGTAGGTGTGTGAACGTTTATGAGGCTTATATTTTTAAATTTTCCCCGCACGCGAAGGGTGCATAGCCGTTCATTTATTGCTATAAAGCCGATAACGGTGGGTTTCATTCTTTTGCTGACTAGAAACCCCACCCGAGCACATGATGTCTTGTATTACAGCTGTAATATATGTCATATTCTGATTTTTGTAAGACACCATTCCATGTCCACCGCATCTCCTGGATTGCTGTTGTAGATGCTTTAGTTTAATCGACGACCGCAATACTTTTGCCGTATGGGCGCTTCTTTAATAAACTTTTGAGTTTGATAAGTTAATTCTTTATCGAAGTTATTGAAGAATAATAAATGGGAAAATAAATTCTAAAACTTAATTGATTTTAATATCTCTTCATTTTATATGATTTTATTCACGAGACTCACTCAATTTGTGAGTCAATATTTTCCATAAGTTAAAGTTATGTAAACGGATTTAAAAAAAAACAATATAATGCAATAAATATATTTGTAGATGCATTTTGAAATGGTAATACGCTTATTTTTTATTAATTTTAACGTAATATCGACCACAAAGCCAAAGAAGTTTCACTTTAACCACGCGTAAAATTACATGCTCATAATTGTTAAAAACTTTTATTTAACTTGACCCCTTTTCGTCTGCATTTTCAACTACTTTGAGGTACACGATCTTGAGAGCTGAAATTCATTGACTGTTAAGTCGAAATAGCATTCGCGCCATTTTCTCATTTTTTTAAGTCCTTTTTTACCACCTTTCGCACGACCTAGAGGGCTGAAATTTTGTGAGCAACTCAATGCCAGGGGTCAATTTTGAAACCCGCTTTGCGCGTGTCGCGAGCATGTGGCGCGTGTGATGCCTGAAAAAAAAGAAAATATTTTGAAATCGGCCCGACGTTAAAAACAGATATTATGGCGATAATTACCAAATAACTGTGTGTTTGGGATTTATGGTCGAACCACTTACCGACGGCAAAGAAGTTCGTGATTAGGCAACACTCCTTATCGACAACTTAATATAAGTCAAGTGCGTTCAGCACCTAAAAACAAAAACCTATTGGTTTCTTTTACAGCTAACTTCCTTTTCTTGCTCTCTTCTACTTTGGCTTTCTACGTGGTAAGTTGGCTACAATTCTGGCAAGAAATAACAATTAAATACTTTATATACACCATAACGACACAATTAAATGGCAAGTATGTGTTTTAAGGATTTAAGGGATTTTGACTTTTCCTCCCCCAGCCAATCAACCAACCCCCGGAAGTTTGGGTGGAGTTTGTCGGAAACACCGAAAGGAGGGGTTAAAGTTTTGGGCACTTTTTTGAAAAATGCATTTTTCTAAATGGTTTGATGTATGTAAGTGGGTTTATTTGTATGATATAAAAGGTTTTAAAAATACCTTCCAACCTATTAAAAAGTTGGTTCAATCAAACCCCCCTTGACAGAGTTAGAGCCAAAAAATGTCTTTCTCATTAAAGTTCAGCAGGGGGCATGTGTTTTAACGCCTAAGGTAGTAACCGTGCTTCCTTATTTGATTAAGGGAAGAGTTACTTGAGAGTGAATTTTAAATAAAACGTTTATTTTGTATTTTTCAAACAATAGGTACTTTATTTTATTTTGGTTATACCAGAGAGGCTAAGAGGTAAGTTGGCTACAATTCTGGCAAGAAATAACAATTAAATACTTTATATACACCATAACGACACAATTAAATGGCAAGTATGTGTTTTAAGGATTTAAGGGATTTTGACTTTTCCTCCCCCAGCCAATCAACCAACCCCCGGAAGTTTGGGTGGAGTTTGTCGGAAACACCGAAAGGAGGGGTTAAAGTTTTGAGCACTTTTTTGAAAAATGCATTTTTCTAAATGGTTTGATGTATGTAAGTGGGTTTATTTGTATGATATAAATGGTTTTAAAAATACCTTCCAACCTATTAAAAAGTTGGTTCAATCAAACCCCCCTTGACAGAGTTAGAGCCAAAAAATGTCTTTCTCATTAAAGTTCAGCAGGGGGCGTGTGTTTTAACGCCTAAGGTAGTAACCGTGCTTCCTTATTTGATTAAGGGAAGAGTTACTTGAGAGTGAATTTTAAATAAAACGTTTATTTTGTATTTTTCAAACAATAGGTACTTTATTTTATTTTGGTTATACCAGAGAGGCCCGCTGTCTTGAGCTAGACTGCGACCTCTACTAGATAATTTGGTAAGTTTTTAATTATTTAATAATTTTACAATCCTAGGGTGGCCCGCTGTCTTAAGCTCGGCTGCGACCTCTACTAGAATTACTTCCTGGTTTAAACTTCGGATTAACTCTGACTTTTCAACTAGATTTTACTCGCCTTTTATATGCTCAAATCCAAACGATCTTTGTCCCCAAATCAAACGCAGTTCACGGAAATGCACTCATCAGCAATATTTCCCAATATCGATAAATCAAATAATTAATGCTCCAGATATAGTGCGATGCACTATTAACTGCGTAAGCAATTAAATTATTGCCCAATATTAATAATATTGGGTTAAACAATTAAGTCGGTAAATTATTACACAATATAAATGCATCAGCATAAAATTCGTCAATGGCTCTGGATATAGTTCATACACCAAGCTGTTGCCGTTGACGATGTCCATTCACCGTTGCTCTCTATACCTACAATTCATAATTGTATTTGACTTTGGATTTTCTGTCTATCCGCCTCCGTACAGCATTGTATTCGGTATGGAACAATTGGGAATGTGTATTGTTACTCGCTATAAGCTGCAGTGCTGCAGAGCGATCGCATGAATTATGTGTATTGCTATTTGTTATAGCTGCAGTGCTGTATATACACAGCATTGAATGCAGAGCGATCGCATGAATTACGTTTATTTGCTACTTGTTATAGCTGCAGTGTTGTATATACACAGCATTGAATGCAGAGTGATCGCATGAATTATGTGCATTGTTATTTGTTATAGCTGAAGCGGATATCGGGTGACGAGCTCATGAACTTGAAATGTTTATGTTCGACATGAAAAGTGAGCGCTGCAGCGTGCTTGGCGTACTTTCGATATTGTGACGCATTTGACGTCGTGGGAAAGAAGAATCGTATTTAGTAGAGTTGATTTGATTAGGCGACATGTAGTGCGATCACTACACGTGTTTAAAAGAGGGCGGACCAAAATATTAGTATCAAAGGAAAGGTGATATTTACTTCTACACAGCCGTACTTTTTTTATGGGCGTGGGCCAGCTTAAACGGAAGTGTGATCAAGTTGTACCTGCTTCATGTGCTTTTTAATATAATTGAGTGAAATATCATATGATTGAGTTGTTCCCATATAAAAACAGGTATGTATAACAATTAATTGGTATCATATGAAAGGTAATAAAAATACCTTCCGTCCTATGAAAAATTCAATTCAACCCCCCTCGACAGAGTTAAAGCCAAAAATTACTTCCACATTAAAGTCTAAAAGTGAGTGGGTCTAAATATTGGCATCAACTGAAAAGTGAAGATTACTTCTACACAGCTGTACCTTTGTTGTGCGTGCGCCAGCTAAAACGGAAGTTTGATCAAGTTGTACCTGGTTCATGTGGTTTTTCATATATTTGAGTGAAATATCATATGATTGAGTTTTTCGCATACAAAAACATGTGTTATATAGCAAAGTGCTTTATAGGGGGGGTGTCTCTTCCAAACAAGACTGCGATTTTTAAGGTCTGCTTATTAATTGCTTTCAGTGTCCGAAAGCCCTAACCGCGTAAAACCTATAATGCACTTTGCTATATAACACATGTTTTTGTATGCGAAAAACTCAATCATATGATATTTCACTCACTCATTCAAATGCTGTTTTCCTGGTATGTTCCTGAAAACGCCCTTTAGCCCAATTAATTATATATACCAATTACCCATATCAATTTTTCGCCTTTTTCTTAATCATTAATTTCAAACACTGTGACTGCGTGGCGTGTTTCGATGTATACATAAATGTTTGTATCCGAAAAATAACGTTTTTTACATTTACTTTTTTATTTTTGAAGAAATCAGTGTATTTATGAAATATTTTGACATATCGAAGAGTCTACAAAAACACCAAAAATGAGAAATATATTACAACTTTTGAACAAATTATTATTATTATTTTTTATAGTATATTACCAATTTTTTTTAATAAAAAAAATGTATGATATAGTAAACATATGTTCGTACAAAGAACACATTTTGGTTAGATGTGTCAGTGAAATAACTAGGTTGGATTAGGATTAAGCAATATTAATTATGTATTTAAATATACTTCATATTAAATCTTTATAAAGTTGTTGTTAATGTTTTGTTGACGTTTTCTTTTTGCGTTCATGGCATCCACTATAGGCTGTCTTTTCGCATTATATTTTTTATTTAATTCTTCAATTTCTTTCTCCATTTCTGAGTCAATATTGTAAAGGCGCTGATTTAAATCATCATAGGATAAAAATTTGAGCTAAAAATATATATTAAAAATATGTGATAATTATTTCAAAATAAAAATGGTGGTATTAATAATACTAATAATATTAATAACGATATTAATACTAATAATACCATCTATAATAATAATACTAATAGTACTAATAATACTTATAATATTAATAATACTAATAATACTAATAATAGTAATAATAGTAATAATAATACTCAAACTAATTCTAGGTGGGCGTTTGTTCTTCAGGTTAGAAGTGGCCTAAAAACTAGCACCTGCCAAAAGGTGTAAAATAGAAAAAAAAATAAGTTGGATAATCCTAACAATGAAATAAACACTAAGACATTGGATAATCCCACCACGTCAAGATCGCATATCAACTCCTGCGCACTATGGTTGGTACCTGGTCCAAGTGTGATAAACAAGCCACAGCTTACACAAACCAACAATAGATCTAACCCCACCCAGACGCCACGTCAACAGCATGCAACCACGAGTTCTGCGCTATTTGCCGCTGGTACCATGCGTCAGCGTAGAAAATGAACGAATACTATAAATGAATATCACAACTACGCATGTATTTAAAAGACGCACAATGGAATCTGATCTTACAAACTACTATAATCAACTACATAATGACAGCGGTGCACCCAGATTTCCTAAGTAATGCAAAGAGTCTACCTGACTATCAGACCATATCAGAACTATTGTAAGGAATAACTTAACGATTAACTCAGAGCATACGCAAGAGAGTCCGGGGAGAGGTAGGATGTGTTTTAGACAACAGTCATCTCTCTGACGGAAATGATCCTGATGAAAATGAGATACTCAGTACAACTCAGACACCAGCGAACAATAGCCATGACCTTTTTGCGTAATCATGAGTTGTTCCCATATAAAAACAGGTATGTATAACAATTAATTGGTATCATATGAAAGGTAATAAAAATACCTTCCGTCCTATGAAAAATTAAATTCAACCCCCCTCGACAGAGTTAAAGCCAAAAATTACTTCCACATTAAAGTCTAAAAGTGAGTGGGTCTAAATATTGGTATCAACTGAAAAGTGAAGATTACTTCTACAAAGCTGTACCTTTGTTGTGCGTGCGCCAGCTAAAACGGAAGTTTGATCAAGTTGTACCTGGTTCATGTGGTTTTTCATATATTTGAGTGAAATATCATATGATTGAGTTTTTCGCATACAAAAACATGTGTTATATAGCAAAGTGCATTATAGGGGGGGTGTCTCTTCCAAACAAGATTGCGGTTTTTAAGGTCTGCTTATTAATTGCTTTCAGTGTCCGAAAGCCCTAACCGCGTAAAAACTATAATGCACTTTGCTATATAACACATGTTTTTGTATGCGAAAAACTCAATCATATGATATTTCACTCACTCATCCAAATGCTGTTTTCCTGGTCTGTTCCTGAAAACGCCCTTTAGCCCAATTAATTATATATACCAATTACCCATATCAATTTTTCGCCTTTTTCTTAATCATTAATTTCAAACACTGTGACTGCGTGGCGTGTTTCGATGTATACATAAATGTTTGTATCCGAAAAATAACGTTTTTTACATTAACTTTTTTATTTTTGAAGAAATCAGTGTATTTATGAAATATTTTGACATATCGAAGAGTCTACAAAAACACCAAAAATGAGAAATATATTACAACTTTTGAACAAATTATTATTATTATTTTTTATAGTATATTACCAATTTTTTTTAATAAAAAAAATGTATGATATAGTAAACATATGTTCGTACAAAGAACACATTTTGGTTAGATGTATCAGTGAAATAACTAGGTTGGATTAGGATTAAGCAATATTTATTATGTATTTAAATAATGAAGTATATATAATAAATCTTTATAAAGTTGTTGTTAATGTTTTGTTGACGTTTTCTTTTTGCGTTCATGGCATCCACTATAGGCTGTCTTTTCGCATTATATTTTTTATTTAATTCTTCAATTTCTTTCTCCATTTCTGAGTCAATATTGTAAAGGCGCTGATTTAAATCATCATAGGATAAAAATTTGAGATAAAAATATATATTAAAAATATGTGATAATTATTTCAAAATAAAAATGGTGGTATTAATAATACTAATAATATTAATAACGATATTAATACTAATAATACCATCTATAATCATAATACTAATAGTACTAATAATACTGATAATATCAATAATACTAATAATACTAATAATAGTAATAATAGTAATAATAATAATAAAACTAATTCTAGGTGGGCGTTTGTTCTTCAGGTTAGAAGTGGCCTAAAAACTAGCACCTGCCAAAAGGTGTAAAATAGAAAAAAAATAAGTTGGATAATCCTAACAATGAAATAAACACTAAGACATTGGATAATCCCACCACGTCAAGATCGCATATCAACTCCTGCGCACTATGGTTGGTACCTGGTCCAAGTGTGATAAACAAGCCACAGCTTACACAAACCAACAATAGATCTAACCCCACCCAGACGCCACGTCAACAGCATGCAACCACGAGTTCTGCGCTATTTGCCGCTGGTACCATGCGTCAGCGTAGAAAATGAACGAATACTATAAATGAATATCACAACTACGCATGTATTTAAAAGACGCACAATGGAATCTGATCTTACAAACTACTATAATCAACTACATAATGACAGCGGTGCACCCAGATTTCCTAAGTAATTCAAAGAGACTACCTGACTATCAGACCATATCAGAACTATTGTAAGGAATAACTTAACGATTAACTCAGAGCATACGCAAGAGAGTCCGGGAAGAGGTAGGATGTGTTTTAGACAACAGTCATCTCTCTGACGGAAATGATCCTGATGAAAATGAGACCCTCAGTACAACTCAGATACCAGCGAACAATAGCCATGACCTTTTTGCGTAATCATGAAGTAAGCTTAGGCATGCCTTATTTAACAGTTCCAGAAAGTACAGAAAATAAAAATATAGTATTTACAGTATTTAAAAGAGCACTGATCCCTTGCTAAGGCCACCTATTCCTAAGGTGAAGCTTTTGAGCAGAGCGAGTGAGCTGATCTGTAGTGTTTCTACTCGTGTGCTACTTCAGAGAGCGTGTATGATAGGACTCGCTTGATTGACTGGGAGTGCGGGTTTGCAGTGCAGTTGAACAACCACTTGATGTTCCTCGAAAACAGTTCTACCTTTATGGCTTTGTCGTCGAATATTTCACTCACTCCTAAATTTCATCAATTACTTCTTTGGTCTGTTAAATTTGGTGCCGTTATCACTCGTTATTTTTCGGAGAACTCTTCGCCGTTTTATAAAACTGCGTATGCAAAGGATGCGCATGACTCTGTAAACGGATCCATCCCAATTTCAAGGTTAACTGCCCTTATGGTAAGGCAAGTAAAGAGATCAATCCATGGTTTATCTTTTCTGCGGTATACGTGACAGAGACGCGACCAAAGGAGTCCATACCAGTGAATGTAGTTGAGTAGTACGGTCTTCCTCCTCCCCTACACCACATCATAACTTTCCACTTATCTTTTACTACCAGAACGTAAGAGGCCTACGCTCGAAAACCCGTGATGTTCTGCACCAATCTCATGCCCTCACATTTGATGCCCTGACTGAAACCAATCTAATCCCGGACATAAGAAACCAAGAGTTATTCCCTCCTACTTTTAATGTTTTTCGAGATGACGATCTTACCCGCCCTACGTTAGACTCTCCCTGTCGTGGAGTCTTGCTAGCCATCCACAAAGACCTCGACTCGTCTCTCATCGCTATTTCTTCGTCCTCTAAACTTGATTTCGTTTCAATAAAAACAACACTCCCCCGTAGGTCCCTGTACATTATGTGTTGTTACATTCAACCGGCCCAACCTATCGAATCCTACCAACTTGCTATCGACGCCATTGACCAAATAATCGACTCATCTGACTACCTTTCTGCAAAATTAATGACTATCTTAACAGGTCTTCCTTTAGGTTCGACAATCTATCTTTAAATGATGCCATCTCCACTTTCTACAAACAAATATTTTATTCTATTTCTCTTTGTCCCTTTCACACGCCATAAAACCTCATCTACATCTCCTCCTTGGTATAATTGAAGGCTTCGCTCCTAACCAAACAAGAGAAACAAGTTATGGGCGACTTACCTTCGAACTTATTCTTTTTCTGACTATTCCAACTATGTCAGTATTTACCTGCAATTTACCCAGCTTTATAATTCTCTTTATCAGCGCTACCTCAATAATGCACAAGTCAATCTAATAAATGACCCTAAGTCGTTTTTTCAATTCGTAAACTATAAAAGGAAGTCTGACGGCTACCCTCCCTCACTCTCTTACAATAATACATCATCAACCGATCCGCATACCATTTCCAACTTTTTTGCTACCTTTTTCAAAAAATCTTTCGTCGATAACTCCTTCGTACCGGACCCCTCCTATTTCAATTACCCACTTACGAAAATAAGTTACAAAAACTTATTGATGAATAATAGTGTTCTTCCAGCATCTCCCTTCCAGTTTCTCACCTCTTTTGCCTATCCCTTTCACAAGGAGAATTTCCTCAGATCTGGAAGACCTCTTTCATAACCCCGATACACAAAAAAGGATCAAAGAATGATGTAACTAATTATCGCCCAATTGCTAAACTTTCCCATATACCCAAACTCTTCGAAAGTATTTTATGCGAAGTCTTAAGTTTCCACTGCAAGTCTCTTATCTCTCCCAGCCAACATGGCTTTCTGAAAGGTAGAACAACCACCACTAATCTTGTTGAATTCATCTCCTCCGCCCTTTCAGCCTTAGAGAAGCAACGAAGTCGACGTTGTTGCAACTGATTTCAGTAAGGCTTTTGATAAGATATCTCATCAACTAATCCTCTTTAAATTGTCTTCCCTTGGCTTTGAACCCATATTGTTAAAATGGATATCTTCATGTCTGGAAAACCGTCTTTATAGTGTTCGCTTCAGGTCCGTCTTATCGTCCACATTTTTGGCAACCTCAGGGGTCCCACAAGGAAGCCATATAGGCCCCGTTCTCTTAATTTTAACTATAAATGATCTCGATAGCGTCATCAAACATTCCGCCATCTCAATATACGCTGACGATACCAAGTTCTTCAAACCCATTTCTTCCCCACAAGACTCCTATCTCCTTCAACCAGACCTAGACAATTTTTCCACATGGTGCCTAAAAAATTGCTTGGATCTCAATATCTCCAAATGCCAATCTATTACCCTATCACGTAAGTGCAACAAGCCCCCTCCCAGACATTACCTTCTCCACGGTCAACCCATATCCCGCGTGCAATCTTTTCGAGACCTCGGCATATTGTGCGACTCGGAACTAAACTTCCATTCTCATATTGATGAAATAATTCTCAAAGCCAACTCATCACTTGGCTTTGTCAAACGGTGGTCCAAAGAATTTTCCAACCCTTACGTGACCAGATCCCTCTACATTTGTCCGTCCTCTCCTCGAGTACGCTAGTCAAGCGTGGTCCCCATATCATCAAGTTCATGTGTCTATAATCGAGAGTATCCAACGTCGATTTCTCCGTTTTGCTCTTCGAGGGCTACCTTGGGACAATCATCTTATACTGCCTCCCTATCAAGACCGCCTCAACCTCATAAACTTGAAAACCCTAGAAGAACGCAGAGATATAGCTGACATTCTTTTCATACATCGTCTCTTCTCAGGCTCCGTCGATTGCGCGTCTCTACAAAATTCAAATTTCTTTAATACTAACCACCGTAATCTACGTTGCCCGCCTCTCTTCTATCTACCGACACACCGCACCATGTACGGCTCCAACGAACCAATCTCCCGTATGCTGCGTAAGGTTAACTTAAACCTTACCGTTTTCGATTTAAACCGCAGCACTCCCTGCCTTAAACTTGATCTCCTCCGCCATCCCCCTAGCTTTATATGTTAGCTATAAGTCTTAGTTTTTAGTCTTAGTTTTAAGTCTTAGTTTTAAGTTCTCATTCATGTTAGCTTAAGGTTTTAGCTTGCCCCCACCAAAATTTAAAAAAAAATTGTACCATTAACGGTACAAACGGCTTGGCTTTATAAATTCGAAATCCTTGATACTTTTTAATGACTTTTCTTATGGTAGTGCGTATACTCGGCATTCAAAACTTCCGACGAATTTCGTTCCCCACAGAGTCATGCTTTTGATGGCCAAATCGTTGGTGATATTTTTTTTATAGGTCCACGTTATCATTCGGCAATATTATTTGACGTCTAGTGGTGAATGGTATCGTCATAACAGCGTCTATCCAGCCAAGAACAAGGAGCAGACATGGTTCATCAAGATATGGCGTATGTTTATGAATCTGGCTATACCTGTCGACTGATGAGTCCTGACGTAACTTGGTTATCTCTGCATTGAAAATATCCGCCTGTACTTGGCAGCATATCATGAGCACGACGTCATTGAGTAGGCAGACTCCTCGTTGAGAAAAGGCGGTCAATTGATCCATTTGTTGTTGACTTTGAAGTTCGGTGGTTAGAGTACCCTGGTGGATTCGTCCGCTGAATTCAACTTTGATGGAATCCACCGCAACTTTTTTTTTCTTATAATGTGCACACGCTCAAGGGATTTGCCCATTTATAATGCTCAGCACAGCATGGGCCTTAACTGATTGATTCGATTGCCTTTCAATATTTCTGCAATCAGAAATGCTACGAATTCTTTGTGGTGGCTAGGATTGTATTGAAAGTTTTTGAATAGCTCCAAAACACAGCAGGTCGATGACATTTTGTGATATTCAGCTATCTATCTTCATATATAAAAGTGGAACTTTGTTTGTGTGTATGTATGTCCGGTATAGACTGCCAAACCCTTCAACCGATCGCGTTCTAACTTTGCATATGGGTTTTCTACCACAAAAGGCACTTAATAGGCATATTTTGAAAGTGGTCAGACTCTGAAGCGGTCACCATACGATTTTTTTTATTGTTTTTACAAATTGCATGTTTTTATGAATCAATCGCGTTCAAACTTTGCATAGGGGTTTTCTACCATAATAGGTAATTAATAGGCATATTTTGAAAGTGGTCAGACTCCTAGGTCAAGGGGTCACCATACGAACTATTTTTATTGTTTTTACAAATTGTATGTTTTTATGAATCGATCGCGTTCAAACTTTGGGGTTTAATACCATAATGAACACATAATAGGCATATTTTGAAAGTGGTCAGACTCGAGGGTCACCATACGAACTATTTTTATTGTTTTTACAAATTGTATGTTTTTATGAATCGATCGCGTTCAAACTTTGCATAGGGGTTTTATACCATAATGAGCACATAATAGGCATATTTTGAAAGTGGTCAGACTTCTGAGTCAAAGAGTCTCCTAAGAATTTTTTTATTGTTTCTACAAATTGCATGTTTTTATGAACCAATCGCGTTCAAACTTATTCTATAGTTTTCTGGGCTGTTGAGGTGGTCAGTTGGTGGGTTGGTTAGTTGGTGTGAGTTCAGTGGGTGGGGTTATTCTATGAATGGGTGGTCATCTGAGGTCAGAGGTCCGTGGGCTGGCGGTGGGTCAGTGGGCGGGGGTCAGTGAGCGGGGGGTAAGTGGGTGTAGTGTCAGTGGGCGGATGTTAACTTGGTGGGGGTCAGGGGGATGGGGCGGGCAGCCGGGAAACGCCGGGTATTTCCGCTAAATATATTATTGGAAGGTGGGGGAAAGTTATAGGTATAGATGGAAGGGGAGAAAGTAAAATTTTAACATGACATTTACAAACGTATTTTTAAAAAGATGTCAACGTAAATTATTGGCTTGTGAGGGAAGGTTATAGGCTATAGTACTCCCGGCACCCAGGGGGTTCATGTGTGCGGGTAGCAAAGCGCCCGGGAACAGCTAGTCTTATATATAATAAAAACAGTTCATAAAAATTAAAATAGTTCTTGAAAATTCTTTAATCGGAGATACACATGTGTATATAATTTGAAGAAAATCGGGCAATTTTTTTATAAAGTTTGTATGGGAGCCCCCCGACCCCCGGACCCGATAACTTCCAAATTTTTACAAAAAGTATTGTCCATCGGAGATATACATACGTATAAAATTTGAAGAAAAAACCACTTCCGAGAGGGGTTAAAATTGCGATTCAGTTATAATCTACACACAAGTTCTTAATTGTACTTGGCCATGGATATCTGATTATCTGATTGAAGCTATGTTACTGTCGATTCTATTGTCTGGGTGGTGGAGGTGGTGGATGGGTGAATAAAAGTCAGTGGGATGTTGGTCATTGGCAGGTGGTCAATGAGTGGGCGGGTGGCCAATTGGGTTGGAGTCAGTTGTGGTTGGTCTGTGGGCAGGTGGTCAGTGCGCAGCTGGTTATTTGGGTGATGGTCAGTGGGATGGGACAGCGAGGAGACCCATCCCACCGAGTGTGCTATTTAAGAATGCATATTGGTTTTATGTGTGTGTTCATAAAACTTTACGTAGTACAGTTTGTGAGGCAATGGATGGCGAGAGTCAAGAGTACGAAGAGGGTAGAAAATCATTGCGTGCTTTAAGGTATTTTAGTTACGAGGTCGCTAGTGCGATCCCTCACACATCAAGCGTGTATTCTTGAAGATTATACATTGTGCTTCAGCTAATACATGACTTCCTCGCTATCACTCGGTCGGACGCGGACAAATATATTTACTTCTAGTCTGTCATAGGAGACTTCTGCTCCTAGTTTGCCGTCTGACTTAGAGCCTTCCGTGAAAACCTGCATTGTTTCCGTTCCAGGTTCCACAACGGGTTCGAATGTACTCTTCCAGTCTTTTGTGCAGTGGATTGTTGTCCGAAATCTTTTATGGAAGCACGACACTGGTGTGATGTAATCGATATTCGTCAGCTCTTGCTTTAATGATTTTATTATAACGGAGTTACCCCTTTGGAGATGTTTTCATTGATTTACTGCAGTCGCTTTGCCGTATCAGCCGCTTTCTGTTTGCCAAATATGTTTACTGGAATGAGGTGGAACATAACCTTTAAGGCACGAGTTAGTGTTGATCTCAGCTTTCCACTTATAAGCATACAGGTCGCTATTTGCATCTTCTCCAATATGTTTTATACGTATTTTTACCAGAACCGGCCACCATACGCTTACTCTGGTCTCACTACGGCTGTATAAAGCAAGTGTACTAGACCTCATTTTTTACCGATGTCGTTTCTATATGAGTACAAAGCAATATTCGCTTTATTTACTCGTTCCCTAAAGTTAGATTTCCAGCTTAGTTTCCTGACCACGATCGTACCTTGCTCTTGCTTTATCGGCAAAAACTAAGCAGGTAACATTTTATATTTCTTAGTGAAAAGGACTAGTTCTGTCTTGTTCGAATCGTCACCCAGACCGCTTTTATTTCCCTGTTTTATAACGATTAGAAGGGAATTTTGCATAATCTTTTAAATCGTTCTAAGATATTTTCCTGAGACAGCTAACGCTACATCATTAACATACGCGATCACTTTTATCCCTTCCCTTTCCAGTTCCATCAGTTTTCCATTGATTACTATGTTCCACAGGAGAGGGGATAATATACCTCCATGCGGTGTACCGCTTACCTCCCGCCTTTTTATGGTAGTGACTAGAGGCTTCGCCCTAATAATTCTGCTTGAAAGCATATAGTTGATTAGAATCTAGGAGAGACTGACTCACAGATTGCCTTTGTTTTTTAATTATTAAACGCAGCATCAATATCCAGGTATGCTACAAGTGTGTACAGCTGTATCACCAAACCTCCGTTTGCAGAAAGCAACTACTAGATTTAGCCTTAGCTCGGATGTGTACGTCGA
Source organism: Nephrocerus scutellatus (assembly GCA_947095585.1). NCBI lineage: Eukaryota > Metazoa > Arthropoda > Insecta > Diptera > Pipunculidae > Nephrocerus > Nephrocerus scutellatus. The sequence continues at coordinate 65,989,966 of OX352762.1, forward strand.
ACTCCATTTACAGGGTTTTCAAAAAAAGGATGAAAGAGTTTAGTCTTAGGTCTTTTGAGTAGCCATGTGAGCTTTCTTTTTCCCGCGTTCCAATTCCTAGGAATGTAAGTTAGCTTTATGCATCCTGTGAAAATTATTTCGACCCATGGGGGTATTCTCCCCAAGTTTGCCTGCGTTTGTCTGCGAATTATTCCATCTGGGCCGGCCGTGTGTTATGGTTTACGACCGCTTATTGCCCATTGGAATCGCGTTTTATGCAAGATATCCTCCACGCAAGCTAACTGGAATTCACGGTAATGGTTAGTCACTTAACCGAAGTAATAATAATAATTAATGCATCAGGAAAGCGAGTCTCAATGAGATGCTGCAAGGACTTCTCACTTATGGTCGTCCAACTCATCAGACTTTATGAAGTAACTTGGAGTGGTTTGTCTTATACAAATAATTTATCTTATGAGAGAGATCAATGAGGTCCCTTACGTGTTGGTTTTTGCATATCGCTAGGTATTATTACGGGGAAGCAATTCATGGTCCGTTTTTCAGCGACTACCATGGTATCCAACTCCTCTGTAATGTCAGGTGGGTTTGGAACCCTTTGCGGTAATAGTTTCCCTAGCATTGATCTATATGTACCCCATCTGGTCCTTTTATTATTTAAATAGGTATCAGGAAAGGCAGGTTTAATGTCTAGTTTAAAGATTAAATGACGATGGTCTGAGAATGAGTTTTTGTTTGTAACTCTCCGTTCTCTTACCAAGTGAAAGATATCGTTTTAGGCGAGAGTTACACGAAAAACTTCTCACCTGTTTTTTGTAGTAAAAGTAGGCGCTCGTCCAATGTTACATATGACAAGTTACAAAAAATTATTCACCCCTTTCATTTACATTAGTGCTGCTGTGATACGCATTCCCATGAGACATCCCAGAATCGCACCGATGTTCTTTTTCTCTGCTTCAGATCAGAAGTCTGTTTTCCTCGGTCCATGTACACCGATACCAGCCAGAATTTTGTTACTATTTTCAACGCTGGCCGCCGTTATATCACCGTCGCTGAACTGTGAGTCCGACAAGTTTTCATAGTCAGACAGCAAGGTAAAAAGGTTGCCCATCTTCCCATCTCTATCAACGTCTGCCTATTAATCCTATTAATATTAATGAAGGTTGCCGACCCGAAGTTGAAAACCCCTTTGTCGTTGCAAGAGGAGTCAGGGATTCCTTAAATATTACAATCGTTGACAATTTCTAAATCTCCTCTTTTTTCACAATCTTCCAATTTATTGCCGGAAGGAAGATAGGATTGCTGGCTTGGATGATTTCTATTAGAGCTTTAGTAGGTTCTGTAAGAAGTCAGACGGGTGCTGTTGGGTTGCTAGGAATTTATTCCCTGCCTTCAGCCGCAAGCCTTTTTCCTGACCACACTACACCCACTTCAGCCGATTTTATTCGGCGTTTGTTCTTTATGGTTTTTTATCTACAATTTAAGAAACATAAAAATATTTATGTATATCATGGATATCATCATCATCATCATCATATTTAGCTTTACAGCCAGGGTCCGTCCCAAGCCTGCAAAAGTCCCAGTTTTGCATCCCTAAACTCTGGGCGCTCTGGTCTACGCCATCCTTCCAGCTGGCCGGCCTCGCTGTCCTGTTCCACAAATTCTACCGCAAAGGACTTTCAGAGAAAGATCCTCTTTGCTCATACGAGTTAGGCGTCCTGCCCACCGGAGCCTACCGAGCTTAATTCTCTTCACGAGGTTGACATCGCGGTAACGTTCGTGGATCCAATCGGAATCTACGGAATTATCCTTCCTCACATACGGGGGCAACAATTCTCCGTAAGACTTTTCTCTCGAACTCGGCCTCGTATCCATATGTAAGTACTGGTTTGACCATTGTATTGTAAAGCAGTGGCTTGGATGTTATGGTTAAATTTCAGAGTCTTGACAGACTACAGTAGGATTTGTTGGGTTTAAGCAACCGTGCGCGTATTTCTGGTTCCATCACATATTAGTTTACGAATAGCTTGTTCTATTGCGGTGCCTCCTTATTTTTTGCTTGACTTATCACTCTGCTAACTTCGTCTATGCTTGGAAGCGACAGGACAGTGTGGTCTTCGGTCATTGGTGGAGTCTACAATTCATCAGTCTGGTCATTCCCATCGCTTTAAGATGCCTTTGAGATCGGAGATCAGATTTTTTCATATTGTTGCAATGCTCGGTATGCAACATTCTAACGATCAGTCGCTAGCTTACATTCGTCATCGAACCAGTTGTTCCGATCTCTATGACTATTGCCTAAGATGACGCCAGCAGTTCTAATGTCAGTATTATTAGGGCGTGTCTATATCTACTCTCCCTGCATTTAGTGCGAGTCCTATCACTTGACCGTTGTTTATAGTCTCTTCGTCGCGAAGTGCAGCCGTGTTGCTCGAATCTGATTTGCGGATGCAGCCTTTCGTGATGATGCAATCCGCGCTCGGAGCACCATAACAAGTTCATCATCGAGTTGTGGCGGCGGTCTATCAACACGTGGCCTATCTGGTTGAAAGTGGGTCCAACAGGAGATACCCAGGTGGCTTTGTGGATATTTTTACTTATCCGAGGCGTTGTGTCGGTTTCAGTAGCGGACATTTTTCGGTACCGCAGAGTGATAACCCACGTTACCTAGACTAGAAATACTATCTATCGCCAATACTTTTTTGTTGGTGATTAGCGATGTACTTCGCGCAGCTTTATCTACTGGAAACGGAGCAATTCGTTGTACTCTTACATTTCAACTAAAACATCTGGACTACGCTGACGACCTTTCTTTACTCTCACACAGAATTATTCAGCTGCACCAAATGACAACAAATGTGGAACGGGAGGCAAATGTTGCGGGTTTGAAGATTAATACTGCCAAAACCAAAATCATCAATCATGGCGGCACTAACTCAGTAACTCAAGTTAACATTGCTGGACAGCCGGTAGAGAGAGTAGAGAGTGTCCAATAACTTGGGAGTATTGTCTCAACCGAAGGTTGAACCGAACAGGACATTGTCAACCGAATCGGCAAAGCAAAATCAGTGTTTGGAATAATGTCCATGATATGGCGAAGAAATGCGATCACCTTAAACACCAAGCTGCAACTGTTCCGTTAAAATGTTGAATCTGTGCTGTTGTATGGATGCTGCACTTGGAAGATGACCGCTACTATCACAAAAAGATTACAAACTTTCGTAAATAGGTGCCTACGGAACATCTTAAGGGTTTTCTGGGGTTTGCTTGCTGCCATCTCTATGACTCGGTGTCCATTGTCATTAGTGTTCCTGTGTCAATGTACTGACTGAATACTGGCTCCATACCTATTTTTGCATTCATATTCCGTAGAATAATTTTTTCATCATGCTAAGAGTCCTCGCACACCAGAGACTTTTTTATCGGCCGATAGCTTGGTCGTTTTCGGCTGCCAGTGCGCACACTGTGCCGATTAAACAGTCGGGTTAGTGGTGAATGCACTGACAAAGACAAAGACGGCCGATACCATCGTTGTGTCTGCGCACTTGCATACATGTTCATACTGATTCAAACTATCGGCCGACAGAAAGTCTCTAGTGTGCGGGGACTCTAAGGGCAAGCATAAAGTTCCCGTCCGAGTGATGTATAAAGAATTCTTCTTTTTCACGATAGTTATGTGGAATGAATTGCCTGATTCTGTGTTTTCGCTTTTGTATGATCTGCAGTCGTTTAAGACAGACGTGCATAGACAACTCATCCTTTCCTCTCTCTCTAATTTCTTAACGCCCACGCTGTGCTAAGCGTTATACGGGTGCAAACCTTTAGCGTGTGTACATTATAAAAAAAATAAAAAATCATCTCAAAACAAATGGAAGTGGAAGCAAGTGGAAGTTCACGTGATCGGCCGATCAACAAGTGCAAAGTGCAGTGTGTGTATCCGTATACCCCATCCTCAACAGCGCAGCTAAAGAACTTGGTGAAACATAAATGTTGTATGTTTTGCATGCGGCAGTTTGTTGATGATCTAATTCTTTAGCAATCGAATAACGGATTGTGAGTGTTTGTTTCTTTTGGTGATTTGACTCATTTTATCATGAAGGTATAACACTGGCGACAATTTGTGTTGCTTTCCATTGTGAGACATCCATTACACAAATTCGGTTAAAAGAAGCGTGAAGCGTTTTGTGTGTTTCTTTTTTGTATTAATGTGTAATTTCCGAGTGGATCTGTCTGAGCAACATAGTTGGGCTGAGAACGAATTCTTTCGCTGTGTTTAATTATGTATATGTGCACATGTGCAAACTCAGGTATTTGTATTCTAATACACCGGAATTTCATCTGCCTGGTTATAACTTTGTGCCATTATTTTTGCTTCGACGCAGACTCGCAATCTATGTCCGGAGGGATGTTGCGTTTCTGCTTTTGCCTCAATTCAGCCAAAGTTCCAATCCGGAATCTTAATAATTGTCACAAAACATCGCAAATATGAAATCGTTATTGAGGGCGATTTCAAAGTACACAATTCTGGGTGGCTTCGCCATTCTGGGACAGCACCCGAAGAAAGGTGTGTTGGGTTATTCGCTGAGTTTAATCACCTTACTCAGCTTGTAAATGAGCCTACACGAATACCTGGCATTGCAAATCATTCCGCAAACACCGTTGACTTGTTCCTTTCCTCTCGTCCTAATAAATACTCCGTCAATGTTTTATCGCCTCTAGGCTCGTCAGACCATTGTGTAGTATCTCGTTCATAAGCCACGTAGTTAGTGAAACAATTCCCAAAAAACAGTAAGGCAATACGAGAAAGCTTGAAACAAAGCATTAACAACTTCTTTGGTAGAATTAACTGGTCGCTGTTGTTTCGGGATAGCAACGTAGATGCAATCACAAACATCATCCTTATGGTATGAGAGACTTTACCCCTTCCAGGAATAAGTATTTTAAACGAAAGGAAGATGGATGGTTTGAATTGAGCTGTAAAGAGGCTTCTAGGATTAGGTATCTTTCGGTTTTAAAAGGAAAACCCTTCTGAGGAAAACCGAACAAATTTTAAACGAGCCAGAAATGATTGCAATGCTTATCTTCGGCGAGTCAAATTCGCCTCGTCGTCGAATCCAGCACTCATTTATAATGACATTTCAATCGTCGGCCAAGGCCTTCAATGCTCGTGCTCTTTCTGAATCAAATAATCAGAGCCAAAGGAGGTCATATCGAGCAGTAACATGTTTTTCATAAAATGTAATATGTTTTCAACATATTCCACGAAATTTCAATAAAAAATAATCAAAGTTAAAAAAATTACAGCGTTTTCATTTGGTAACACTTGGTCTCAGCCACCCTGTATAGACAAGGCGAATCTGTTTGTTGCGTATTTCGCAGCTAGCCACACGCTTCTAGATTATGCATTGCTGCCTCCTGCACCTCAGAGAATTGAACACTCTTTGGGACAAATATTCATTCGTACTCGTGCAGTTGTTAGAATTTTAAACGATCTCAACACTTACAAATCCGCTGGGCCAGATGATTTTTCTGAAGAGGTGTTCTTCCAAGTCTGGAATCTTCGCGAGAAGTTGGAAAACAGCATTTGTCCAGCACAAGCCCAAAAAAGGGGAGCCGTCGTCTCCTTCTTCGTACCGACACATTGCACATACATTCTTTCCAAGGTCATGGACACGCTGATCAATTTTCAGCTCAAGAAATATTCTTGAAACCAATGAAGTCCTTAGTGATCGGCAGTTTGGATTTCGTGGGCAACGTTTTACTGGTGATTTGATGGCATATTTCACCAAACAGTGGAACCGGTCTTTGCATCAATTTGAAGAAAGCAAAGCTGTTGCACTCGATATTTCTAAGGCATTTGAGAGAGTTTGGATTCAAGCTCTTTTGTCCAAAATGCGTGCTTATGGAGTCGATGATAAAATGCTCCACTGAATTAGAAGCTTTCTTTTGGACCGCTCAATTCAAGTTGTTTTGGACGGTTTCAAGTCTTAATTTTAATTACTTAAATGATTCCTTATGATGATTCCCCAGGGCTATGTTTTGCCCCCGACACTCTTCCTAATTTTTAAAAAGTTTTTATTATTAGCTTGCTTTCGTGTAAGTCTGTCTGGAATTTTGTAATTGATGGAATTTATTTAATTGATTTTAAACTAACTTCCCGTTGAGCTAGAGATTTGAAACTTTAAACATAGCTCAAAACTGGATGAATATTGACAAATCACAAAAAAGACAGCAAATCGCAAAAAAAAAATTTAACGCGGGTTTGCTATTTGTTTCTTATTAAAGCAAGCTACTACACACAATCCTCGTTTTAAACGTTTTAAATTAAAAATGTATTTTTATTAGCTATTAATGACTTCTTACCTGTGACTTCTAATCCAATTCACTCTTTCACAGACGACAGCCCTCTCAGCTACTCATATAAGTTTGATGAACGTCCCTCCACTTTTAATGTGGAACTCAAACAACTTCGTATGTTAAGCACGTTAAATTCTGACTTAGACAGCATAATAAAATGGGGAAGAAACAATCGAGTAGAATTTAACGCTTCCAAAACCCAATGCATTCTCCTGTCGTCTAAGCGAATCTCTCGGTATGTGCGTTAACGACAAGCTTCATTAGAATGACCACATATTTACCGTCGCCAGAAATGCTGCGAAATGTTTAGGTTTTCTAGCCAAGAAATACTTCTCTCCCTCTGATCTGACTACTATCTACATGGCTTTTTTATTCGCCCTAAACTTGAGTACAATTGCCATATCTGGTCTCATGCGCCTAAAACTACTTTGCATCAGCTAGATAGAATTCAAAACCGCGCGATAAAACTCATCGGTGACGCAAATATAGCGAAATCAATACATCCACTCGAACACCACACAAACGTTTCCTGCTTGTCACTGTTTTATCGTTTCTTCTACCAGCGGTGCTCAAGAGAAATAGCCGGCTGCATGCCACCTCTCCTTGAATTCAACCGCAATACTCTAAATGCTTACAGTTTACTCTCAAGCCCATCTACAGACGTACAGTGTAATATTATGATTTCCGATGTGTCGTCTAGAAAAAGGACTAGCTCAAAAAGGACCTCTTAAACAACGAAGAAGAAGAGTGAATTAGTTGCGCCTAGTCCTGTCTTCTATCGCTATATTTGCAGGAGCAAAAGCAGAAGACCCATCCTCTATTGCTCTTTATGCCTGAGCAAAAGCAGAAGATCGAAGAGAGAATTAGAATACCGATACGTTAGATTGATAAAATAATTCTGAGTCCTTTATTCAAATAAGTGGCCCTTTTATAAAGGGTGATCCATTTAGAGGTATCGGATTTTAAATTGAAATAAAACAACAAAAATTAAAATTGGTTGGGCAATCTTTATTATTTTTGTTTAGAACCATTCATGACATTTATTTTTTGTAGATAATCTCTTTCAAATGTTGGCCGCAGCTGCACCGTAATTCGGTCATCCGTAAACACCAATTTTGAATGGCTCGCTCGAGGACTTCGGTCGGTATCTCGCGAATAACTGGAGTAATGTTGGCTTCCAATTCCTCAATCGTAGCTGGTTTATCCACAAAACATTTAGACTTTACATAGCCCCACAAAAAAAAAGTCCAAAGGTGTGATATCACACGATCTTGGTGGCCAATCCACCGGTCCGAAACGAGAGATCAATTGCTCACCGAGACGAGGACGCAGTAAATCCATTGTGTCACGGGCTGTATGGGATGTAGCGCCGTCTTGTTGGAACCAAATGTCGTGGAGATCACGGGCTTCAATTTCCGGCATCAAAAAGTCGTTTATCATGGCGCGATAGCGTTCGCCATTCACTGTTACATTGGCGCCAGCCTCGTCTTTGAAGAAATATGGGCCGATTATTCCTCCAGCACATAGGCCGCACCAAACGATAGTTTTCCATGGATGTAATGGCAGTTCGTGAATGGCTTCGGGTTGCTCTTCAGCCCAACTACGGCAATTTTGCTTATTGACGAAGCCATAAAGCAAAAAATGGGCCTCATCGCTGAACACCATAAGTTGGCCTGAGCGCGCGATAAACACTTTTCACAGAACGTCGATTTTTGTCATACAATTGTACGATTTGTAAACGCTGTTGTGGCGTTAGTCTTTCCATGATGAAATGTCAATGAATACTGAATAAAATTATTTATTTAGTTTGACAGTAGTCACGCGTGACATGTCAAAAAAAGCCTATTGGAAAAAGTACCTCCAATCTGATCACCCTTTAGTTAATTTCTAACATAGATTCTTATGATCAATATCGGAAACACAAAGTAGTATTTATGTTCTACATTTGATTTTCAGTGTGCTTGACCCACTTTATAACAGAGCGCACAGAGTAATAAACTATGAATGTTTATGAGGATTAAGTTTTTAAATCTGCCCAGCACGAATTAAATTATACTCGGTCAAACTTTTTTTATAAAAGAATTTTTTCTTTATTATTAGTTTTTTATATGAGTATAATTCTTAATTAAATTAAACAGAGGTAGCCGCTGTTTTAAAGCTAGGCTGCACAACTAACTGTTTGATATATATAATAATATTTAATTAAAACAATGGTAGCCGCTGTCTTAAGCGAGGCTGCACTACCAATTGTTTGATATATTATATTCCAACCAATAGTAGCCGCTGTCTTTAGCGAGGCTGCACTACTTATTGATCTAACAGAGTTTAAGATTAAAACTAAACTAGTAGTGTCAAAAGTTCTTCTTTATATAGTGACCAAGTGCCACCAATAAGGAGAATAAAATAATATTTGGTTTACATTGTAAGTCATATTTTGTTTACATAGTAAGTGTTATCATCGGAGACACACATATGTTTAAAACTTGAAGAAAATCGGGTTAATTTTTTTTTAAATTTGTATAGGGCCTCACGACCCTGTAACGGAGTTTCCCAGCCGGGGTAGAACTCAGTGTGACCAGGGTTCTATTTTAAATTTGGTCGTTACAATGATAAGATTTGTTTGTTTAGGGTATTTGGAATTTTATCTTTATTAAGTTCAAGTATATTCAATATTAATTTATACAAAGGATATTTGTGGCCCCTTGAGGTAGTTTTTCCTGTGACAAAGATTTTATGACATTAATAGTTATTTTTTATAAAGTTTGATAATTTTCCTGTGAGAAGATATTAAGAATTAGTGTTTATTTTATATAAAGTTTGATAATTTTCCTGTAAGAAGATATTAGGAAATTAATGTTTATTTTATATAAAGTTTGATAATTCTCCTGTGAAAAAGAGGTTAGGAAGTTAGTTGTTTATTTTATATAAAGTTTGATATAATGCTTTGATGGCGGATGAGTTCACAGCGTGTACCACTAACGTGAGGATTCAGTCAGCGTTGCAGCGTTTAGCTTCAGCGGTAATGGCAAGGTAAGTACTCTTAAGCCACTAATGTGAGGATTCAGTCAGCGTCGCAGCGTTTAGCTTCAGCGGTAATGGCAAGGTAAGTACTCTTAAGCCACTAATGTGAGGATTCAGTTAGCGTTGCAGCGTTTAGCTTCAGCGGTAATGGCAAGGTAAGTACTCTTAAGCCACTAATGTGAGGATTCGGTTAGCGTTGCAGCGTTAAGCTTCAGCGGTAATGGCAAGGTAAGTACTCTTAAGCCACTAATGTGCGGATTCGGTTAGCGTTGCAGCGTTAAGCTTCAGCGGTAATGACAAGGTAAGTACTCTTAAGCCACTAATGTGAGGATTCAGTTAGCGTTGCAGCGTTTAGCTTCAGCGGTAATGGCAAGGTAAGTACTCTTAAGCCACTAATGTGAGGATTCAGTCAGCGTTGCAGCGTTTAGCTTCAGCGGTAATGGCAAGGTAAGTACTCTTAAGCCAATAATGTGAGGATTCAGTCAGCGTTGCAGCGTTTAGCTTCAGCGGTAATGGCAAGGTAAGTACTCTTAAGCCACTAATGTGAGGATTCAGTCAGCGTTGCAGCGTATAGGTTCAGCGGTAATGGCAAGGTAAGTACTCTTAAGCCACTAATGTCGATTCCAAAAGGAACTCAGGAAGACTGCCCTTCTGTCGAGCTGCGTGCTCCTTTTATACTTTTACGTTGTCATACAGGGTGGTTTTTCGTTTGTTTGTCGTCGTCCTTGTGTTTCGTTGTTGTTTTCTTCGATTTTCCCTCTATAGTCCGATGCATATTGCCATATATTGTTGGCAATATACATGATCGACGTGTTTTGCATACATGTTTCAAATTTATTCTAATATACATGTTTTGTCGTATTTCAATATACATGCAATATACATGTTTTGTTGTATTGCAATAACATGAAATATACACGTTTTGACTTTATTATACGCATGCTCTATACGCATGCTCTACCATATGCATGTATGTAGTGTGTTTGTTTGATCTCTGCTTACGTCATTTACACATTTGGTTTTGAAAACGGTTTGTGTTTTGAAAACTTTCGGTCATCGACCCCATCAGCCGATTGTCTGAAGTTAGTGTGCATTGGGTTCCGATCGGTGCGTAAGAGTCCATGCCGCCTGGATGTGAGTGGGACAGCCGTATTTTTGGGCGAATTCGCTGCTGTTCTCGTTTTGTGCTTAATATTTCTTTCTCTTTTGGAATTTTCTGTTCGCCTATGACTCATGCTAGATCAGTTGCGTCGGATTGGTCACAGCAGTTTCGCTCGACTCGGTGGTGGTTAGATTAACCGCCTGTGGTTGGTTGTCTTTTGAGTGCTTGCCTGCTTTTAGGAGAAAACGAGAATTGAGTTATTTTTTTTCTGTGTTGTGTTAGGTGTTTACTGACTACCATTTCCACACTTCTTTTATATTGAGTGATTTTTCCCTTTTTACTCAGTGAGAACACCATTTGTATACATTTGGTTGCTTTATTAATTCATGCACTAATGAAGTAGAACAAAGTTTAAGGAATATAAAAAAAAAATTATGAAAGAAAATATGATGATAGTGAAGTGATGAGGATGAGGATAATACATACTGTGTAGGGAAATTCTTCCTCCTGCGCAGAATTTCCCTTCACATCTCCCCGCTGCTTTGGCGAACACTGATGATTCCCCTTTTTGTGACGAGGACTTCAAAATGCATATTTCCCTCAGTGTGGTGAAAATGGTGGCGTCGTTGACCTTGTCGTAACACTTCGGCCTTTGCCCTATCGATCTTCTCCTGGAGCCCTTGGGGCCATGCCGGCGGGGTAGTTTTTTTGGGGTTTGAGGTGTCAGGTCGACCACTGCCAGGTCGTTGCCTTTTTGTTTCAGGTTTGGCTGTGTTGTCGTTGCTGCCCGTGCGTTCTTCCAGCGGTCTGTGGTGCGTGACCACTCGGTTGGGGTGGTCATCGTTAAATGTCACTTCCTCCTTCTGGTGATCAGTGTGGTCGTCTTTTCGTTTGTCGGAACTGTGACTGTCGTTGCTGGCACTACTACTGCTACTGCTGCTACTACCACTACTACTACTGCTGCTACTGCTGCTGCGGCTTCCTCGGCCGCTCCGTCTGCCATTATGCCGGCGGCTCCTGGGCTCCTCATCTCCTGCTTTGTGGAAGTCTATTTCAGGGAATTCTTTTGTTGCCTCTGCGTTGGTCCTGATTACTGCGGCCAAGATTTTACGTTTTTCAGCGATTCTGGCGACTGTCATCCTCTCTCCTACTGTCTCAAGGCCTGGGAGACCCATTGTTAACACTCCTTCGGCTGCCTCCAATAAGTACAACCCGCAGTCTATCCGGTTGGTCAGCCAAAGAGTCATATACGTAGATCCTAGCCTTTTCGGGCGTTCCAGGGTGCGCCACTACGGTGAGGTACCAGTGCTTGTTCTCGCACACTGGGATTATTATGAGCTCCTTGCTGAGGATTTCACCATCCTTGTTCCATCGTAGGACTAGCGTGTGACGTTTTCCGGCGACAGCCTCTTCGTCCTCTTGTGGGGCAGGTTGATAGCACCTCATGCGGTCTATTAGGAATGAGGTACATACCTTGGTGCAGGTCCGTTGTTCTTCGGCGATTCGTCTTATCGACCACCTAAGTCCAACTTCGATAAGCGTATCGTTCAGAAATGAGCCATACCTGAGGCGATAGTAATCCGACATACGGACATCGATGCCCCCTGGTCCGGGCGGGTATTTGCAAACCGATTTCTCTAAGTCGGCGTTACTAAATTGGCACTGCGTTCCAGGAGCCGGCTGTCCGTTTAAGGGTGATGCGTCGTAGAGTTTCGTTGTTTGCCATTTTATTTTGCTGTTTTGTGGGTTTTCTTTTCTATTATTACGATTGTTGTTACTCGCGAACTCGTCGTGATCACAGTGTAATTATTACTGCCTCAGCCTGATCATTTTGCTCGCGAGGAAACCTGTTGCAGGAACACCAACTCGAACAGTACCGTAATGTTTTGTAGTTTGAACTTGTTTAGGCTTATTGCACGTTCGTTTCCTAACACTTTTGAATGTTCTTTGGCCGGTAGATGTTGGGGGACATCCTGCATGTTGGAGGCGAAACTCTGGGCCTGTTGGTAGGTGTTTATAGTTGTTTGTTTTGTGATTCACTGGCCGTGGTAGTTTGTATTTGTTGTTGGTTCGTGTGGTTCTTGTGATGTGTAATTTTCTCTTGCGTTCCTGAGTGCTCGACTGTGGAATCCTCGTGGAAGTTTTTGAGTTCACTAATGTGCGCGGTGCGTTCCTTACCTTGTCCCTTTCTTTGTAGCTTGACGATTACTGGTGAGATGAAGTCCGTTACTCTGTATGGCCCGTCGTACCTTGGTGCTAATTTGCTGGCGAATCCTTCCAGGGCGTTTGACAGTTGGTGTTGCTTGATGAGTACTAGTTGTCCTACTTCGGGCTTCCATGTGCGACGTCTTAGGTTATAATGGCGGGCTTGGTCTCCTGCCGCACGTTCCAGGTTTCGTCGGACAATTTCAAAGACCTCGGTCATCTGATTTGCGCGTTCGTTGGGTGTCTTGGATACCGTACCTGTTCCTGGGGTGACCTGGTCGTACAACGCGTTTGGAAGGCGTGGCTCTCTGCCCTGCGTGAGGAAGGCGGGGCTGTATCCTGTGGAATCTTGTAGGCTGGAGTTTATCGCAAGCATGACCTCTGGTAGTTTTTCATCCCAAGTACGCTGTTGTGTTCCAGAAAGCTGTGCGATGATGGTTTTAATGGTGCGATTCGCTCTCTCGGTTGGATTTTCCTGCGGCGTATATGGGGCAGTGAATTGGTGCCGAGTGCCCATGGCCTGCAGGAATCGGCGAAAAACCTTGCTGGTGAATTAGGTGCCGTTGTCCGTAATCAACACCTTCGGTACACCGTAACGTGCAAGGATGCGTTCTCGCAACGCTTTTCTTACTCCATCTGTTGTTGCGCGCCGCATCGGGATCAATTCGACCCATTTCGAAAATCGGTCGAAGAAGACCAGGAGCATGGTATTCCCATGTTTCGATCTTGGCAAAGGTCCCACGAAATCGGCGCATAGCGTGGCCTACGGTTCTTCTGCGATCTGGGATAGCATCTTCCCGGCTGCTTGTTGCTGGTTTGGCTTGTATTTTTGGCAGCTTTCACAACTTTTCACATAGTTTCGGATGTCTCGAAACATACCTGGGCAGTAGTAGTGTCCGCATATGCGCGCCGTGGTCTTGCGAATGCCCATGTGTCCTGCTGCAGCATCGTCATGATTTTCCTGTAAAACCTGTCCTCGAAGCATTTTGGGAACACAGAGTTTCCACGGGGCCGCATCCTCGTCCCCGGTATGCTGATCTATATATCGGTATAATTGGTCGCCTTCCATGACGTAGTCTGGAAACTTTGCGGGATACTCCTTCACCTGTGTAATCCGTTTCTCTAGCCAGTGGCATCGTGGCTTTGGGGCCGGTTCGTCTGCAGTTATCATAAGCGTCTCGTAAGGTTGTCGTGACAGTGCGTCCGCGACAATGTTCAACTTACCCCGCCTGTATTTAATGTCGAACGTGAACTGTTGAAGTTCGAGGGCCCATCGGGCGATTCGTCCGGATGGGCTGGTGATGGAATTCAACCACTTCAAAGAGAGGTGGTCCGTTATAAACTGGGATCCCTCGATGTACTGCCGCATCTTCCTAATTCCCCAGACGATCGCCAGGCACTCCTTCTCGGTTGGGGAGTAGTTCCTTTCCGCCGGGTTAAGATGTCGTCTGGCGTAGGCCCGATGACCCGTTCACTGCCATTCCTTTGTGAGGACTGCCCCTAATCCGTAGTCACTTGCATCGGTCTGGAGTGAGAACTTCTGCGTGAAATCCGGACATGCAAGAATCGGCGCTTCCGTTAAGTTTTGCTTCAGTTGTTCGAAAGCCGTTTGCTGCTCTTCTCCCCATTTCCAGTGTTTACCCTTTTTTAACAGTGCAGTCAAGGGTTGCACTGTTTTGAAATTGGGCACGAATTGTCGATACCAGGAGGCGATACCCAGGTAACGTCGCACTTCACGGACGTTTCGCGGTGGTTTAAGCTCCTTAATTGCGGCTACCTTGTCGGGATCAGTGTGTATACCCTGACTACTCACCACATGGCCTAGATATCTGATCTCTGTTTTGCAGAAGTCACATTTTTCCGGGTTTATTTTTAGATGGGCTTCTTGGAGCCTTCTGAATACCGTGCGTAGGTTTTCTAGGTGTTCGTCGAACGTCATTCCAGTGACAATTATATCATCAAGATACGCGAACGCGTGGGGTTCCATTTCTGGCCCGATGACTCTGTCGAGTGCCCTCTGGAACGTGACTGGTGCAGAGTGTAAACCGAATGGCATCACCCGCCACTGAAATAGGCCGCGGCCAGGCACCGTAAAGGCAGTGTATTGTCTACTCTTACTTTCCGTGGGTATCTGCCAATACCCGTTCCGCAAGTCCAGACTGCTGATGAATTTTGCGCCTCGGAGTCTTTCTAGGATGTGTTGAATTCTGGGAAGAGGGTAGGCGTCGGATACTGATCGTGCATTTAGTTCTCGGTAATCGATGCATAGTCTCCATATGCCAGTCTTTTTCCGAACCAGGACTATCGGTGCACTGTGTGGGCTGTGAGAGGGTTCTATGCACCCCTTGGTCAGCAGTTCGTCTATCTCTGCGTTGATGATTTCTTGCATTGCTGGATTCCGAGGATAGTACCGCTGCTTGATTGGCCTATCGTCGCGCATGACGATCTTGTGTTCCGCTATATTAGATACAGTCAAATTTTTCGAACTCCTGCTGGAGGAAAGCCGAAAGTTTTTCTTCATCCGTTCGTGGTGTAGTTGTAGTTGTGGTGCTATGTAGAACGCTGTCTCCTGCTGCTGTCCTCTCTTCGAGTCTTACCGTCTGGCCGCCGCAAGTTAACCTAGCGCCTATTCGCGATAGGAAGTCCAGCCCCAGTATGATGTGATCCATGGCCTCTGGAAGGACCAGGAACAAGAACTCTGTGTGTCTGTTCCCAATCCGAATGTCCAATCGTAATGCCTCTTGGATGAGCTTAGGTATCCCTTCGGCCATCCGGACTGTCATGCTGACGGCTACGCTGTTGGTTTTACTTCTCTTGTTTGTAGCGGCTCGTTCACTTATGAAACTCCTGGTAGCTCCCGTATCGATGGTGGCGTTAACAAGATCTTCTCCTATGGCGATGGTAGCTGGAATGCGGCTGGAATCAGAAGTTAGAAAATTCACTGGGTATGAGGTGTCTGTCTCTGGGGTTCCGTTGCACCTCTGTTCTACCGGTTCCCCTGTTCGTTTCCCGCTCGGTTATTTCGTTTGCGGCAGCACTCCATCGTTCGTATCAGCCGCTTTCCACAGTCCCAGCAAAAGAGTACTTGCGGGTTGCGACAACCTAACCTAACGTGGCCGTGTTGATCGCATCGCATGCATGCGGTTCTGACGTCTATTCGTTCGTCGGAGTCTGATGCGACCATGCAATTTCTTTCCTTCGGTTTAGGCCGTGACACATGGCTGATTGGGTACGCGGCGGCTGCTATGTCCTCGAAATCTTCCGCGTGTCCGATGAGTTCACGAAGGTTACCGAAATCCTTCCGTCGGATATAATATTGGTATTCCTGACGGCAGTTCCGGAAGATTCTTTCTAGCTGCTCCTCTTCTGAATAATTCGCATGCCTCATCAGGTTCTGCATCGTAATTACGTAGTCTTTGAATTGTTCCTGTGGCTTCTGGCGTCTTTGGCGGATTTCATCGTCCAGACATTTCCAGTATCTGGTGGGCAGGAAGAATTGCAAAAAGTCCGTATTGAAGTTGCTCCAGTCCTGCCACCTCTGGTTGTTGCTACGGAACCACAGCAAGGCTCGGTCGCGAAGCAACTCCGGCATAGTCCGGGGAAGCAGATTTCTACTCAACGAGTATGCATCCGCGAGCTCTTCCAATCTCTCGATAAACAGGAGAGGCTCTTTGCTACCGTCGTACCGCACTGACCATTTACGCACCTGGTCGATAACCATTGGGTACGATGCCCCTGGTGCCTCTGTTGGGTTTCGTATGGCAATTGTTTCCTTTGGTACTGGGGACGTCGTCCTGCTTACGACCGCCTTTGGTTCCGTGTAATCCTGTGAATCCGTAGGGTTTAGGAATATTTGACGCAGCGGTGATGTGCCGCGGATATGCTTCTTTTCCAACTCGATGAGGCGAGTTTCGTCCTCTGACGTGACGTCTCGCCGTGTAATATAGTTGGAAAAACGTTTTCTCAGTTCTTCTACCGAACCGTTGGTATCCAGTCTGAATTCGTTCATATAATTTTTTAGTTCATCTTTCGATAGGTTATACACCCAGCTCGTTCTGACCATTTTGGCTGTATTCTGGTGTTATTGGGTTATTGTTTTATTAAATTTGGTTTTAAAATTCCAGGGCCCCTGCTCGGGCGCCAATTGTAACGAAGTTTCCCAGCCGGGGTAGAACTCAGTGTGACCAGGGTTCTATTTTAAATTTGGTCGTTACAATGATAAGATTTGTTTGTTTAGGGTTTTTGGAATTTTATCTTTATTTAGTTCAAGTATATTCAATATTAATTTATACAAAGGATATTTGTGGCCCCTTGAGGCATGTAGTGATAATTTTTCCTGTGACAAAGATTTTATGACATTAATAGTTATTTTATATAAAGTTTGATAATTTTCTTCGGTTTTACCTCTATAGTCCGATGCATATTGCCATATATTGTTGGCAATATACATGATCGACGTGTTTTGCATACATGTTTCAAATTTATTCTAATATACAAGTTTTGTCCTATTTCAATATACATGCAATATACATGTTTTGTTGTATTGCAATAACATGAAATATACACGTTTTAACTTTATTATACGCATGCTCTATACGCATGCTCTACCATATGCTTGTATGTAGTGTGTTTGTTTGATCTCTGCTTACGTCATTTACACATTTGGTTTTGAAAACGGTTTCTGTTTTGAAAAGTTTCGGTCATCGACCCCATCAGCCGTTTGTCTAAAGTAAGTGTGCATTGGGTTCCGATCGGTGCGTAAGAGTCAACTGCCGCCTGGGTGTGAGTGGGACAGCCGTATTTTTGGGCGAATTCGCTGCTGTTCTCGTTTTGTGCTTAATATTTCTTTCTCTTTTGGAATTTTCTGTTCGCCTATGACTCATGCTAGATCAGTTGCGTCGGATTGGTCACTGCAGTTTCGCTCGACTCGGTGGTGGTTAGATTAACCGCCTGTGGTTGGTTGTCTTTTGAGTGCTTGCCTGCTTTTAGGAGAAAACGAGAATTGAGTGTTTTTTTTTCTGTGTTGTGTTAGGTGTTTACTGACTACCATTTCCACACTTCTTTTATATTGAGTGATTTTTCCCTTTTTACTCAGTGAAGAACACCATTTGTATACATTTGGTTGCTTTATTAATTCATTAGTGCATGTAAAGTTTAAGGAATACAAAATAAATTATGAAAGAAAATATGATGATGGTGAAGTTATGAGGAGGTGGCATATAAAATGCATACTGTGTAGGGAAATTATTCCTTCTGCGCAGAATTTCCCTTCACAACCCCGGTGTCCGGGGTCTCCAAAATTTCTACAAAAAGTGTTATCCATCTGAAATACAGATGTATATAAAATTTGAAGAAAACCGGGTGAATTTTTTTAAAAAAATTTGTATGGGGCATTACGAAACCGGGTCCGGGGTCTCCAAAATGTTTACAAAAGTATTGTCCATCGGAGATACACATGTATATAAAATTTGAATGGGAATGGGAAATTTGTATGGGACCCCCCCTGAGCCCGAGGCCCGAATGGCCCAAATCGGTCGTCTGTCGTGTAATCTTGCGATCAATTTTTAACCTCTTTCCAAAGCCCGATTTTATTGAAATTTTGCACACATGTGTATTTCCGGAGACAACACTTTCTATTAAAATTTGAGGCCCCTCGGGCCACAAAAAAAAATATATATATTTTACAAAATTCACTCGATCTTCTTTAAATTTTATACGCATGTGTATCTCCGATGGACAACACTTTTTGTAAAAATGTTGGAGACCTCGGGCCCCGGGTTTGTGGGGCCCATAAATTTTTTTTAAAAAAATTAACCCGATTTTCTTCAAATTTAATACACATGTGAATCTCCGATGGATAACACTTTTTGTAAAAAATTTGGAGACCCCGGGCCCCAAAATTTTTTTTCAAGAAAATTAACACGATTTTCTCCAAATTTTATATAGGTATGTATCTTCGATGAAAAACACTTTTTGTAAAACTTTTGGAGACCCTGGCTTTTTCATTCATTTTCATTTTTCAAAAAAATTAACCCGATTTTCTTCAAATTTTATATACAAGTGTATCTCCGATGGACAAAATTTTTTGTAAGTTTGTTGGAGTGATCGGGCCCTGAGACCCGTGTGGTGTCCATGTAAATTTTTTAAAAATTATACCGATTTTCTTTAAGTTTTAACACATACCCATCTCCTATTACAGAATTTACATGAAAAATTTTTATGGGTTGTTTTTTTTCACTAGATAAATCTTAAACGAAGTAGAAAACATTTGAAATTATTAAATTGCAAAAATTAATACTAAATAATAATTATGATAGTGTTCAGACCCAGTCTATGGTCGGGCTTTTCTTTATTTAACGTACTTACCAGAATTTGTGATTTAAATATATCTTGCGTGGAGAATTTACCTTTATGATGGATAACTGTGCTAGGCAGTCTCTCTCTTGAAGTCATTAAGAGAACAATACTTTCTGATTGCATATAAAACTAAAACAGTGATTTTAAGTAAAAGTAAATTTTTTAAAAAAACTAAAGAATACGAACCATCTGATGATGATAATATTAATTCATATTCTAATAAATTTCAAAAAGAGTTATTCCATCATTAAACATGGGAAAAAAACAGAAAAGTTTGCGGACAGCTCAGTCATCAAGTAACAGATTTGCTCCTCTGAGTCATCTCTCCGATCAAGCTTCCAACGACTCTATAAAGGTCAGTAAAACTTTTGTTCCCCCAATAAATGTTATTGATCGAGACAAATCAAGTATTCTAAGCTTATTAAAAGAATTGAACATTCAGGATTTTAACATTAAATTCACTAGCATTGGAACTAAAATTTTTTGCTATAAAATCGACGAATATCAATAATACTAAACAAAATTTGGTCATTTTTTACGCACGATTCTTCGAAAAAATACTCTTAAAATAGTTCTGTCAGGCTTAGATGACATCACAGAAGCTGCGTTAAGATTAAAAAAAAAACAACCCATAAAAATTAAATTTTTTTTTGTAAATTCTCTAATCGGCGATACACACACACACACACACATACCGCAAGGGCACTCTTGAAGTAGAGTGTTGGGTCTGACAACCCCATGGGCCCTAGTAAAACCACGTCAACAAACCTTGGTTCACCTGCCCCGGGTGATGGTACCATGTGAGGGGTCCTAGCCAGGGTTACGGCGGAGAAGAAGTCACTGTCAACCTCTCTTGCATGGAAAAACCTGCTCGCCTAGGCTCTGACGACCGAGTAGGAGCGGTATAACTCCCAACCCGCCCGGAGAAAAAGCCGTGGCCAACGAGGGAGCGCGGCATTCAACGAATGCATTAAGACTGAGCCCAGTAAGGTCTTAATTATGGTATACTGCAAGCACAATCTTGATCTGTCAACTCTTGGGCTGACGTCTGTAGTATTCTGTTACCTGAGTAGGCGAGAGTGAAATTTTGCTGAAATGGCTTTCAGGCTAATGCTACCGGCGCCCCCGTCCCGTTAAAACCCTGGCAGGACTCAAAGTACGCTCAATGTTTCGTCGCTATTAAGTTAGTGGTGTAGGTACAGATGAAAATTCCTGTCTAACACTGATCTGGCTCTGAACACAAGACCCCATAAGGGCTCGTGTCAACCCATTGCATGGCCTCACTGCTTGCATAGATAACCATGGGATCCATAGGTGACTACACACCCGAACACTGATAACGGCTTTGAGTGGGGACCCATTTAAAATGAATTCTTTGAAATTAGGAGGAGGAGAAGTAGAAGAGGTGGTCGAAGTAAACGCCTTTCAAAGGAGTTCCAGATTGGTAAGGTCACCAGCTGGCCAAAAAACTAAATCGCCAGGATCCACAGAGGTACGCGTGTCGCCGTCAACTAGTAAGAAGACGACGACCGAAAAATTAAAACATCAGAAGTCTGATTTCCTCAAGCTAGGCGAGCAAATCAGGGAACTGGTAGATATGCTGGAAGATGGAAAAAGGCGGTCTATCCACCAAGCAATGCGTGATGCAATTGATAGCATAAAAAAGCTTTATGAGCTATCGGCTATCAGCCTTAAAGATGAAAAGGCAAAAGAGGTGATTAGAAAACACACCTCCTCACAAACTTCCCCCTGGCTAAAAGCTACACTTGAGCCAAAACGGAAGCAGACGATAGACAGCGAGACGCCAAAAGCAAAAAGGCATCAAAATCAAAAGTCGTTACAAAAACCCATAGAAAAGGTAAAAGCGACTACCGCTAAAATCCCGGAGGGAAAAAACGGAAATGCACCGAAAACGGGAGAAGGCGAATGGACAAGGGTTGTCACCAAAGGAAAATAGGTCAAAACCAACGCCATTAGCAAGGAGACTGCCACCAGGCAAACATCAAAAAAAGTCAGAAAGATAAGACCCGACGCTATCGTTATACAAGCGAAGGGTGAAATGTCCTATGCGCAGATTCTACGTAACATGAAAGCGGACCCAAAAATGGAGCTAATTGGAAAAGAAGTTTCCAGGATCAGGAGAACACAAAAAGGCGATCTTCTCATCCAGCTTAAGGATACAGGGGAAAAGACCGCCGAATTCAAGAGTGTCCTCAGCGAAGCGCTAGGCGAGCAGGCGATTGTTAGGACTCTTACCCAACGGACTAGTATCGAGATCAGGGACATCGATGAAATAACCTCAAAAGAGGACATATGCGACGCAATAAAGTCTCAATTTGAAGTAGAAAACATTTCACCGACTGACTTCCTTTCCTTGCGAAAAGCCTATGGTGGAACCCAAACTGCGACAATTAGTCTTCCTGAAGAGAAGGCAAAGAAGCTTCTTGATACAAAAAAAATTAAAATTGGCTGGGTCGTCTGTCGCATCCGCGAACGGGCACTCCTCAAAAAGTGCAAAAACGGAGAAGATCGCTCCAAGCTTTGCAGGAGGTGTGGGGAAGAAGGCCACATAGCAAAGAATTGCGTCAAGGAGCCTTCCTGCATGTTCTGTAGAAAGGAACACCCAAAAGAAGCCGAGGACGTAGCGGGCAGCAGCAAGTGTCCGGTCTTTAAGAGAGCTATGACTGCCAGAAGAGTATGAAGATTATTCAGATAAATCTTAATCACTGCGAGATAGCGCAGGATATCCTGATACAGACAGCAAAAGACGAGAGAACGGACATTATGTTAATAAGTGAGCCGTACAAATCTCTTGACAACATCGTTTGGACCTGCGATAAAACGAAGAGCGCTGCAATATGGATTTGCGGCAGACATGCCTTCCAAGATGTAGATGGGCAGGCGGAGGGCTTCGTACGAGCAAAGATAAATGGTATCAATTTTTACATTTGTTATGCAAGACCTAGCTGGACGGCGAGTGAGTACGCAGCAATGCTAGAGAGCTTAACGGCCGATGCTCATGGAAGAGCTCCAGTAGTTATTGGGGGAAATTTTAATGCCTGGGCAACAGACTGGGGCAGCAGACTAACGAATGATAGAGGACGTTATCTGCTAGAATCTTTCGCAACACTAGAGATAGGCTTAGCAAATAACGGTTGTGTAAATACGTATCGCAAAGCAGAAATGGGATCGATCATCGATATAACCTATGTGAGCAGCTCCCTCCTGCGAAGCATAAAATGGCGGGTCAGCGAAGAATATACGCACAGCGACCACCAGGCGATTATAATTGAAATTAAAGAAAGAAACCCCGTGCAACCCCCAAAAGTAGGGGGTCCTAAATGGAAAGATAAGTTCTTTGATATAGAGATGTTTGAGGAGGTCATAAACACAAGCATCCTAAATGAAAGCGGAACAGCTGAGATCCTGTCGCAACAACTTGCTCATACAATTACCACAGCGTGCGACGCAGCTATGTCTAGAAGAATACCAAGCAAGAGAGGGGTACGTTGCTATTGGTGGAACGAGCAGATAAAAGCACTGAGAGCTATCTGCCTACAAGCCCGGCGCAGAGTTCAGCGTTCAAGAAGGGGAACCGATTTTCAAGAACGGCTTGATATGCTTAGACTGGCGAGACGAAATTTTAAAAACGCGATTAAGGAAACCAAGTCAAAATGCTTTAAAGAACTATGTGACGAGGCTGACATCAACCCCTGGGGCACAGCATACAAAATAGTTATGGCAAAGCTCAAAGGCGGTAAGTCCCCACAAATTTCATGCCCAACAATGCTTAGGTCCATCGTAGAACACCTTTTTCCGCAAGAACCATATACTATGTGCAACATAATTAGAGAAATTAGCACAGAAAGTATTCCAAGGCTAACAGTTAATGAATTCGTGAACGCAACTAAAAGAATAAGAGACAACAAAGCTCCTGGACCCAATGGCATTCCTAACAAGGCATTGAAAGCGGCCATCCGAAGCAGGCCGGACATGTTCGTGGCATGCATGCAAAGGTGTTTAGATGAAGGAGTTTTCCCTGAACCTTGGAAACTGCAACATTTAGTATTGCTTCCAAAGGGAAACAAACCACCGGGCGATCCATCGTCGTACCGCCCAATATGCCTACTAGATACAATGGGAAAGATACTCGAGCGGATCATATATGACAGATTGCTTAACATAGCGGATAATAAAGGAGCAATGTCAGATCATCAATTCGGGTTTCGAAAATCGCGCTCGACCGTCGACGCCATAAAGGCGGTGGTCAATATAGCAAAGAAAGCGATTGAAGGAGAAAGATGGCGGTGGGGCACAAATGAATATTGTGCAGTAGTGACACTGGACATAAAAAATGCCTTTAACTCTGCAAAATGGTCCTCAATAAGAAGATCACTCGCCAGAATGGATGCACCGTACTATATAAGGAAGATAGTATCAAGCTACTTAAGAAATAGAAGGTTGAGGTACGAAACCAATGAGGGTACAAAGTACTATAACGTATCCGCAGGAGTCCCACAAGGATCGGTGCTGGGTCCCCTTCTATGGAATATTATGTACGATGGAGTTCTAAGACTTCGCTGACGACATCGCCGTTGTCACAGTGTCAAAGACAATCAATGGAATAGAGTCAGCCACGAACGAAGCAGTTGGCCAAATCAAAGAACGGCTAGTATCCGTCGGTCTAGAATTAGCCGATCATAAAACGGAAGCAGTCCTGATTACCAGCCGGAAAAAGATGGAATACATAAGTATAGGGGTTGGTAATCAGACCATCAGATCAAAGGATTCTGTCAAATACCTAGGAGTAATGATTGACAGTAGGCTCCGTTTTAAAATACACGTGGACTATTCTAGCAGAAAGGCGTCTCAGATGCAGGCAGCATTATCTCGGATACTGCCAAATGGCGGAGGACCAGGATATCCAAGGAGGGTCCTAATGTCCAGAGTAGTTAGCTCAGTCCTCCTTTACGCAGCCCCAGTTTGGGCGGAGGCACTGGTGACTAAAGAAATAAGAAGAAACCTATCGTCTATATACAGACTCAATGCACTAAGGACGATCAGCGGGTTCCGAACGATCTCCGATGATGCTGCCCTCGTTATAGCAGGAATGGTTCCAGTAGACATCCTCGCAGATGAAATGCTTAGGATCTACAATAGAAGAGCCTTATCACATCCGGACCAACGATCAATCAAAATGATCAAAGAAGAAGAAAAGGCCACCTCAAATGCTGTATGGCAAGCCAGGTGGGACATAAGTTTGAAAGGAAGATGGACCCACAACCTGATCCCGAATATAGAGAATTGGACAAACCGATCTCACGGTAACTGCAATTACCAACTTACGCAGTTTCTGTCAGGCCATGGCGGCTATCGAAGATATCTTTATCGATTTGGACACGATAGCTCACCTTTTTGCCCAAATTGTCCAGAACTGGAAGAAGATACGGAGCATGCGATTTTTCAATGCGGACGCTTCAGAGAATGGAAAAGCAGCCTGCCAAGTCCACAAGTCCTGTGTTAGAAGAAATGCTGAGATCTGAGGATAAGTGGACAGAAGTCTGTGTATTCGTAACGAATGTGCAAAACGAGCTGCGAAGAATCGAAAATATAAGGCGATCAGCAGCAGCAGAAGATGCAGAAGGCATAGAGTAATCTGCTAACCAGCCTCGTGATGTAATACCTAACGGCAGTCCCGCGGGGAGAGTGGTTGAAGTGTGTAAGGAGGGTTTAGTACGTAGGCGTAATTCCTGGTACGAACATTCAGGTTTACGAATCGGGCATGCTAGTACCCCTGGAGGGCTCTACTGGTATCTTTTAGAAGATTCCCAACCTTTGGCACAGCCATAAAAAAAAAACACACACACACACTCCGAGGGGCCTCAAATTTTAATAGAAAGTATTGTCACCGGAAATATACATGTGTGCAAAATTTCAATAAAATCGGGCTAGGGGAAGTGGGTTAAAAATTGATCAGAAAATCTGACCAGCCAGCCAGCCACCCAGTCACCCAGCCACGTGCACGCGAAGTTAATATAGAGAATTTAAAAATGAATATCCACCAAAAACAATACTCTGACTAAAGCACTTTTCTTCTCTACTTTCAGAGAGGTTCAGCCAAACTTGGTGAATTGAGGCAATGCAGAGCACTATTTCAAACGATTGTACACTGGGAGTTTTACCGTTCTTCTGCCAAGAGACCAACTAGAGGCTGCCGATGCCAAACATTTGGACATGGATCTAAATGGTGTAACTTACCACCCCGATGCTTCATCTGCGCCGGAGAGCATGTATCAAACAACTGTCTACAAAGTGCATAATTTAAAAAAAGAGAAGCAAGCACTACAGTCAAGTGCGCAATTGCAGTTAAGAAAGGCGTAAATCACACAAGTTTACCTACTTTAAATCTAAAAATTATCGAAGCTCTGGCGATTAAAATTATTACGGTTGATTGGGAGTTTACCCTAATTGGAGTCACGGAGGAGACTCCAACCAAGATTCAGATTTTATCAGTAGACTTAAATATCCATATATATTAGCAGGCGATCTAGACACTCATTATGGAACTGCGCGCGGGCCAATAGCTGGGGCAAAATATTATATGATAAGCTGGTTATAAATAAATTTAAAATGTTTTTTCATACAACACCTACATATTACCCTATATCAACCCGAAGATCACCCTCCACGTTGGACATCATACTTTCAAATTGCATAGAGAAAATCACTAACCCTGTAACATAAAGTAAAGTTCCGATCATATTCCTATCAAATTTAGTGTAAATTCTAAAGCCATTTATAAAACAAAAACCGAATTTTCATACAAAAAGGCCAACTGGTCAAAATTTAAAAAGGAAGTTGCCAGACAAATTAATCTAGTAAATGTTTCGCCAAAATCTTTTGATAATAGTGTTTTGATTGATAATATCCTAAGCGATCTGGTCAGGATTATTAAGGAAGCCGAATTAATCTAATTGAATTACAAATACCACGAATAAAATTCAAAACTTAAGTGCAACGCAGGTCCAAAAACTTTAACAATATGGTTAGACGCAGACGAATTGGGTGTATACTCTCTCAAAAGATTAGCTGCAGGAATATATGGTTTCCTTCAGCCTAGATAGCTCAGGTACATTGGAAGAGATACGAAAACGTTTCGTTACGTGGATGACAGGACATGGGGTGTCATCGGACGAAGAAGGCCGTCTGGAAACGAAGGATCAAATCTTGCAACGAATTTACCAGAATAGTCATCCGGAATATCAGCTCTATATTCGGAGAAGAGATTTTGATACACTAGAAGGACTAATCAACATGGCCGAAGACTTCGAAGTCATCCGCATCGAACGAGAACCTATACGAGGACTTCCGCAGCGTGCACGTCAAGAACAGCATCGTAGAATCGCTCCAGCACCGACAGAGACTCCTATTAATCCATGCACAGCTTGTCGTCGGTGTGGTCAAGATGGACATTCGAAACGAAATTGAAAAAATCCACCTTTCCTTTTCTGTTGGGAATGTGGCCGGCAGAATACCCGTACCATAGATTGCTGAAATGCAGCGGGAAACGGCAGAGGACCCAGTCAACGGCGAGGTGTGGCGGAGTCCAGAACGGAGGACTCACCTCGCTCCCACTCGAGAAATATGAGAGGCAAAAGACATTCCATTCAGACTGGAAACAGCGGAGTGTCTGGTAAAGTTTCTCGTTCTGCCAGCCATGACCGACAATCTTGTCTTAGGGTTAGATTTCCTAACAAAGACAGAAGCCACACTGAGCTGCGGAGGGATTACACTTACATTATCAGACAAAACCACAGTAATTGAACCTACAGGCGTAGCAACGTGTAAATACTACGAGCAGAAGAACAACACCAAGCAAAAGATGACAAGAACGAAAGTAAGCAGGACGAACAAGCACAGAAATCAAACCAAAACCCCAGCATAACATGTTTAAATTATGTAGCCAACGTCTTTCAGTCAGCGAAAATCAACTAATCGCACAATTCTTAGAGAAAGAGTTACAAAAGTTCGACGACATCAAGGGACCATCGAACATTACCGAACACAAGATAGTAATGCGAGATGACAGACCGATCAAACAGCGATACTACCCAAAGAACCCGGCAATGCAAGCTGTAATCCATGAGGAAATAAATGAATTAATTCAAAAGGGATGTATTGAACCCTCAAAGAGTCCTTACAGCGCTCCCATCGTTTTAGTAAAGAAGTAGACAGGCCACCAGTGGAGGCTATGCATAGACTACAGGCAACTCAACGCCAGGTTGTCACCAGATGCATACCCAAATGTCTCGGATTCAACACATCCTCGACCGGTTACGAGACGCCCACTTTATCAGTAGCTTGGACTTGAAAAACGGCTACTGGCAGATACCGATGGAACCAGCAAGCAAACAATACACAGCCGTATTGTATTCCGGGAAAAGGGTTATTTTAATGGCGAGTTATGCCCTTCGGCATCTATTCGGCCCCAGCAACATTCTAACGCTCCTTGGACCAAGTAATAGGACCCGAAATGGAGCCGCATGCCTTTGCGTACTTTGACGATATAATTGTTACTGGAAGATCCCTGCAAAATCACCTGATCAACTTACGAAAGGTGTTCCAACGACTAAGGAATGCAGGATACAGGATAAATGTAGAAAAGTGTGAGTTCTTTAAACAAGACCTGAAATGTCTGGTCCACGTGGTCAGCAACAGGGGGATACACACCGACCCGGACAAAGTCGCCGCCATTCGAAAGATACCGTCCCCAACAACAAAAGAGAGCTGCGACGAATCTTGGGCACAGCATCTTGGTACCGACTTTTTGTGCCTGATTTTACCGGAATAGTCCAACCTCTAACAAGCCAGCTTAAAAAAGAGGAAACATTGGAGGTGGAGCGAAGTCCAGGACAGACAGAGAAGTTAACAACGGCGCCGATCCTTATTTGTCCATATTGTACACGACGGTTCACGTTACAAACGGATGCTAGCGACTACGGTCAAAGTGTGGTTTTGACACAGGAAGTGAATGGTGTAAAGAATAGCGGAGTATATGTGAAGAAAATTGTTGGAAAAGTTGCGTAGAGAAAACGACGTAAAATTAGTGGAGAACAACGCCCTAATTAAAAAAGTGTGTGTGGTTGAATCTTTGCAGTGACTGCAACGAATTCACACTGCGGCTATCGCAAAGCAATAAGAATGGATAAGACCTTTCTGTGTTATGTTGAGAATTACTCTGATTTTATTTGATAAAGTCTTCTTCTTTTATAGTAAATCTAACAATGGAAATTTCTTATTTACTAATAGAAACTATGTATCTATTAATGCAGTGTATCGTCATCGATGTACTTGAAATAGTTTTATTACATACAAATAGTGTGCTCATTATTGATGCACTTGAAATACTTATGTTAGAGTAGGGCACGATGCAAATGCTCTACTTGTTGTGTGTGATTCATAGTGCACTGTGTCATTATTTGACGTGTGCTTTGTTTATTCTGTTACGTAATTTATGGTTTTATGAGTGTCACCGAGTGCATGCGGTTTTTGTTTGGGTACTTACATTGTGCATTGGTGTCGTCATAATTTATGTTCTTTGTTGTACTTGCTTGGGTGGTGTGTATCTTATGTATATACACTACAATGGTGCGGAGTGCGTCATGGCATATGCGAGTCGACATTTGAATAAAGCAGAACGGAATTACTCCCCAACTGAAAAATAATGCCTCGCCATCATATGGGCCATAAGGAAAATGCGACCGTATCTAGAAGGGTACAAGTTTACCGTTCTGACGGATCACCTTTCCCTCAAATGGTTGAACGCAATCGAAAACCCTTCTGGACGAATTGCGAGATGGGCTCTGGAACTGCAACAGTACACCTTTGATGTACAATAGAGGAAGGGAAAGTTGAATGTAGTGGCCGACACTCATTCACGTCAACCTCAAGAAACTCTACTAAGAATAAACGTAGACACAGAGGAGTGCAAATGGTACATAGCAAAGCTAGCCGAGATAAAGAAGACACCTGAGAAATTCCCGGATTACACAATAGTGGATGGAGAACTTTATCGGCACATTACTAGTCACTCCAACGACGACGATTGCGCACCATGGAAACTCTGCGTACCATCATCACTGCGCAGTAGGGTATTAGAGGAAAACCATGATAGTCCGTGTGCCGGTCACATGGGCATAAGAAAAACTATAGCAAGGATTACCAACCAAATAAATCAAATAAAACAAATAATCACAGACAGCCACTGCATGTTGTAACGGTGCCCCAACAACCCAACAACCCGGATTGTGGAGTATACCTTCTACAGTATACCGAAAAGTTGTTCACGGATCCCATACGTTGCTTACAGATACCAATCAGGCAGAAAACCGAGTGGTTCAGCCATGCGGTTGTGTGCGGCAACGTGGACCTGCTTCCCGCGACTACGTTTTGATGGCGACGACCCCAGCAACGATCTCGCCGACTTTGCGAACGAAACCCTTCGCAAAGACCCCAGCAACGATCTCGGCGGCTTTGCGAACGAAATCCTTGGCAACGAAACCAGCAACGACTTTGGCATCTACTCAACCAACAACACTCCCGATGACGACTGTAATGAAGTCTTTAGCAATATCGAGAAGAATCTGCAAAGCAACGTCCATGCTCAAGGACAATATTACGACCCGGTCACCGAGGAATTCTACGATGACCTGTGCGAAGAAACCCACTACCAGCACCACGTGTCAGAGTTCCGGGTCATCCCGAAGGCACCGGAGATGCCCACTCCAGGAACACACCTCCAGCTGGCAAGTCTGGAAGAATTAAACGGACCGGAAGGCGCAACGAGTCCCGAGGAGGTGATATCAGCCATCAGCTCCAGGGCATTAAGGCTTCAGGATGGTAGAAAGAATAGGAGAGTATAGTGGCGTACCGAAACCTACCAAGCCACCATAACCAGCTCGTAAATAACAATAATTTTTCTTCCCCTGAAGTAAGGGGGGGGGGGAAACCAAATTTGTGAAATTTTGCTTCACAGCAGTTTGGCAACACACACCACACTACGATTAAATAACAAATCGCCTGTAAGCCGGACAGCGGCATCTAGCGGCATTTAGCGGCAAACTGCGTAGAACAACTCCCATTATGCAGCAAACTCCGCACTACTGCACTCGCATAGTGGCGAAAACCAAAAACCTAAATAAATTTAACAGAAAGCCATATACAACTATTATGCAGTAGACGCCAGCGCCGGACAACTACGCTTGCATAGTGGCGAAACCCACAAACCAAAAGAATATTTGTTTTTCCAAATCTATATATTTTGTTGTTGCAAATACACATGGAAAAATAATATAAAAGTAGCGACAAAATAAGAAATCGCTCTCTCTTTTGCAAACAAGGATTCCCAGCAGTAAGCATTACATAAAACTCTGCGTTTATAGAATTATTACTTATCAACTTATCTTATCTTTCAACTTATCTTATCTGATTATTTATTAAGTCACTTATTACATTTTATTTACTGGAAACAACTGATTATTTATTAAGTCACTTATTACATTTTATTTACTGGATACAACTGATTATTTATTAAGTCACTTATTACATTTTATTTACTGGATACAACTGATTATTTATTAAGTAACTTATTATATTTTAATTACTGGATACAACTGATTATTTATTAAGTCACTTATTATATTTTAATTACTGGATACAACTGAACTGTCTTGGTGGAACTAGCGATTACTGGAGATGATGAGGAACTGTACTGTACTGAACTGTACTGTATATTTGTATGCAGCTTATATACTATTTGTGAACTGTTGGAGTTTGATCTTGTCCTTGAATTTACGGAGTAAACATGTTGATCTCTTAGATCGCAAAATGTGATAATAATTATTCATGTTAGAACATGTCTTTGAATTTGGTAAACAAGATAAGGATGTGTAAATGGTAAACAAGATAAGAATGTATCAAAATGGTAAACAAGATGATTTCATCATATTGTGAAATTGGTAAACAAGATATGAATGTGTATGCGCAATTGGACATCTGGTTGTCCTTGAATTTAGAAGATGTAAACATGTTTACTTCTTAGATCTGAATTAGAGATAAGGAATGAAATTTTCTATTAGGACTGCGCGTATGAGTAATATTATGAATGTGTATTATGAGTAATATTATGATTGAATATATACAATATGATTACATAGTTATTCATATTATTTGGAATGTATGAGGTGTGGGATCTACTGCTATAACACCCCCCCCCCCCCCCCCCCGTTAGCCTGAGGCTCCGACGAAGTTACAATTTTAATGGTGTTTTTATGCTTATTAATTTTATATATTGATAGTGCAATAATTATAATGCTTATTATTAAAATATAAGGTATATGATAAAATATTTTATGTGTATTGTTCATAGTTATTTCATCAATTTGTTTTCTATTTGTTTCAATTTTTTGGATATGAAAATCCTCAAGTTTTATCATTTCTATAGTTTTATTTTCTTTTATCTCTGATACAAAATATGGGAGAATAACACTATCTTTTATTTTAAAATATGTATTAATAAATGTGTTATTTTTTATGACTATATTACAATTTTCAAATTTAATTAACTTGCTTCCGGATATGTTTAATTTCAATTTGTTACAATTATGTTCAATATTTATATTTGCAACATTTTTTGTCAAAATAATTCCGGGTATTATATTGGACAATATGCTTCTTTAAATTTAATAATGTTTGAAGTACAGTTATCATTTATTTCGTGTAGGTTTTTCTTTAATTTATCTTTAACCTTTCTGTTATATACTTTATTATTCTCGTCTATAATAAAAATGCTTTCATTAAGTAGTATAGCTTTATTATTTTTATTTGGGATCGGTTCAATAATAATAGTGGAGTAGGAAATGGTAGAATATTGTGGTATTAATAGGACTATTATGATAAGTCTATTTTCAAAAATTACGGCTATTTTAGTGTCTTTAAAACCTTGTATACCTTCTGTTAGTCTTAGTTCTTCTTTTGTCAAAATGTTTCTAGTCAATATGCCAAGTTTGCTTGTTAAAATGATTTGTTCTATGTCGTCTATATGGTGTCGAAAAAGATTTATATCGTAATTGATTTGATAAATGTTTTGAACGTAGTCTATTTCGTCTTGTAAATTATTGAAATTGTTTTTATTTAATATGTTAATGTTATTTAAAAACTGTGCGATGTTTAATTGTTGCTTTTGAATATGGTCTTTTATGTCTTTTATTTGTTGAGAAATTTTGGAATTAAAGGATATTTGTTTATTACTTTCTGATATTAAGTCTTTATTATTTGTAGTAAGTGCTTCTAATTGGGTTTTTATTTCGATCTCATCTTGTGAGTCCATTGTTCCTGCTAAGTATTTTAGTCCTGTGCCTAATATATTCATGAGTGCTCGTTTATTTTTAGAATGTGGTCTGAGATTGTATATTTTTTGTTCTAAGTGTTTATAGTTATGTACTAATGTGTTGAACATTGGATTAGTTGTACCAATTTTTATTTTTATTAAGTTTATATTTTCGTTTATGTAATGCATTGTATTTTCTATTTCTGTTATATTTATAATATGAAGGATTTTGTTGAATTTTTCAATAATATTAATATCGTCTTTCTTAATTGTCATGTATCCATTATTGTTATTTAAGTCATGTATCTCTAGTGATTGTCCATGTATTAAGGATAGTATTGTTGAGAATAATAAAATTATGATCTGGGAATTCATCTGTAAAAGATAGGAATATGTTAAGGTTTCCTTTTAATGATTTTGTTTTTCGCTTGAATTGATGGAGAGTCAATTGTTTGAAATTTCTTTTTACGCTTTATGTGTGATTTGTAATATTTTAAACCAGATTCTTTATTAATTATATGATTTTCATCGATTTTCTCTGTATCGAGTTTCCTAAATTTTGTATGATTTTTTCCACCACGTGTTTCTTTAATAAAATTAGTTCCAGGTTGTATTTCAACTTCTTCTCTACCTATATTTAATTTATCGATAGTAATTTGCTTTTTTTAGAATTTTTTCTTTAATTAAATTATATTCATCATTTTTTATAGTTCCATTTTTTAAATCTATTGGCTTCTTATCTGTAGTCGAATGGATAGTGTTATTATAGAAACGTATTATTTTTAAGATTTTTTCTTCGACTGTATCATTATCTTTGTTGGGATCATGTTTAAATAATCTTATATGTTCATTAATTGTGTTGTGTAGTCGTACTACATCTGAATTGGATGTGTGTTTGTTATTGGAAGTATAGTGGATTTCTATTTGCTCGCTCTGTAGAAATTCTCTTAGTGGAAGAGCTTTGAATCCTAGTTCGTTGTCGACTATAATTTTATTTATTGATCCTATTGTAGAAAGTAGAACAAGAATGGTTCTTTTGAATTCGGTCCAAGTTCTTGCTGTAATTTTAATAGCTTGTGCGAATTTGCTAAATTTGTCGATGAATGTAACGAAAATTTGGTTTTCGAGTGTATAGAATACATCAGCGTGAATAATTTCATTAGGACCTGAGGGTGTTTCTGTTAATTGATATTTATGCTTGATTGGCTTACGTTCATACTTTTCTAAGTTGCATATTTCGCAGTTATTAATGAATTGAGTGACTCTGATATTGAGTTATGGATTATAATATTTTAAATGTTATTCTTTGTAAACCTCTATAATTCCTCTATGGTTGTTTCTAAGATGTTCTTCTTTAATGAGTTCTGCTAATTCTTCTTCATTTATTATGTCTTTTAGCATTGTTTCAGTTTTGACTATTTTTAGTTGATTTTGTGCTTCAAAATGTGTTTTATAAATAACGTCTTCTAGTGTTTTAAGAAATTCTTCATTTTCTATGTAGATGCAGTTTAAAGATTTGGGGTTAAAATGTGATTTCAAAAGTGTTAATGCAGTTTCTGCATCTAAGGATTTAAGATATATTACTTTTCTATGTTTATTGAAAATTCTTATTTGTTTTATTCGTAAAGAACCAGAATTTGTTTTAAGAATTGCTATTTGTCTTTTAAATATGTTTAGAGGAGATTTGGTGATTGGAAATGGATTAATGTTTTCGATGTCTTCATTTTCTTCATTAAGATTTATCTCTATTCTTGAAAGAGCGTCTGCGTTTTTATTTAATGTTCCTTTTATATATTTAATTTCGTAGTCAAATTCTGATAATTTTAATCTTCATCTTACAAGTTTTGAATTAGGTTCTTTAATTGAGAAAAGTATCGTCCGAAAAGATATGGTCTAAAATATTTGGTTGACCAGATTATTGCTAATAATTCT
Source organism: Nephrocerus scutellatus (assembly GCA_947095585.1). Lineage (NCBI taxonomy): Eukaryota > Metazoa > Arthropoda > Insecta > Diptera > Pipunculidae > Nephrocerus > Nephrocerus scutellatus. The sequence continues at coordinate 66,024,324 of OX352762.1, forward strand.
TTTTCTATTGTGCTGTAATTAATTTCATGTTCATTAAGTGTGCGGCTAGCATAACAAATTGGATGATTGTCTTGCGAAAGTACTGCGCCTAACGCATAGTTACTAGCATCTGTTGTAAGTGTAAATTTCTTAGTAAAGTCAGGATATACTAATATTGGATCATGTGTTAACAGTTTTTTAAGTGTGTTGAAGCTTTCTTGATATATTATGTCTGAAATGTTTATTTTTGATGTCATTGGTTTCGCTATCAATGAATAGTTTTTAATAAATTTCTTATAGTAACCAGTTAGTCCTAGGAATTGTTTAATTTGTTTTACCGTTTTTGGAATGGGAAATTTTGTCACGCATTTGATTTTTTTAGGGTTTGGTTTTATACCTTCTTGTGTTACTATATGTCCAAGAAATTCTGTTTCCTTTTTTAAGAATTCTGATTTGTCTAATTGAATCTTTAAATTAGCTTTTTTTAAACAATTGAAAATTATATTAATAGAATTTATATGCTCTTGTAACGATGTTGAAAAGATGATAATGTCATCCAGATATACTAAACAGATCTTATTAATATGATCCTTAAGGATATTATTCATAAGTCTTTGAAATGTCGCTGGGGCTGTCTTCAGTCCAAATGGCATTCGTAAGAATTCATAGTGTCCTCCTTCTACATTAAACATTCGGTCTTTCCTAAAATCGGGAAAGACTGAGTTTAACACTTATACTGCAAAGGAGGACAGGAAAGAAATGTTGGTCCTAAAAGGTATTCACCACTCCTTTGATGCTGAAGATGTCAAGGAAGCGTTGACGACAGAGGGTGTCCCTGTACTAGTGGTGAAACCCTTCAAATCTCAAAGGACTGACAAGAAATTTAATCATTTCATTGTCGAGCTAGAGAAGAACTGCGATAAAGCGGCAGTTTGCTCAAAAACCCTCCTTTTGAACCAGTTGGTGCATTGGGAAAAACTAAAATCGGCGGGCATTACTCAATGCAGAAACTGCCAAAAATTTGGACATGTCGCAAGTAATTGCGGCATGAAATACAGATGCGTCAAGTGCAAAGATGAGCACTTGCCTGGCCAATGCCCAAGAAATGCAGACAATATAAAAGACGACAACGTTTTCTGCACAAACTGCCAGAAAAATGGACATCCGGCAAACTATAAAGGATGTCCAAAATATAAGGAAAAGATGGCTGAAAAGCTTAAAACCGCACAAAAGAAGAAGGAACAACATAAATTCGCCCAGATGTCTGCTTCAAAAGCCATAGAAAAGGGAGTAAGTTTTGCTAGTATAGCTGCTATGGGGACTTCCAGCAAGCCAGCAACGATCAGCAAGCCTCTAACAAGCAGCCATGCAGCATCAAACAGCAAACCAATAAAAAAGCCAGCCGTTAAACCTGTACCATCTACCGGAAAAGCCAACATCTTCGACGATACGGAAAGGCTATTTGGAGCTGACCTCTTTACAATTTTACAGAAGGCAAGAAAAGTCGTGCCTGCTAATTATAGCAGTCTTGATGACAGGTCCAAAACAACCGTTTTGGGTCGACTTATTTGTGAATTATGTTCACAATAAGCAGGATAAGTATATTCTCATATAATGTGAATTCCATTTATTCGTTAGCTAGGCGTATCACACTAACATTATTTATTAAAACTAATAAACCTGACATTCTTCTTTTACAGGAAACAAATCTCACTGGGAGAAATCCGTTCAGTCCAGACGGATACAATATCCACAGGGTCGACAAAGGCAGTGGACGCTCTGGGACGGCGGTCCTTATCAGGAACACTATGGCAGGCGAAAAGGTGCAAATCAGTGGTCTACGTAGCATGGAAGCAACAGCTGTCAGCATTAAAGTCAACGAAGTGGAGACCTTGCTGGTGATATCGGTGTACAATCACTGTAACGCAACGAGGGAAGACATCCAACGGGATTTGCAAACTGTCTGCAACTCCTCCTCTAGACACACATACTGTGTTGTTGGAGGTGATTTTAATGCTAGACATACTCGATGGCAGGACGAAGTGTGCAATCACAAAGGAAGGGCCATTACAGACTGGATGGACTCAAATCCGCATCAGCACACGATGGCTATAGTTTCACAGCCCCGGAAGACGTACCCTCGGACACCGTCAACTTTGGATTTCTTTCTGGCAACCACAAATTTCTTAAATATTCTCCCAGAATTAAGAAATTATTCCTGCTTGGCGCATGATAGCGACTCGGATCATATGGCCATAGAGCTTCGAGTGAGGCTGAACCAGCGAATTGTGCAAGTCACCCTAACACCTGAACTTCACATCAACTTTAAGAAAATAAACTGGAACCGGTTTAGATCAGAAGTTGAAGCTGAACTTCCTATTCCAGCGGCTTGCAGAAATCTGGAGAATACAGAAATTGATGATGCTATCAGAAATTTTGAGATTACAGTGAATTCAGCCAATAATCGGCAGAAAACAATTCGCACTAGCAGGGATCACTTCCAACACTTGCCTGAGCATATACAGGCCATATATGCTCACAAGCAACGGCTTAGGAAACGCCTTCAGAGAATCTTCAATAGGACACTTAACACAGTCAACGACGAATACCTGTCTGTACTTTCGCAACTGCGTTGTACAGTTAACATGTGTCGTCAAGCTGTGCGGAGGTTTCAGGAAGATGAACTGACCAAACGGCTCCAGGACATCAAACCAGGCCCTGATGCTTTTAGGAAGCTGAACTCTCTGGTTGGAAAGCGTATTTCCATTCCAGAGACTATCAGCATTGAAGATCGAACAGTATCCAGCGCTGCTGAGAAAGCGGAAGCCTTTGCCTGCCATTTTGAAAGGAGCTTTACGGACCGACCACCAACGCATCTTCCAGATTTCTTGGAAGAGGTTGAAAGTCTTGTGGAAGACACCACTTCTCCAGGAAATACTATAGTGCAGTTCAGTGAAGAAAATCGCGCCAACGCACCCGTAGATGTCGATATGTTTACCGGAACAGCTGTTGTCAATGATTTGATTATGAGTGGAAACTCAAAAAAATCATCAGGCACAGATGGGATTTCTAACTTTTTGCTTAAAAAGTTACCGGGTATGGCAATTTTGATGTTAACCATCATTTTCAACAATTGCCTAAACAATGGCTACTTTCCGGACAACTGGAAGGTGGCCAAGGTAGTACCAGTACCCAAGAAAACCGACCGCTCCAGCGTAACTGGTTACCGTCATATAGCTTTACTGTGTTGTATCAGTAAAGTATTGGAATCATTGATCCGTAAAAAGATCAATACGTTTTGTACGGAAAGAAATCTTATTCCTTCCTTTCAGTACGGTTTCCGAGAAAAGCACTCTACGCTGCACCCTCTGCTGAAGCTTCACAGTGATGTCACTAAAGGACTGAACGTCAAAAGTAGTACAGTGGCCTGTTTGCTAGACATCGAAAAAGCTTTCGATAGTGTCTGGATAAACGGGCTACTGTACAAGCTTATTAGTTTTGGTTTCCCCAATTATATTGTAAAAATAATTAAAAATTTTGTTTTTAACAGGGTCTTCTTTGTACAGGTGTACGACCGCTCATCGACAAGGAAAAGGATTAAAGCCGGAGTTCCTCAAGGTTCCAGACTTGGACCAATCCTGTATAGCATCTTCACGGCGGATCAACCCACAAATACAGCCGGAACAAGGACTATGCTCTTCGCGGATGACTCCATAACGTATGCAGTTTCCCGTTCTCCCGAGATAGCTGCCCGAAGAGTGGAGGAACACCTCAGAAATCTTTGGGACTACTACCTGAAGTGGAGACTAAAGATCAACGCCAATAATGAAACAAGGATAAGAAAAATCGCAAGACGTTGCAGAGCCTTAAAAATCACACTTCCAGACAACACAGTTATAAAAACCCAATCAGAGACGAAGTACCTGGGAAAAACTTCACCGAGAGGCTCAAGTTTAATGCCCACATCGATAAAACGTTGAAAAAGGCTAATTACGCCCTTCATTTGGTGCACCCGCTTCTACGAAGGCGAAACGGACTGTCAAACAACACCAGGCTGCTCATCTACAAGCAGCTCATCAGGCCAGTGATAACCTATGGCTATCCCATATGGTTCACCGTCTCACCAACAACGATGAAGAGATCTGTACAGGACTCTGGAGGGTGCCAAACAGCTATAAGTTTGTCTCGAGTGCAAGGCTTTACGACGCGGCAGATCTGCTGCCCATAACCGACCACTTGTTCCGAATGGCAAAGAAATTCGTTGATGGGTTGGAAACACATCCAAGTCCGGAGATGCAAGGACTGAGAATCGAAGAAATCGAGCCAAGCCACCGCTATATAAACATCAGAGGATTCACAGATGCTAGATTTGACGACATCTTTAATAATCAAGACGTTTCCTTCTTCGAGAAGGCCAGTAATCAACATTACAGAGGCTGAAGATCGCCCTGTTTATACCCCCTTTAATATTATTCTTCATTTTTATTTTATTTTAAAATTTATCGTTTAAAATTAAATTGCTTTAAAAATAAACATGTAGTAGATTAAGTAGTAAAAAATATTGTTTAATAATAAGCAATCCAAAAAAAAAGACAATGTAAATACGTCGGGCCCCTATTGTTGAGCCGACACTTAATAATAATAGTTATAAGTTTAGTTTTTTAAGTCAAAATTGTATAATATCTAAATGTTTAATAAAATATCTTAATCTTAAATCCTTCTACATTAAAGGCGGTCTTGTGAACATCTTTTTCCTCAATTTTTATTTGATGAAATCCCTTAGCTAAATCAAGGGTTGTGAAATATTTGCATCTTCCCAGTTTATCTAAAATTTCATCAATATTTGGTAGAGGGTACTTGTCGTCTATTGTAACTTCATTAAGTTTACGATAGTCTATGACAAGCCTTTTGTTTCCCGCTTGCGTCGACCTTCTTCGGTACGATCCAAACAGGAGCGGAATAAGGCGAATAACTCAGTCTTATTTTTTTATTTTCGAGGAGTTCATGAATCTGTTGTCTGACTTCATCTTTATATATATGGGTACCTATATGATTTCACTTTTAATGGTACATTATCGATTGTACGAATTTCATGCTTTATTGCATTTGTAAAAGTAAGGTTTGTGCCTTCTTGATAAAAGATATCTGAGTATCGATTTATTATTTTTGATAATTTTTGCTTTTCTTCTAAGTTTAAGTGTTCTTAGTTGTTTCATCAATGGTATATTTTCAAGTTCATCTATTATACAAAAGTTTTCAGTGGTTACTTGTTCGATTTGATTAGGTCTAATTTCAATAGGGCCTAAGCATTTTACATTTGTTTGAACTTCAATCTTATGATTTTCCACATTGTAAATTCCTTCATCAGCAATAACTTCACCTTCCAAGAACATCTTCGTCTTGAGATAGGCTAAACCTTTTTGTTGGTTTACTAATAAGTGTATAGTATGCTCTTTTGAATTTTGGAACAAGATTTGTATTGTTTGGCCATTTATTTCTAATAGATTTTGTTTATAGTCTAATTTAGCGTTAAATCGTTTCAGTATGTCATTGCCAATTAAACCGTCATATTTATCGTGGAATGCACAAACCAAAAAGTCGATTTTTTGCTCAGAAATGCCAAATTCTTTAAAAAGAGGAACTGATACTCTTTCAGTTACATTTATTATATTATTATGTATTGTTTTAATTTGAATTTTATTTGTTGGTACTTTCCATTTAGGGTTACAAAGACCTGGATTAATTATTGAGTTTGTTGCTCCAGTGTCGATAATGAATTTTAGTGGATTTTTGTTAGATTTAATTTTTACATATGGTAAGTCACCTCCGAGGCTCGTGAGTGAAAATTTTCGCTTGTTTCACATTGATTAACATCCATGGGTTCAACAGTTTGATTTTGTTGAACACTTGGTAAATTATTTTGAATGTCGTTTGAAAATCTATTGTAGTTCTGTTGTTTACTGTCATATCTATAATTATTGTTGGATTGTCTATATCTGTTCTGGTTTTGATTGTGTCTATAGTTATTAAATTGAAAATTTCTATTTTGGTTTTGGTCATACCTGTGGTCATTAAATTGTCTGTTTCTATTCTGATTTTGTTCATACTTATTGTTGTTAAATTGTTCGTTTCTGTTTTGGTTTTGTTCGTATTTATTATTTTTAAAGTGTTCATTTCTATTTTGATTTTGTTCATACCTGTTATTGTTAAATTGTCTGTTTCTATTTTGATTTTGTTCGTATCTGTTATTATTATATTGTCTATTTCTATTTTGATTTACTTGTTGATTAGGGAATTGATTATTGTATTTGTTATTGTTATAGTTACGCGTTTGTTTATTGTTATAATGGCTTATAGCTTAAGCTTATAAGATTGGTCTACGTAACCTCCTTGACTTAATATGTCGATTGCTGATTCAAGACCGTTACAGGTTAAAACGGTTTTCATAGGTTCGGATATTTTACTTTTAAAAACGGTTAATGCTGTGCGTATATTATTTAATGCACATTGGTTTGATATTTCACCTGGACAGAAATTAGTAAAGTTTTATTATTTAATTTTCTTAATTTGTCTTTTATTTCATTATAAAATCCTAATACGTTATTTTTGAAAGTTACGCCTCTTAACTCATCGTAGAGTTCTTCTGGACTACGTCTTTCACTGAAGTTATTTTGTAGAACAACTTTAATGTCGCTCCATGCAGTGGCTTGAGTATTTATTTCTATGACTTCCCTGGCTCTTTTAATTAGTTTACTTTTAATAATGTCGGAAAATAAATATTTGGATAAGTCGTCGTATGTTAATAAGAGTGGGTGTATTCTGTCTACTAAGTTTGAAAAGGTTAATAAATTGTTCGGGTTTCCGTCAAAATATGGGAGTATGGGACTATTTCCTTGATTTTCCACTGCCATTTTAATTTATTTGTATTTATGGATTTTCACTTTAGAAAGCACTTTTAATTGTATATTTTGTAGATATTGTGATTGTATTGTTTTTAAAAAAAATTATATATTTTAACTTTAGGTGTATAGAAAGCACTTTTATTTTAGAAAGGTATATAGGTAATATAGTAAAATATTGTATATATATGTAAGGCAGAATAAAATATATGTGTACATTTATTTAATATTTTTCAAAAAAAAATTTAGAATTAATTTGTGCAACCTTCTTATTTTGTTGTTGATCCTGATGTTGTATTGTATAGTTTTCTTCTTTGTTTCACTGTTGATTCTTGATGTTTCGCCTTCTTTATTTTGTTGTATAGTTTTCTTCTTTATTTCACTGTTGATGCTTGATGTTTCGCCTTCTTTATTTTATTGCATAGTTTTCTTCTTTATTTCACTGTTGATGCTTGATGTTTCGTCTTCTTTATTTTATTGTATAGTTTTCTTCTTTATTTCACTGTTGATGCTTGATGTTTCACCTTCTTTATTTTATTGTTTAATTATTTATTTATAAATTTTCTTGTCTTTCTTTTTTTTGTATAAGTTGTGTTATTAATATTTCTATGAAATAAAATCATGAAATATTTGTTGCAAGTTCATTAAGTATTTGTTCATAAAATAAAATTATGAAATACTTTTTTATGTTACTTTTGTAGGAATTTGTTGTTTAAGATCTTTCTTAAATTCAACGAATACCTTTTGTTTTGGTGGTGCACTTTTAACTTTTTTAAAAATGAGTAAGTCTTTAGTTGACTTAGTGTATCCTACCGACTGCGCCAATTATATTTTTATATAATGGAAATATATTTTTAAAAAGAATAAAATATATTTATATAAAAATGTTATTTTACAAAAGTTTAATTTAATGATTGCAACAACTTTTCAACTTATCTTATGATAACTCTATCTGATTATTTATTAAGTCACTTATTACATTTTATTTACTGGATACAACTGATTATTTATTAAGTCACTTATTACATTTTAATTACTGAATACAACTAATTATTTATTAAGTCACTTATTATATTTTAATTACTGGATACAACTGAACTGTCTTGGTGGAACTAGCGATTACTGAAGATGATGAGGAACTGTACGGTGTATTTGTATGCAGCTTATACTATTTGTGAACTGTTGGACTTTGATCTTGTCCTTGAATTTACGGAGTAAACATGTTGATCTCTTAGATCGCAAAATGTGATAATAATTATTCATGTTAGAACATGTCTTTGAATTTGGTAAACAAGATAAGGATGCGTAAATGGTAAACAAGATAAGAATGTATCAAAATGGTAAACAAGATAAGAATGTATCAAAATGGTAAACAAGATGATTTGATCATATTGTGAAATTGGTAAACAAGATATGAATGTGTATGCGCAATTGGACATCTGGTTGTCCTTGAATTTAGAAGATGTAAACATGTTTACTTCTTAGATCTGAATTAGAGATAAGGAATGGAATTTTCCATTAGGGTTGCGCGTATGAGTAATATTATGAATGTGTATTATGAGTAATATTATGATTGAATATATACAATATGATTACATAGTTATTCATATTATTTGGAATGTATGAGGTGTGGGATCTACTGCTATAACATCTAACCCCAGCTAAGGTTCGTTTCACAGTTACTTCCAAAATAGTTGGAAAATTGCCTGTGTAGTATGCATACTAAAACCAGGCAAGGCTAGTAATTTATTGGAAAGTTACAGACCTGTCAGCTTACTAAGCTCTATTGCAAAAATCTTTGAAAAATGCATCGAACAAAGAATTGAGCAGTTTACAGAGGAAGAACATATCATTCCCAACGAGCAATTCGGTTTTTGGCCTGCTCACTCGAACATACATCAACTATACAGAACCGATAGAATAATTCGTTAAAATTTCGTATTAAAAAAATCAGTTGGTATGATTACACTGGATTGCAATTTAAATTGTTAGAAAAGCATTTGATTCAGTGTGGAATGAAGGACTCTTACACGAAATGCATTTTAAAAATTTTCAAAGCTTTTTACATAACATACAGTTTTGTGTTTCTCCTTTTTTTTATATATAATTTGCGCACGCAAAAAGGGGTTCGCACCCTTATTATGTTCGGCAATATGCTTGGCACAGCGTGGGCGTTCAGGAAAAGGAGAAGAAGAGAGGAGATGCCTATGAGCTTGTGTCTTGAATGTCTGTGGATCATAGTGATGTGGAAAGACAGAGTTTGGCAGAGCATTCCACATACGTGTTGTACGGCTGAAGAACGAATCCCTGAACTTAACTGTACGTCCGAAGATGGGCTTAAGGGTAAACTGATGTGCATTTAGAGCGCCACGAGTTTTGCGGTTGAATACAAGGAGAGGTGGCAACTGGCTATTTCTCTTGAGCACCGCTGGTGGAAGAAGCGAAAAAACAGTGACAAGCAGGAGACGTTCCTGCGGTGTTCAAGCGAATTAATTGATTTCGCACGGTTAGATGGAAAAGCTTACGCAACGGTATTGCCAGCTTGGAAGAACACCTCTTCAGAACTAAAGGGGAAATACAATTTTCGGTCGTAGGCGAATTTGACTCGTCGAAGATGAGCATTGCAATCATTTCTGGCTCGTTTAAAATTTGTTCGGTTTTCCTTTGTAGGGTTTGCTTTGTAAAACCGAAAGCATACCTTTCTAATCCTAGAAGCCTCTTTACAGCTCGAGTCGTACCATCCATCATCCTTTGGTTTGATAGACTTATCTCTGAAGGGGATAAACTTTCTTATACCAATAAGAATGATGTTTGTGATTGCATCAGCGGCGGCATCCACGTTGTTATCGCGAAACAATAGCGACCAGTTAAAACAAAGAAGTTGTTTAGGCCGTCCCAATTGGCTTTCTCGTATTGCAATACTGTTTTTTTGGGACTGCGTGGTTTATTAACGAGGAATTAGCTGATACAACACAATGGTCAGACGAGCCTAGAGGCGATAATACATTGACGAAGTAATTATCAGAGGTAAGGACCCAGTCAAGGGTGTTTGCGGAATGATTTGCAATGTCAGGTCCTCGTGTAGGCTCATTTACAAGCTGAGTAAGGTGATTAAACTCAGCGAACAACTCAACATCCCTTCCTACGGGTGTTGTCTGACCAGAATGGCGAAGCCACCCAGAATTGTGTACATTGACATTGTACATTGTGTTTTCATCATTTGTGACAACTCTTGCAAGTGAGTCAGACAGTGCATCAATCTCGAGAAGAGTTGAAGCTCTGTCTAAGTTGGGGCTTCTATAAAGAAAGCAGTAGTGGATGTTGCGCCCCTGTACCATTACTCTCAGCCATATGAAATTAAATTCCGCATTAAACGTTGGCTTAATCGAGGCAAAAGTTTGAACGCAACATCACTACGGAAATAAATTGCGAGCCCGCGTCTTGGGAAAAGTAATGGCACTAAGCAATACCCAGGCAGATTTAAATCTGAAGTATCAGAATTAACAAATACCTGAGTTTCGCTCAGTGCCAGAATTGCTGGACTGTGGAGATTTACATGGGTGAATACAGCGAAAAAATTCGTTCTGAGATCCACTTGGAAACTACACATAACTACTCAAAACAAACACAAAAAACACAACTTACCGCTTCTTTTAACCAAATTGAGAAGAGTATGTCTCAAATTGGATTATTAACACAAATTGTCGCCAGTGTTATGCCTTTACGACAAAATTAGTTAAATCACCAAAAGAAACAAACACTCACAATCCGTTATTCTTAAAGCTAAAGAATTAGATCATAAACAAACTGCCGCATGAAAAACATACGACAGTTACGTTTCACATGAATTCTTCAGCTGCGCTGGTGATGATGGGGACCAACGGACGCACACACTGCACTTTACACTCGATCACGCGAACCGTTGGTTTAGCGCAAACACACAACGCGATGTAGTTGTTTGTTTTATTTATTTTTAACTCGCATGCGCTGGCGAGCAGCACGACCGTGCACAGCGGCGTTTGGTCGTCGTCGTTCATCAGTGTATCCGAGCCTGATTTGGTTGCGTAATCAAGTTTTTTTACGGGCGATGATTTTGGCTTCGCGTTAATCTTTCTTCGAAAGGACTAGCCCGATCATTCAGCTTTTCCCGTATTGGAGGAAAATTAACGGCGGCCACCACGTGGAGGTTTGATCGAACTTCCACTAGTCAGAGATAGTTACGGCCACCTGCAATTCTGATGCATTCTGTGTTATTTTCCCTTCTGACCTGCCATTTAAGTACATATACTTATTAATTTTATTTTTTTATATATACTTATTAATTTTATGTTGATTAGATTACTGAGCTATGAAATACGGGTAAATACGATAATTTTTCAACTGTACATCTAGCTGATCTTTCTTTCAGTAACTATTCAAAAAAACGGCTTGAATAAAATTTTTAAATAAAATAAATCTTGTATATATATAAAAAATTGTAAATAAACTTATTTAAATCAGTATATAGAAAGATGGTACTTACAAATTCAAATTCGCCATCATTGCAGCTGTTTTCAATGTTTTTTATATTATTTTGTAAGTTAACATTGATAATATGGTTATCTGATAAATTACAGCCTTTACAGACTTGATGAATGCCGTAATTTACTGCAGCAATTTGATTAAAGTGCATCTCCAAACTGTTACGTACATTTGGACAAACATGAAGCATCTTATAAATACAATTGTCCTTTTTGCTTAAACTACCCTCCGTTTTTTTTAAAATAATATTTTCAGAAGAATCATTATTCAATTTCGCAGTGTTGTTGTTTTTTCGGTCAAAGTGTTCTAAATATTGTGGTCGATATCTGGGTTTACTTGTTTTAACATTATTCCCTGAAAATAAAAATTATTCAATATTCTAAGTTTAAAGTTTTATATAAAAACATCTACTAATTCGTATACGTAAAAAAATTTAGTATACTGATAACATTAACAACGAAATGTAGGCGCGCTATGAAATGGATTGGAATTTTCGTTTTTAATGAATAGAACTCACAGTTCTCACTACAAAAGTTCAGTTTTTCTTATTAGTTTAGTATTATTATCGAAAATCCGAATACCTCTATGTATTAATGCGTAACTCTGTATGTTCCTTATGAACTGTCAACCGATCGCGTTCAAACTTTGCGTTTTATACCAACGGACCAAGTTTCAATCATATTTTGGACTCCTGGGTGAACGGACAAATTTACGTTTTTTTTTTTACAAATATTATATTTTTTGAATTTTCAGAATTTTTAAATATAAGCGTCCTTAAACTTTGCACTTATGTTCGGTATTTGAAGAAAACGAGGACCACCGTATTTTGAAAGGGGTCGGAAATTCCGTTAGATCTTAATTTCATATATTGTGTAATCTAATGTGTGTAGATGCGTAGTTGAGTGCGAAAGCGCTTATTGGCTTAGCTAGTACAATATAATCATAAACTAACAGAAATCAGAAAGGCAAGAGACTATTAAAAAAGGGTTATTTTGAGTTTTTTGTTACTGCTATTATATGCATATTTGTTGAAAATATTTTCTAAGCGAATTACAAAACGAATCCCCGATCAGTTATTCTGCGCAGCTTCCGCAAGTGTTTTTAATGCTGCCACTTTTTCTTTCTCCACTTGTAAACTTTCATTCTCTACTTTGATTTGTTTTTTCACCAAACAACTCCTTTCATTGTCTTTGTATAAATCATCATGATTATGTTTAGTTCTACTACCGAGGTCCGAACATGGACTCCCGCAAAAAATCTCTCCACCGGTCCCAACCGAGCATATAAATTTTAAATCCCTAAACTCTTGGCGTCCTGGTCTTCTGCACAATTCCAACGTGCGTTTTGGCTGCCCTCACTGTTTTTAAATCCGCAATGCACCTTTTATATAGGATGCCCCATGTACTTTATTTTGCTCTACGTAACGTCCGCTCAATTTGGATGAATACCTCTTGTACATCTCTTGAGTATCTACAAATGATGTCAATATCATCTGCGATGTAGGAGTATTATTCATTCTACTAAGAATCTTTGATTTCTTTACAATTTGAAGAGGACGAAAGTCAAGGTTTCACCCTACTCTATGCTATCATAGGCAGCTTTAATGTCTATAAACTGTTAAAGTGTGTTTTAAAACTAGGAGTATTCCATCGCCTGCACTAAATGTAAAATTATGAAAACTTTGTTTTGTCCATTAAAGCCAAACGTTCTTATAAAATAAAATTTCTTACACTTGGTACTTAATAACATACCACGATAATTGCTCAACGTAATATACCTACTTTTCATTGTTGAGTCATCTGAGTCGCTATTAATAACCATTGTTCCAAGATTTGACTCTAGTTCTACTAAAGTATCGCTGTCAGGTATCATATGGGCTATCATTGTTGCATCAGCTTCATTTTCATTTTTTTCTGGTACCAGAGTTCCAGGGTCTATGGTGAACTTTTTAATAGTGCTCAATAATTCGTTTTCATCATCCTAAAAACAGCAAAATATATTTTTATATTGTAATAATTTATTTTATTCCCATTCAATAATAATCTTAAATCCCAATTAATTAAAATAAGCACTTTATCCGAAATTCTAGCGAAATTAAAAGCAGGCAATTTTAAAAAGTAAAAATGAATTTTTTGCCGTTATATGGCAGTAAGAGAAAAAAAAGATGAAAGAAACAGTGGTTCATGTTGAATGCAACGAAAGACTGGTCTAAGCGTGCTATCGCTTGCAAGATCAATAGGAGTGTTAGTTATTATTATTTTAAGGATCCGAATATGTACGGGAAAATTACAAATAAGTGTTTCCACGGCACTTACAGCAACAGAATATTGTCAGACTTAGAGAATTAGAGAAGCAGCTAGTGTTACTGCAAGTAAATGTACCGTTTGTTGTATGTTTCGTATTGCCAAACACCTCATGCGACTCAAACTGAAGAAAAAAACCACCACCTAATGCTTCGCGAAAGATTCAACGCTTACAATTCGCGAAAGACCACATGACCTGCAACAAGGAGCAAGTTCGAATAATTGGGAAAAAGTAGTCTTTTCTGACAAAAAAAAATTCAATTCAGATGGACCGGATGGCTATAACTTTTACTTCCTCGATCTAAGAAAAAAGGAGCCTTTTTAAGCCGCCATCCTAGCAGAGAAGTGCGTAATGGTTTCGACTGCAATATCTTATTTCGGCACCATCGACGTACAACAAAGCTAAAAAATGACAGGAAATAGCTACAAACCTGTGTTGGAATCAGCTTTTCCGAAAATTCGCAATCTCTTTGGACCACTGTTAAGGTAACTGAAAATGTTGACTTTTACCATGGCCACCATATGCGCTATATCTTAATACGAATACGAAGGTGGAAAACAGTACGCGCGGAACAACGCCGTTAAGCTTACCTGGAACGAAATTTCACTTGATGACTTGGCATTATTGTTTAACTCCATTAAAGATCGAATGTTTGAGGTTCTACTCATTATATCTGGAGTTGTTCTGAATATTTTTTAAAACTTGATTTTCTATTGTCCGCAAACCACACTAACTTTCGCCATTGTTTTGTTATTTAAATTCTCTATATTAACTTCGTGGGCGCCGTGGCTCAGTGGATAAGAGCATGGCTTCTGAGCAGGAGGTTCGTGGTTCGAATCCTAGTAACACCAAAAGTATTTTTCACGGTGTCCCACCTCTCGCGAAAGTCTGAAAAAAGTCCGAGAGTAATAACTTGTCACTGAAAGCTTCGCCAGTCGGATCCGACATTAAATTGTAGGTCCCCTCCATTTGTGGCAAAAATATACATGCTCAACAGAAATGGTTGCGAGAAGCTAGGCTTTGGGCCGCAATGGTCTGTCGCGCCGAATATTATTATTATTATTTATATTAACTTGGCGTTCCCGTGTGTTTGTGGCTGTCTAGCTGGCCAAATTTTGTGATCAATTTTTAATCCACTTCCTAAAGCCCGATTTTATTCAAGCTTTGCAAACATGTGCATCTCCAATAACAACACTTTTTATTTAGATTTGAGTCTCTCGGGCCTCCCATACAAGTATTTAAAAATTTTACCTGATTTTCTTCAAATTTTTTACGCATGTGTATCACCAATGAACAACACTTTTTGTAACAATTTTAAAGTGATCGGGCCCCGGGTCTCCCATACAAATTTTATAAAAAAAAGTACCCGATATTCTTTCAATTTTATACACATATGTATCTCTGATGGATAACACTGTATCTATAAATTTGGGAGTAATCGGGCCCAAGAAACGAAGACTCCGTTACAATTTTTTTTAAAAATAACCCAATTCAAACTGCACACATGTATCTCCGATTTCAGAATTTACAAGAAAAATTTTAATTTTTATGGACTGTTTTTTTCTTTTCTGACATATAACTGGATAAATGTCAATTGTATCTCCCAACGTGATATGCTTCTAATCTAGGGAACCGCAGTGTATTTTCTCGTAATCATTCAAGCACTCTGGTTAGAGAGGTTGTCACTGAACTTTGCAAACTTGAAAAAATTATGCACTATAATGCAATTTTGCCACCAAACGCTAATGTCAAAAACAGAAAAAGTGCTTTCCAAAATTTCTAAAGTTTTTTATCCAACAATAATGTAATTTTGTCACCATCTGTCATTTAAAATACAAAAAACTAACTTATTTTTAAGAAAGTAAAAAGGCGGTTTTGCGGTTCAATTTAATTTTAAATTTTAGTTTAAATACTACAATTTTTGATAGCATTTCTCTCTTAAATGAGTCATAAACTGCTCTTGCAGATTTTGTTGAAATGGTAAGAATATGACGTGGATAAGTGAAATAATAATTCAGGAATATTTGATTTGATATTATACTATTTTTTATGTAGCGTGTGTTTTTCTTGAACAGCAAAAAGTAAAGAAATTTATTTTTGGAATTTATAAAAATAACAAAATGAAAAGTCATGGATGACTTTATCAGAGCCAAATTGTTCATAGATACATTTGAATATATTAATTTAATAAACTCGCCAACAACAATTATATTTCAACACTCCTCTTCAACTGATTAGACAGAGCCCACATCTGCTTCGCAGCTTCACGGACTTCTCTTTTGAAAGACCCTTTGTAAACATATCAGCCAATATTTCCTCAGTTGGACAATAACTGCATTTAATGACGGCTTTCTTGACACAGTTTTCGATAAAATTTTTCTGGTATCGATATGCTTAGATCGAGCATTTGAGCCTTCTCGTTTCACTTGTAACAAAACATTTTGATTGTCATCAAAAATCTGGATACATTTATCACATTTCCACTGGAAATCTGACAACGTTGAAGCCAGACTGCCTCTTTACGCTTCCGTAAGTGCAATATATTCAGCATCTGATGAAGACAGTGATACACAATCCTGTCGTCTGCATGTCCAACTAATTGCACCACCAAACAGAAAAATATAACCAAAATTTGATTTCCGTCATTCACGACACTCTGCCCGCAAGCAAGCATCCAATCGCTGCTCGATATTGATCGTTGCTCAACATCATTTGCTCGCACGGGTCCGTGCGATACGTTGAACTTAGTGGCGTTTCCTTACCTTTTGCGTTGGCCAGTCCGAACTTCTTTTCAACGCCTTGTATGTACTTTTCCTGATCGAGCTCGAAAACGTTCCTCCCCGGCTTGATGCGAATCCCAAGATAATTGTGCACTTCTCCGAGGTCCCCAATGGCGAAATGCTTATTGATCACATCGAGGAGGAACTTGATGCGTGTTCGGTTGTTGCTCGCCACTAAGATGTCATCGACGTGGATTTCATCTTCCATCTCTTCCGAGATGTATGGGCAGTTGCCCGCCTCACTCTGCAGAAGCTTTGCGCTTACCAGCACGTCATACAGCGTTTTGTACCACACACGTGCAGACTGCTTCAAGCTATAGATGCTTTTCTTTAATTTACATACCTTTCCTTCCTGTCCGTTTTTTATAAAACCAGGCGCTTGTTTCATGTATATCTCCTCCTGAAGATCACCATTCAAGAATGCCGTTTTCGCGTCAAAATGATGCACCACCATTGCACGGGCGGCTGCGACTGCCAGCATCATCCGAAATGTTGTTGGCAAATCAACGAGAATTTCACATCCCTCGAGATGACCACTATTCGTTTGGATGGTACGTAGAACCGATACGCTTTCGCTTCTGTACCGTGTCCCATCAACTTTGCTTCGACTGCCTTGACGTCGAGTTTGCGTCGTTTCCTATCTGGTACGTTTACATGCCAGTTAACATTTGTCTTATCGCGGTAACGCGATACCTTCTCTCGGCAGCGCAGTATGCCTGGCCACTGAATGCGCTGATTTAATCAGTTTGCCTTCTTTGTTTTGTCTCGCAAGGCTCAGCTAATCAAAAATAAATTTAACGCGACACCCTCGTCCGGTTCATTTTATTTCATCAGAACGACGAAATACATTTTTTGCAATGTTGCAAAAGAATTTCCATTGCAATAATGCGATACCTTCTCTCGGCAGCGCAGTATGCCTGGCTGGCGAATGTGCTGACGTTTTTAATCTGTTTTGCCTTTTTTGTTTGCCTCCTTTGGTTTGTCTCGCAAGGCTTAGCTAATCAAAGGAAAATTAAATTTTTTATTTGGCAGTCTTCTGACGGACCAAGAGATATACAGTTCCTCATAGAGGAACCACAAAAATATTTTTTTTTTAAATTCAAGATTAAAATCAAGTTTTTCTTTAATAAGAAATACTGTGCTTATTAAAAAATTATTGAAAATATTCAGTTAATAAGAAATACTGTGCTTATTAGTGAAATTATTGAAAGTATTCAGTTAATAAGAAATACTGTGCTTATTAATAAAATTATTCAAAGTATTCAGTTAATCAGAAATACTGTGCTTATTAATAAAATTATTGAAAGTATTCAGTTAATAAGAAATACTGTGCCCATTTAGGCCCGAGTTATTTTTTTTTTCTCCGATTTAAGTGATTTTTTGATATTTGGGTGATATTAAGCACTTAATACAACATATGAAGTCAAAATGGTTTTGCCGTTATTAAAACTGGAGTTTTGGGGTGTTGCGTAAACGCAACGCTGGGAACAAGTACATACAAAAATATTTAAGTTGATTTAAGAACTTTTAATTTATTTATGAATTTTGAAAAAAAAGTAATATAAAAACAATATTTTAAACTATTTAAGGTTTAAATGATAAGCTGCAAAGCCTTTATCATGAAGAGCAACATTACATGTCGCGCATCGCTTAACCGTTTGGCTTCCGCAAGCCCGACATCTTAACCTTCGGTCCGAACTTTCCATCAAATTACCAGCAGGAAGATAGGTTTTTCGTTTAGAAGGCCGTCCTCCCTTAGTTGCCGCACAACCATGCTTTGTAAGCAGAGCTTCCGCTATTTGGCGTCGAAATTTCAACAAATCCAACTTACTTCCAAAGTTTATAGAAAAAATCCATGCATTCACAACGGAAACATCTATCATCCACATTATTATCGGGTTATACAACTTTTTTCCACGAGTTGAAATCCTGTTGTTTGACACATTATTGTCAAGTTGGTCAACGCCGCCCATATATTTATTGTGTTGCTTGTTTACATTTGGTTGCGGAACTGAACACCTTGATTTTGTTTTGCTATTGAATCTTACAGCCGCTCCAATTGGAAAAACTCCATGTACGTTTGACAGCATTGAAACAACTTGATTGTCTTTCCAACGCGTTAGAATCAATTTATTACTTTTGTCTACAAAAGATTCAAAGTTTCCTCTTTCTACTCTAGAGAAAGTTTTTTTATCTGACATCGTAATATTTTTTAGTCGGTTTTCTCTCAGAGTTCCAGTACCACCGCATCCAAGTTTTGTAAGCTTGTTCGTAAGATCTGGACTGGTAAAAAAATTATCGTAGAAAAATGAGAAATGGAAATCATTGTAGTAACGTTTAATAGTTTCTACAAAACTCAGTACCACGAACTCGCCCAAAAAAACAGAAGGATCCCTCGTTAAGTTTCGCCCCTGATATGGGTCGAATTGAACACAATATCCAAGTCGTGTTGCCGCCACCCATGCTTTGTATCCAAAACGTACAGGTTTCAAGCGCATAAACTGCTTGCAGGGATTCCTTCCAAAGTATGGAATCATAGCCTCATCAACTGACACCTGCATTTCAATAGGCGCAAATTTTAAAAACATTTTATTCAAATGATCTGCTAGTGGTCTTATTTTAGACATTTTGTCATTGGTATCAAGATTATTGTTATCACAAACATGAATGTTTGCGAATATTTCAATGAATCTATTCCTACGCATTGATTTCGAAACCATTTCATTGTGTGTGTCAGTCCGATCTTCCCAAAACATCTTTCTTCTTGGCAAGTAGTATCCGGAAAAAATTACTACTCCAAAGAAAACATATATTTCATTTTCCGTTATGTCTATCACTTTATTTTTTCCCGCTGCATATAAATTTGTAAAAATCATTATTGTACGCACAATATCCTGATTTAGGAAAAGTTCAAAAAACTCTAATGGATGACTTGCTGAACTCATTGACAGTGGAGGTAATAATGGGCCTTCCCAAGCTTTAAATTTATAAAACAATGAATCAAGAGCTAAATCTTCTTCACTTCCATTTTGCCAAATTTGCTTTATTTTTGCAATTTTCTTCCAACTGTCGTCAACTTTGCTGTCTTTCATATCGTTATAATTTACCTCTGCTTCTGTTAGTAACTGATTACCATTCAATCGATTGGGATCTGTGCAATCCTCTTCGCCTGAGTCTTCATCTGTTTCAGCTGCAACGTCGTTGGGAGGCAATAAATATATGCACTCGGGAGCTTCATTTTCTTGCTCAAGTGAGTCAAGCTCATCTAAAATCGCAGCTAATGTCAATGGCTTTTTCCTAAAATAAAATAACAGTATTATGATTTTTATACGTACATAGTCCCAGCGTTGCGTTTTCGCAACACCAGAACTTTCAAGCCCCACAAGAACAAATAAAAAATGATTTCATTAGCTTTGTTAGTTTACATACATCTTGGATATATAAGTAACAAAATCAGTTAGCATTCCTTTAGTTCTACTATACTTACCAAAAATTATTTTCCATAATCCTCTAGATGTTTGAACAAATTTTTTTTATAAAAAACAAAACTTCTTCTTACACAAACGAGCGCGGCTAATGCATCGAGTAAACTGTTTTTCTGCATAGTGATTTATATACCAACAGAAAACAACAAACTATTTCGCAAGAAATAACGGTACAGCGAAAAAACGTAGAATTCTCGAAACATATTTAGTGTTGCGAAAACGCAACACTGGTACTAAATGGGTTAAGTTGAATAAATTTAGTAGTTACGAACTCTCTTTTTTTATTTTTGTTTCTTGTTTGCTATGAATGAGTATTAGCTTGGTTTTTATTTACGTTGAATAAAATTATTACTCAATTTTTATTTACTATGGATAATTACAATTTCGTTGTAAGATTTTTACTTTGATTAGCCAATGTCTTAAATTTAATTAAATTTAGGTTTATTATTTAATTTTTACTACGAACAATTAACTTACATTATTTTTATTAATTTTTTTTTATAATGGTGTTAATAAATGGTCCTGTTTAGTATTCATAATGCTTCTTAATTACTGGGGTATAGAAGTAATTTGATCTTTATTATTGTGGTCTCTAATCCTAATACTTATTCCTATTCTATCGATTATTCTTATTCTTTATTTTTTGTTTATGATATTAATTCTAAATATACTTATTTCTATCCTATTCTATGGCATACGCATGCTCTCTCCCTTCTTTTCTTTTTTTTTTGGAAAAAAAATTATATTTTAGTTTAAACTGAATAAAAATTGTTTTAATATATATACATAAAATTTCTTCAATCGGTTTTTATGGACTTCGTTTTCTTTCCCTCGTATTTGATTACGCAGTTTACTCCTTCATATAACACTTCATATGACCCTATGTAAATCGCATCCAGTTTTCTTCTATTCTCATTTCTTAACAAAACTAAACTACCTTCTTCAAAACTAGTTTGTTTACTTCTAGCCTTCCTATCGTAGTAAGTTTTCCTATCGTTTTTTCTGTCTAGAAGTGTATCTCTCGTATCTCTATGAGCAATTTGTAACTTTTCTCTAAGTCAATTACGTAATCCTCGTAGTTGTATCTTGGTTCTACATGTCTTGTTAAGTTTGAAGGTAATGTACATCGTCGACCGAATACTAATTCAAATGGTGTATACGCTGTTTCTGTACGTACTGTGGTGTTGTAACAAAATACGTAATATGGTAACCAAAAACACCAGTCGGTATGCATAGCTCCTGAGGTATGCTCCGAGAACCTTATGGGATTATCTAACGCTCCTATACTTTCGTGATGGTAGGCTGTTCTATTTTCAATAATTTGCACATATCCTTAAAAATTTTGTTAATAAATTCTGTTCCTTGATCAGAGGCTACAGTTTTTGGAACTCCATATCTAAGGATGAAACATTCTACTAGACCTTTAGCTACTGTACCAGCTTCCTAATTTCGAATTGGAATAGCCTCCGTGAATTTGGTCAGTTTGTCTTGTAAAGTCAGTACGTACCTATATCCATTCACCGATTAGTCTAAAGGACCTACTAAGTCCAAATATATTTTGTCGAGACTTGATTCTGCAGTTGAAGTTATTTTCATTGGCTGTTTCTTTGGTGTAATATGTTTATTCTTCTGACATATTTTACAATGCTTTACATATGTAGCTATATCGTTGGTAATATATGATATTCGTTGAGCAATATTTTCTTTTTATGAGGATCGGTAATTTCTATACATTTATTTATTAGGTGCCCCCTTACATTACTTTTCTTAAACATATCTCCTAAGATTTTTTGCAACTCGCGAATGTTGTATTCTCGACGGCCGTCTTCGAGTTTATAAATTTCTTCTTTTGTAATGTAAAATTTATTAATTGATAATGGTCCGCAGATGCGATGCACGTCCCTCGACAACAAATCGCAAAATGATGTCGATCGGGCTGTAGTGCCATCCTTTTCCCTTCTTAGGAGCATACAATTCTTCACTGCGACGTATGCCAAAACTTTGTTGGGTCCCAGGATTATATCTATATCTTTTATTTGATATTCCTCGTCCTCGAAACTGTTATATATTTTTAGCTGAGTTTTTTTATTTTCATGCTCTGGTGGCTTGAGTAGCCCAGTAATACGATTATTTTCTTCTTCTTCTGTTTCCTGTCTGTCCTTTAGATTTTTCTGTATTGACTTCTCTGCTTGTGTTTTAGATCTTGTTATGACACATTCGTGTAGTTCTTTAAGTTGGTCAGAATACCATTTAATGCGACTTAAAGCGTCAGCTGTGCAATTATATTTTCCGGGTGTATATTCAATGTGAAAATTCTGTGGTCTGTTATAATTTTGAATTTCCCTCCAAATAAATATGGTCGGTTACTCTTTTTCGATAGTGCTATAATTCTTCTCGGCACTAATCAGAGTTTTACTCGCATAAGCAATAGGTTTATCATCGAAATTGGACAATAAAGCACCTAGTGTTCTAGCTCACGGACGAGATTTTTCTCTCAGGCTGCTTTCTTTCGCCGGTGAACCGTTTTTTCATATCTTCTGAGCTCTTTAAATTCATCTTCGCGTGCCCGCGTTCTATAAGATTGCTGCATTGCTCGGTACGCAACATTCTTATGTTCAGTCGCTCGCTTACATTCGTGATCGAACCAGTCGTTTCGATCTCTACGACAACTGCCATTTCTCTTCTACGCCTGACATCTCAGCCCCAGGACTTACTCTCCCAGCATTTAGGGCGAGTCCTATCGCTTGACCGTAGTTGTTTCTGGTCTCTTCGTTGCGAAGGGCAGCCGTGTTGACTCGAATCTGATTCGCGGATGCAGTCTTTAGTGATGATGCAATCCGCGCTCGGAGCACCATACCAACAAGATAGTGGTCCAAATCGACGTTGGCACCTCGGTACGTTCGTACCGTCATCAGGATCGGGTTGTGGCGGCGGTATATCAACACGTGGTCTATCTGGTTGCGAGTGGCTCCATCAGGAGATACCCTCTTGTACTCGCAACGAGCAAATTATTGCTTGCTGCCATCTCTATGACTCGTTGTCCGTTGTCATTAGTGTTCTCGTGTAAGTTATGGCTGCCAATGTACTGCAAGAATACTGGCTCCCTACCTAGTTTAGAATGCATATCCCCTAGAATTATTTTTACATCATACTTAAGGCAGGCATGAAGTTCCCGTTGGACTGATTCAAAGAATTCTTCTTTTTCATTATCTGGGGAATCCTCTGTAGGTGCGTGAACGTTAGTTGCGTTCCCGTTGACTGATTCAAATAATTCTTCTTTTTCATCATCTGAGGAATCCTCTGTAGGTGCACGAACGCTTATGAGGTCATGTTTTTAAATCTGCCCCGCTCGCGAAGGGTGCATAGCCAATGCTATTGTGCCCATGTATTATTGTATTACAAAAAATATATTGCTTTTTCTTCGAGAGTTACAAAGAACAAAAAAAAATATACTAACTAACTCAATACTAACACTTACGCTCGGTTTGTTTGTATATTTTACTACCGCTAACTTATGCAATAATGTTTCGCTCTCGCTGTGTGAATTGGTTACACTCAGTTAATTTTCGTACTCTGATCGTGAGTTCGGCTGTTACTTTAAATCTAACAATCAGTATCTAACATCTAACACAACTATAAACTTGTGCTTTTATAAATCAGGTAGGACTATAAATAGTATTTATAATTTATTCATTATACTCTGTAATATTTTTATGTGTAAAATATGGGTTGTTAAAGAAAACTGACATTGTTAGTAGTAATGCAGAAATCGCGGAATTTACAGATACATGCATTCTGGAACCCGCAATGCCATCAACTTCCAGTTCCGTACAGCTACAGCCTCATCTTCCAACTCTGCCATCTTCCAATTTTGGGCAGGTGGTATCAACGAAAAGATGTAAATATGATACTAGTTAGCTGTTGTTTGGATTTACTAGTACTAAATTTGCATACCTTGCTGATATATTTGGAAAATTTAACGAACTATGTTTGGCTCTGCAAGGAAAACAAGTCAACATATTGCAAACATAAGATAAATTGGTCTTTTCAAGGAACAGTTTCATTAACAATATTCTGGTCAGATGTATTTGATGAATATCCAAATTTATCGAAACAGACTATTCGAATTCTATTGCCATTTGCAACCAAATAATAATTTTTTCATTTAATATCCGATATTAAATTTTGAAAAATCGTTGTTTAAAAAATATTCAGGGTTCCGCGATCATTGGCAACAAATTTGGGGGTTCCACGACCAAAATAGTTTAGGAGCCACTGACCTATGATATCGTCATTTCAGGTTTTTGCTTAGGTGACGTAATATCTCAATGTGCTGTGCAAAATGAGAACGCAGTCGGACGGACAAAACGAGAAAACTTAGCCGTATGGTGTTTAACGACGGCACTTTGTTACAAACTATATTATAAATGTAAACAATTGCTCTATAAATATATCAAATATATCTGTTACTAACTCAAATTTAGAATTTGTTCAAACATTTTACTACGAAGATAATGAAAATTTCAAGATTCAAGAAAAACTAAGGTTTGAAGAAATAGTAAAAATACAGAAAATTGAAAATATCAAACAATTAAAGAATTGCGATACCATAGAAACATTTATTATATAAGTACATCTAGTATTCATCTGGGTGTCAACTGACAGGCAATCATCATCCAACCAAATCGACCATGTGGCGATCAGCCGACGTTTTTGGAGCTGTCTTTTAGACGTCAGGATCAACAGGTATGGTACGGAATCATCACCTTATGGTAGCTACTGTCCAGTTACGTACTGCATTAGTTCAAAGAATCTGCAATATCATTCGAATGCCTAGGTATAACATCGACCGGCTAAAGATCCCCGTCAGTACGCCAACAATTAAGGGATCATTGATCGCAAGGAGTGGAAATAATCAGCAGCTTACTGCCGACAACCATCTTTTAAGCGTACACGAATTATAAAAAAAAAGGTTGTATTCTATCGCCGATACTCTTTTTGTTTGTGATTAGCGATGTGCTTCGTGCAGCTTTATCTACTGGAAACGGAGGAATTCGTTGGACCTTACATCTCAACTCAAATATCTGGACTACGCTGACGACATTTGTTTACTATCACACAGGATTATGGAGCTGCACCAAATGACAACAAATGTGGAAGGGGAGGCAAATGTTGCGGGTTTAAATATTAATACTGCCAAAACCAAACTCAGTAACTCAAGTTAACATTGCTGGACAACCGGTAGAGAGAGTAGAGAGTTTCCAATATCTTAGGAGTGTTGTCTAGACCGAAGGTGGAACCGAACAGGACATTGTCAACCGAATCAGCAAAGCCAAATCAATGTTTGGAATGATGTCCATGATATGGCGAAGCAATGCGATCAGCTTAAACACCAAGCTGCGACTGTTCCGTTCAAATGTTGAATCTGTGCTGTTGTATGGGTGCAACACTTGGAAGGTGACCGCTACTATCACAAAAAGATAACAAACGTTCGTGAAATAGTTGCCTACGGGTTTACTGGCCTAACCGTATCTCTTACGAACATCTTTACCAGAGAACGGGTCAGGAACCAATGGCACAACCATCCAACGAAGGAAGTGGCATTGGATTGGTCGTACAGTCTGAAAAGGCGACAGTTTCATAGCAAACTACGCAATGCAATGGAATCCGTTATATCAGGATGGTGGAAGAACGGGTCGTCCGAGAAATACATGGAGCAGAACAGTTGTGGAGGCAATTGGAGGAGTTGGAGAGGCCCTAGGACCCACAAGGGGATATATGACGTAAAGAAAAGAAAAATAACATAAAATCGCAACACACATTTTTTTTAAACCGTGTGAAATTTTCTCATTATTATTATTAAATGTTACGACCACAGAAAAAATTTTACATTTCATAAATATTTCTTAATCTGCATAGCCTAAAGGGCTTGTCTGCAGAAGATTGATTACCTAAATTGGCAGTTTATAATTAAGTGAGTTTTTACAATACTAATTATATCTATACAAGTATGTAAAACTAAATTTTATGTTAGTGAAAGAAAATAATCTTTTGCTTTTCTTATTCTATGATATTCTTATGATTTAGACAGGCCACTAAATTCTGCCGGTAGTTCGTTTAAAGTCGTTGGGACCATCACATCTAGCCTTCTTCGCCAATACTCATTCCAGTATCATGGATATAGAAATCGCCCTTGTTCTCTGCGTCTTGTTTATATTTTGTTGTGTTAAAATTTTGTATGTGTCATATGCATGGAACTCCGCTATTACCGCTAACTTGTGTAGGTGTTGAATACTTAGTATCTTAGAATTGTTCTCCGTCTGAAATGGAGGACAGAAATGTTCCAGAAAGTGTAAGCTCTCGGCAAACTCGAACCAGAATGTTTGATCAGCGCGATGCTATGCGCGAGTTACGACGGGTTGGTTATAGCGCTTGAATCAAGGCCTGAGAAGGACATCAACGTAGGCGTCGTAAAGAACATCGTCACTGAAGAATATCGTGGGCGTATGTCTCAAGATGGTGAAATGAGTGCCGGATCGGCACTCAAAGTGATAACAAACAAATCGAATGCTTCGTCGTCCGCAAAAATGACTTGTTTCTTTTGCAAGAAAACCGGCCATGTGAAGGCGGAATGCAGAAAATTTCAGAAATGGAAAAGCGACGGCGGTAGCATAAATTCGAAGCAGGAATAAAATGTGGTGAAACAATGAGAAATAATCAAAGAATTTTTGTTTCTTGTAGGTAAGCCGATCGGATGGATTATCGATTCGGGTGCAACATGTCACATCAGCAGTGAACGAAAATTGTTTTCGGAATTGGACGAAACACACACCAAAACAGTGATTGTTGCAAATGGTGAAGAAGTTCGAGTATCGGGTCGAGGCAATATTCGTCTGAATTTTATCAACAGTACCGGTGAGGTAACATCTACGCAAATGGCGGACTATCTGTACATTCCATCGATTGGCACAAATCTCACCTCAGTCAAGAAGCTCACAGAAAAGGGTTTTTAAGTTTGTCGGAAATGACATGTGAAATTCGTACTCGGTTGTATGAAATGCAAACCAGCAAAAAGCAGGTGAACACAGCGGTGGATGTGCAACGACAACGACGGTTGGCACCGTATACTATGACATCGAGATACAGTCATTGTGAAGAAGATCCCGTCAATGGAAATTGTTGATGGGATGACACTTGGGGCTTGTACCTAAGTTTGCGAAGAGAGAAGGAAATCTTTTCAGAAACAATCAACATCGATATCGGAAGCAGTGCTTGATCCCATCCACAGTGATCTCTGTGGTCCAATGCAAACGAAAACACCCCGTGGTAAGCGATACATTTTAACCTTTATCGATAACTATTCCAGATACACCACTTCTGCTGCATGACAAATCAGAAGCGTTTGTCAAGTTTAAAGAATTTCATCAGTTGATGAAAAATCAATTCTGCCATGGCATCAAGCCATTCCGAAGCGACGGAGGTGGCGAATACGTGGGAGATAAGTTCGTAAAGTATTTGAACTCGGAAGGCATCCGGGTTCAGCGTACTACCCCGTATTCACCTCAGCAAAATGGTGTCGCAGAAAGGAAAAACCGTTCATTGCTGTAAGTGGCTCGAACATGCTGTAAGATTCCCAATTAGAAAAACATTTCTGGTGCGAAGCAGTGGTGACGGCCAATTTTATGCAGAATCGTTTGCCCATTCATATTTTGGAAAAGACCCCCACGAATATTGGTACGGTCGTAAGCTAGTATAGACACATTTAAAGCGATTCGGGCGGCAGGGACACACGACTAAGTGTGTTTAAACAAGGAAAAGAAACATTCTCAGCATCTCCAGGAACCAGGCAGAAAACTCGGACTGCCCTGTGGAACAACAACGTGGGATCCCAAGCAGATTCGTACCCTTCCGTGCTACAGAAAAGGAGAAACACTCCCAACATCTTTAGAAGAAAACAAGATCAAATAAACATGGAGACATTAATTTTAGTATCGTTAGTCCAGAATTTTTTTTTTCCTCTCTCTCTATATTATTATACTTATTACTCATTACACTTATTATACTTATTATACTTAAACTTATTATACTTGTTATACTTGTTATACTTGTTATACTTGTTATACTTGTTATACTTGTTATACTTATTATACTTATTATACTTATTATACTTATTATACTTATTATACTTATTATACTTATTATACTTATTATACTTATTATACTTATTATACTTATTATACTTATTATACTTATTATACTTATTATACTTATTATACTTATTATACTTATTATACTTATTATACTTATTATACTTATTATACTTATTATACTTATTATACTTATTATACTTATTATACTTATTATACTTATTATACTTATTATACTTATTATACTTATTATACTTATTATACTTATTATACTTATTATACTTATTATACTTATTATACTTATTATACTTATTATACTTATTATACTTATTATACTTATTATACTTATTATACTTATTATACTTATTATACTTATTATACTTATTATACTTATTACACTTATTATCCAAAAATATATTTTTTTTGGTTGTTCATTGATCATTCTGTGTTCCTAACTGTGAGGTTTTTTTTCCTCAATGGAAATGGATGAGAACACAGTACGGGCAATTGTGGCAACCGCCGTTAGAATTTCTCAGGGAGACAGTTGCGACAAGAATAAAGTCAGAGCTTTCCACGGAAATCAGTGACCTGTCGGAATGGCTTAATGCGCTTGTTCCCCCGACTCAAGTCGTCACGTACCAACCAGTTTCCATAACACGTGGAATTGAGTGTCATGAGAGTTTGGACTTGATCAAGAGCCTCCCAGAGTTTGAGGGAGAACAATCTAAATACCCGTCGTGGCGAGAAGCTGCCACAGTAGCTATACAGGTTTATCAACCCTATGAGGGGAGTTCTAAATACTATCAGGCGCTTTTGAATGAGAAGTATAGGTCAGATGCACTACACGTTTTTGTGTCGGGGCTTCATAAGCCTGTTGGAGATATCCTGTAGGCCAAGTGACTTACCAACAGCTTTGGCATTGGCGCAGGAACTCGAGATGAATCAATTTTGCTAGTGCATTCGCTAGTCATAGCGAACGTCTCAATAGACCACAAGCGTATAATTTCCCACAGTTTAGGAGAATCCCTTTTCGCAATCAAGAGGAGCAAAGGGGAATCCCTATGGAGGTCGATCCCTCAACGGGACGCTTTCAGATGAATCATCAGAGATATCGTCAAAATACAGGGAATAACTTTCATTCTAATAAAGTAGGGCAGTATAGAACCCAAAATAATGATCAATCAAATAGACAGAAAAAGGAACCTATCCATGGTGCCATAAAGAGGAATCGGGAATCCGGTCAAACTAGGTCTGGCGCACAATGGAAGTTTCAGAAAGTAATAAACATTGAGGAGGAATTGAACGACGGCGATTCTTGTGTCGATGCGGGCTTTGATCAAAAAAATTAGCATCAAGACTATATGAGTGACGTGGAGTATGTGGACGACGTCAATTTTTTAGGATGAAGTCGCTTCTCATACATTGAGAAGAAGCTTAATCATCACACTAAGATTAAGATTCTTATTGACACGGGGTCTGCCAAGAATTATATACGGGGGGTGTTCCCGATTTAAAGAACATCTACGAAATCAATCATCCATTTACAGTAAGAACAGTGAGTGGAGAGACAACTGTTAGGAAAAAAACCAGAATTAGTCTACTAAACCACTTATCAGAATTTTTTATTTTACCGGGTCTTAAAACATTCGATGCTATTGTAGGATACGATTTTTTAAGAAAAATAAAGGCGAAAATTGAAACCGACAGAGGGGTGCTTCACCATGAAAATGGTACCGAAATTTTCCTATATTTATATTGTAGAAGTGTGAATACTTTAGATATCGATTACTCCACAACCCCGAAAATTGTATATAGACGTCTCGAATCAACTGTAGAAAGATTAATAGAGGTTTTCGCAGACCCAAATGAAGCGCTTCCGTTTAGTACCAACATTGTGGCCACTATACGAACAAAGACTACGGATACTACCCGTATCCCGTTGGTGTTTCAGAATTCGTGAATAAAGAAATTTCCGCCCTACTAAAGGATGGAATCATAAGACCTTCACGGTCACCATACAACAGCCCAGTCTGGGTTGTGGATAAGAAAGGTTTTGATGAAAATGGCCAGAGAAAACATCGTCTAGTAATAGATTTCAGGAAAATTAATGAAATACAATAGCCGACCGCTATCCGATTCCAGACACTTCAGTTATATTATCTAATCTAGGTAAGGCCAAATACTTCTCTACAATTGACTTGAAGTCAGGGTTTCATCAGATAATACTTAAGGAGCGAGATCGCGAAAAAACTTCGTTTTCCGTAAATAACGGAAAATATGAATATGAAATACCGTTCGGACTAAAGAACGCACCTAGCATATTTCAGCGTGCTATTGACGATGTCTTAAGAGAAGACATTGGCAAGCGATGCCACATTTACATAGACGATGTTATTATTTTTTCGCAAGACGAAATCGAACATTGCAGAGATATCGAAGACTACGGATACTACCCGTATCCCGTTGGTGTTTCAGAATTCGTGAATAAAGAAATTTCCGCCCTACTAAAGGATGGAATCATAAGACCTTCACGGTCACCATACAACAGCCCAGTCTGGGTTGTGGATAAGAAAGGTTTTGATGAAAATGGCCAGAGAAAACATCGTCTAGTAATAGATTTCAGGAAAATTAATGAAATACAATAGCCGACCGCTATCCGATTCCAGACACTTCAGTTATATTATCTAATCTAGGTAAGGCCAAATACTTCTCTACAATTGACTTGAAGTCAGGGTTTCATCAGATAATACTTAAGGAGCGAGATCGCGAAAAAACTTCGTTTTCCGTAAATAACGGAAAATATGAATATGAAATACCGTTCGGACTAAAGAACGCACCTAGCATATTTCAGCGTGCTATTGACGATGTCTTAAGAGAAGACATTGGCAAGCGATGCCACATTTACATAGACGATGTTATTATTTTTTCGCAAGACGAAATCGAACATTGCAGAGATATCGAAATCATACTAAAAAAATTACTCAATGCAAACATGAGAGTAGCACCTGATAAATCCAAATTCTTTAAGTCAGAAGTCGAATTTCTCGGAAAAGGGCCTGCGTACTTCACCTGAAAAGGTCGAAGCAATTTTGAGCTATGAGCAACCGAAAACTCTTCGGTCGTTGCGGTCTTTCTTGGGCCTGTCGGGTTACTACCGAAGGTTAATTAAGGACTATGCACTTATCACCAAACCTTTAACTAAATATTTGCGAGGCGAAAACGGAAATGTCGGCGCCAAACGGTCAAAAAGTATAGAAATCGAATTCGATGCTGAGACGGAAGCAGCTTTTAGGAAGTTAAAAGCCGTCATGGCATCGGAAGATGTACTTTTGCTTCAACCGGATTTCAATGAGCCATTTGAGCTTACAACGGACGCATCATCTACGTCTGTTGGAGCAGTCTTATCTCAGGGCGGAAGGCCCGTCACATTCATATCTCGAACCTTGTCGGGAACTGAGGAGAACTATGCCACAAATGAAAGGGAGTTATTAGCCATAATTTGGTCTTTGCAGAAGCTCCGGCATTATTTATACGCATGTAGGAAGGTCTACATTTATACAGATCATCAGCCACTTACGTTTGCAATCTCGGATAGAAACTCTAACGCCAAACTGAAGCGTTGGAAGGCTCGCATCGAAGAGTATGCCCCTATTTTCCACTACAAGCCCGGTAAGGATTGTAAATTGTAGCTGATGCTCTGTCAAGGCAACTGATGCACCATAATATAGAAATTACAGAATCCACCCCTCATAGCGAAATATCGTCCACACGGGTAATTAAATCAGTCGTAAGCCCTGTAAATTGCTTTAGGAATCAAATAATCATAACAGAAGAAAAAACAAATTTCTGCAGACGCCAAATAATTTTTTGGCAACTCAATAGACGCATAATAGGGTTTAAAGATTTCGAATTCTTGAAATCAAAACTAAGCGAATGCGTAAACCCCAGCGCATCAAATGGAGTTAGCTGTGGGTTAAAGGTGCTAGCTGCGATACAGGGCTGGATAAAGGAACATTTCTTCAACACTAAAATTGTCTACGCTAAAAATTTAGTAATAGATATAACCAATGATGATGATAAATTGAAGATAATTGCTAAAGAGCACAATCGAGCGCATAGATCCCATAGTGAAGTAGTTAAACAAATTCTGGAGAACTATTACTTTCCCAGAATGAGCGAGCAGGTAAGGGCTTTTATAGCAAACTGCGATATTTGCCTTCAATCCAAGTATCACAGAAGGCCGGTAGAAGAGTCTATCCAAGTGACTCCTGCACCAACTCAGATAGGTGAGATATTACACATAGATATTTTTTCAACGTCGGGGAAACTATTTTTGACGTGTATCGATAAACTCTCAAAATTCGCAGTCATAGAACCTATTTTATCCCACTCAATAGTCGACATTAAGCCAGCCATCATAAAAATACTAAGTCTCTTTAATCGAACGCGTATAATTATCTCCGGCAATGAGCGTGCGTTATGCTCGCTAACCATGAGATCACTCTGGCAAACAGAAAAAACGTTAGAGTACCATAACCGTAATAGGATGCACCGCATTTACAAACCAGGGCAGGTTGTCTTTATTAAAATTACCCGACGAGTAGGAAATAAACTTACAAGATTATACAGACCAGCAACTGTACAAGAGGATTTAGGAACCACAGTTAGAGCAGACATTAAGATAGTTCACAAAAGCAACATTTCTTTCTTTCTTTTTCACCTTTTTACATAATTCATCATCAACGTAGATTTTTAGTTGGCCTGGTCACAAGTCATTATAAAGTAATAGAGTATAGCAGGTCAGTGTATATTCCGGTACAGGATGGACAGGCAGCAATCTATGATGACTTAATATATCTGGACCATACAACAAACTTGAGCTTCTACCTCTCGATTGCGTACGAGAATTATGACCTTGCGGTTCAATTCAAGGACGAAGAAAGCGTCTCAAAAATGATGAAAAGTGACGCTGATGAAATACTTCGGCTACTAGACATACTGCGGACACCATACCAAAGTAGGGGTAGACGGTCGCTAGATTTTTTGGGAAGTGCTCTGAAGTATATCGCCTGATCGCGATGATTCCGAAGAAGTGCGATTGAACGAGAATGCAGTGATCGATAATTACAATGAACAAATCAAAATAAATACGTATATTGAACAAAAAATAGATAGTCTCACAGCTAGGATTAATGAATTAACAAAAACTAACAATATACAGAACATAGAACGAAAATATGTAGTTGAAATCGTTTTAATGCGCAATAGAGCAATTATCGATGCATTGGAAAACCTGGTATATTTGGTCACCCTAGCCCGATTAAATATTGTAAACCCTATCTTGTTGAGTGACCGGGAATTGGGAAAATTACTTCTTTTGGAGAAATCCACTATCAGCCTAGCAGAAATTCTAGCAGTTTCAAAAGTAAAAGTATACCTTAACGAAATAATTGTAAAGTATTTAATTGTACCGGTCATTCATAATAATTCTTATATAGATATAGAAACCCCTAATGTGGCAAAGTGTGAGCAGAGTCTCATTTCTTTGAGTAGCTGTGACAAGGCAAACCAGGTTAAATTCTGTAAAAGATTGGCAGGGCCTTCATGCATAGACAACTTAATGAGCAACAGGACGGCGATGTGCAGAACCTTAGGGGCAGAGCATAAACCAGATTTAGAACAATTACAAGAAGGAGCAGTTATTGTAAATGACGTGGCTGTCGAAGTAAATTCACAAAACTATACAAGAAATCTTCCAAGAGGCACTTATTTAATAGTGTACGATATGCAGATTAAAATAAACTCCACTATTTTCGGCAAACCAAAAAAAAAACAATTTCTTCCAACCGTTGCCTCCCAATATGCTTCCGTTAACGTTACGGGACAAACAAAAAAGTTAACCTTGTCGTATTTAGAGAACTTGCATTTAAAATTACAACGCATATCGGGTATAGCTAAGGATATAGAGGGCCATAAGAGTTTATGGCTTATCCTTACGATTAGCTTGGCAGTGGTCATTGTGCTCCTCATATTTATTATGAGGTTTTTTACCAAGACCAAAAATCCTAACCAAGTAACAATCAATAATAAACTTTCGGAGGATATACCGGCATTTGGCTGTTTGGGTCCAAAAAGCAATCAGTGACCTCAATGTCACTAATTGAACGAGGACGTTCAATATTCAAGGGGAAGAGCTAACATTTGTCTTATCGCGGTAACGCGATACCTTCTCTCGGCAGCAGATTTTATCAGTTTGCCTTCTTTGTTTTGTCTCGGAAGGCTCAGCTAATCAAAAATAAATTTAACGCGACACCCTCGTCCGGTTCATTTTATTTCATCAGAACGACGAAATACATTTTTTGCAATGTTTGCAATGTTGCAAAAGAATTTCCATTGCAATAATGCGATACATCGGCAGCGCAGTATGCCTGGCTGGTGAATGTGCTGACGTTTTTAATCTGTTTTGCCTTCCTTGTTTGCCTCCTTTGGTTTGTCTCGCAAGGCTTAGCTAATCAAAGGAAAATTTAAATTTTTATTTGGCAGTCTTCTGACGGACCAAGAGATATACAGTTCCTCATAGAGGAACCACAAAAATATATTTTTTTTAAATTCAAGCTTATTAATAAAATTATTGAAAGTATTCAGTTAATAAGAAATACTGTGCTTATTAATAAAATTATTGAAAATATTCAGTTAATAAGAAATACTGTACTTATTAATAAAATTATTGAAAGTATTCAGTTAATAAGAAATACTGTGCTTATTAGTGAAATTATTGAAAAAAGAAATACTGTGCTTATTAATAAAATTATTCAAAGTATTCAGTTAATAAGAAATACTGTGCTTATTAATAAAATTATTGAAAATATTCAGTTAATAAGAAATACTGTGCTTATTAATAAAATTATTGAAAGTATTCAATTAATAAGAAATACTGTGCTTATTAATAAAATTATTCAAAGTATTCAGTTAATAAGAAATACTGTGCTTATTAATAAAATTATTGAAAATATTCAGTTAATAAGAAATACTGTACTTATTAATAAAATTATTGAAAGTATTCAGTTAATAAGAAATACTGTGCTTATTAGTGAAATTATTGAAAAAAGAAATACTGTGCTTATTAATAAAATTATTCAAAGTATTCAGTTAATAAGAAATACTGTGCTTATTAATAAAATTATTGAAAATATTCAGTTAATAAGAAATACTGTGCTTATTAATAAAATTATTGAAAGTATTCAATTAATAAGAAATACTGTGCTTATTAATAAAATTATTGAAAGTATTCAGTAAATAAGAAATACTGTGTTGTGAAGGATCATCAAGTTTATTAACAAAAGAATGCATTCGGAGAATCGTAACAATTTTTCAAAAGGTCCGAGATGTTACAATTGTAATTATTATGAACACGTATCCAATATTTGTCCTAATAAAAGGGATGATAAAAATCATCGAAATATTCCATCGAAATCTAATAACCATCAACGCAAGAAAAATTTAACCTGGTTTTTTGCAAGTTTGAAGAATGGATCAACAGTTGAAGTAGTTGATTTGTATATTGATTTCGGTGCTTCATCACACATGACATGGTGAATGGTTGCAAAACATCAATGAACCTCCGAAAAGTGAAATTATTACAGCGAATAATAATCGTATGCATATAGCAGCTGTAGGTGACGTACAATTAAACTTATTTGTGGAAAGCACTAACGATATACCGGGTGACTGACACGAATGTTACCAACTTCAGACTGTCATTGCTGTCAAACCAGTGATGACAGAGCGCTCAAATTAACACTAATGACAGTTAATTCTATTGTTTACAAGCGTACAAAAGCATTTTAGTGGGAAATCATGTCATGTGTTTAGGGAGCGTTGAAGCCTTGGGCACAAAAACATTTTTGTCGCAGAGCCTGGACATTTCAACAGGACTCGGCGCCGAGTCATAAAGCGCGTGTCAATCAAGATTGGCTGAGAAACAACGTTCCGCGGTTCATTTCCACTGCCCAATGGCCACCAAATTCACCGGATGCAAATCAGCTAGATTTCTCGGTTTGGGGTATTTTGAAGAGCAAGGTTGGGACAAAAAAATACCGATCTCGATCATCTCAAGCAAGCGTTTCGCCGGGAATGGGCCAAAATACCGCAGAGCCACTTTCGTGCTGCATGCAATAGCTTTGTCGGCCGTTTGAAGGCCATAATAGCGGATAAGGGTGGCCAAAAACTGCTAATGCAATTCGATAATTTAAATATGTTACTTTGATTCAATAAAATTCATCAAAAAATAAAAATTCTGTGGCGTTTTGTTTTGGTAACACTTCGTGTCAGTCACCCTGTACTATAGACACACGAGCTAATATATTCTTCTATGCGAGTGACTACACACAACCGTGTATATTTAGTTTTAATTCAGTCTAAAGATTAATTTATCTCAGAAGCCTAATAGTATGCAACATTAAATGTAGATCTTTCATTCATAAGCGATTCAAAAGCGAATTCTGAAATAGACTGAAAAAAACACAGTTTACTTTGCAAACGTTTATGCTTAAAAAAATCGATAGCGATGCGTAGATTGGGTATTTTTAAATTCTCTATATTTACTTCGCTTGCCCGTGGCTGGCTGGCTGGCACACCAAATCTTGTGATAAATTTTTAACCCACTTCCTACAGCCCGATTTTATTGAAATTTTGCACACATGTGTATCTCCCATGACAACACCTTCTATTAATTTGGGGCCCCTCAGGCCGCGCGGTCGGGGGGCTCCTATACAAATATTTTACAAAAAGTACCCGTTTTTCTTCAAATTTAATACACATGTGTTATCTCCAATGGAAAACACATTTTGTAAAAATTTTGAAGTGATCGGTTTCCGGGGTCGGGGGGCACCCATACAAATTTTATAAAAGAAGTACCCGATTTTCTTCAAATTTTACACAAATGTTTATCTCCAATGGACAACACTTTTTGTAAATATTTGAAAGTGATCGGGCCCTGGGGTTGGGGGGCACCTATACAAATTTTATAAAAAAAATTCCCGATTTTCTTCAAATTGTATACGCATGTGTATCTCCGTTGGGCAGCACTTTTTGTAAATATTTGGGAGTGATCGGGCCCCGGGGCACCCATACAAATTTTATAAAAAAAAATACCCGATTTTCTTCAAATTTTATACACATATGTATCTCCGATGGACACCACTTTTTGTAAATATTTGGTAGTGATCGGGCCCCAGGTCGGGGGTCACCCATACAAATTTTGTAAAAAAGTTGCCGATTGTATTATAGGTGTATACGCGAGTGTATCTCCGACGGACAACTCTTTTTGTAAACATTTGGAAGTCATCAGGCCCCGGGGTCGGGTGGCACCCATACAAATTTTATAAAAAATACTACCTGATTTTCTTAAAAAAAGCTGAACGTTCATGATGGTATGAATGTGCTGACCAGTAGGTCGAATCAGTGGTAACTTGATTTGTATTGATCAAAGGATGCGTTTATATTTTTTTTTGTGCATCCTGACAAAGGTTGGACAATAAGAATGTACTATTGGAACGCAGTGAATTGTTCAGCTATACCTGAAACACTGACCAATAAGCGAAGTTTTTTTTTTGAATTATCAACTAAAGGGAATGATCTTTTGGGAGGAACAGCAAATGACGGTGGTTGGGTTAAACGAGCTAATAGACAGCATTGGAATTTAGGGAATAGTTCGGCTAGTAGCCTTATGGTCCACTGATTCTACCCAATATACTTAATGAGTTTTTTCCTGGTCGACCAACCTACTGGAGAGCCAGGAGAGAGAGGAACTGAGTCAATTTTTTTGAGTACAATTAAGTTCGGTAAATCGTTAAATAATAGCACATTAGCTTTTAGTATCTATATTTTATATCTTATCGGAAATTCCTTTGCTGGTCAATCATCTCATCAACGGGGATTTTCCCTTCGACAGTTGCGGTGAATTTTTTTTTGTACCAGTTAGTACATTCCCTTGTATTTAAAGTAATATATCTCTCTATAATGGCTGTGAGACACAGCGGTGATAACTTACCCGTTATAGCGGATAACCCTAGTTGCGCGATCTGCAACTTGGAGATCACTCCATGATTGAAATCACTTCATGTCATGTCATGTGAGGCACACAACATGTCCGGTTTGTAGAAGCGAGATTTTCATATCTGGTCGCGATTCAGTACCGGTGAAGGCACCCGTGAATGAGCTTCTGGGCGCCTGAGCAAATCCGCCTGCGGTTGTAGCACAACCAGGGGACGCAACTGAACGAGGTGCGATTCCGAAAACTGGCGGACCTACAACCCGCTCGAGGTCAAGATTGACTACTGTGTTACCGGCAGATAATGTCGAAGCACAGACAACTCTCGCCTGTAACGAACAGCTACAGAGATCGAACACTCATTCTAGTAATCGTCACCCGGGGCGTAATAAAAGTCCCCTCGATTTTACTCGTGTCCAGAACTTGGTCCAAGATGCGCTAGTAGCTCATCGCGACAGTACAATGCAAGAAATTCGTTCCGTAGTAGGAGGGATGATTACCGAATCATTGTCCGGTTTCATTACGAAACATAATAACCCAACTTTTCCGGTCACTCCAGCTAACTCCCCTATTAGGAGCGAACCAGATTGGCCTGAAGACCTACCCTTTTCACATGTACGTGGAGGTGACAGAAGATCTCGGGGGCCCAATCAGAAAGTTCATTTTTGGAATGAAGAGAACGACCTTCCTACATTCGCACATGGACCGCCTGTTTGGTCAGGAACTTCCAATGCCCATTCTGATTCGATCGCAAAGACCATTGTCAATTGGAGGCTTAAGTTTGATGGATCCAGAGATGGTATCACGGTAGCGAAATTTATTTACCGTGTAACCTCTTTGACCCAACAGTCACTCCAAGGTAATTTCCCGGCACTGTGTCAAAACATTCATGTCTTATTTGAAGGAAAGGCTCGCGACTGGTATTGGCGATACCACCGTAGCGTACGTTTCTTAGTTTGGCAAGACATATGCGGGGCTTTAAAACAGCAATACAACGACTTTCGGACGGATTATGACATCAAAGAGGCAATCAGAAATAGAAAACAATCCGATCGCGAATCATTCGATCAATTTCTCGAATCGATTATGACCTTGGCGGACCGACTGCAATCCGCGATGTCAGAACACGAATTAGTAGAAACCGTGCTTAGAAATCTGAAGCCAGATATTAGATTAGAGTTGTTGCATTCGGACATAACCACATTATCTCACCTTCGTCGAGCATGTCGAAGACATGAAAATTTCTTTGACGATTTCCGTCGTCACTCGAGCTTCACAAAACCCTTTCCACCGAGGCGGCTAGTATCCGAATTGGCCCCCGGCAGAAGAACACCAGATCTATCCACGAAGAAAGAGATGGCAGCCACGCGCGAGTGCCGGTTGAGTGAGCGAAGACCATTCAAATGTTGGAACTGTGATGAGCGGGGACACGGTTATCAAGAATGCGTAAAGCAGCGGCGAGTATTCTGCTACGGGTGTGGAGCAGTCGATACTTACAAACCAAATTGCCATAAATGCTCGAATCCGGAAAACCGGCAGAAGGATGTTTGCAAGTACACCAGCAGGCATCCGAAATAATTTCTTCATCTTTATCTTCTCCACCAACTGTATTAGAGACCGAAGGAGTTCCAGTTGGTAAACCAATATTGTCTACTCATAAACCATTGCACTGGGGATTGCATGATGATAAGCTAAAGCGAACTGAATTATTTGGCAATAATATGAGTAAAAAGAAGTCTCGTTCCTCAATGCGTATGCACAACTTTTGGATTAAGATACGGACAACCCAGAAGAAGCTAATTTCGTCCATCCTTACAATAGATTCCGACATGAGGCCCTACGCGCAAGTTGGCCTTATGGGTTCAAAGGTTCTGGGACTACTGGACAGTGGCGCTTCGATCAGTTGCATAGGAGCTGCCCTGGCTAAGTCAGTACTCTTGGACGGTCGCAAATTAGCGAAATTCAGATCTAGTGTCAGAACAGCTGACGGTAAATCCCAAAATGTTTGTGGTAGCATCTGGTTGGATGTGACGTTCAAAGACGACACTCACGCCTTGGAATTCTTTGTTATCCCAGAGTTGTATCAAGACCTTTATTTGGGAGTTGACTTTTGGAAGGCTTTCAGAGTAGCCCCACAGATCGTAAGTGAACTGAATGCGCCTTTGCCTACGACATCCGAAGAGTCGACACATGCTTGGACCGTAGCTCAACTACGCAAACTTGAAACCGCGAAACGATTATTTCCATCATTTGAATTAGAAGGACTTGGGAAGACGAATTTAATCGAACACAGCATTGATACCAAAGATGCAAAACCAATCAAGCAAAGGCATTTCCCGATTTCTCCAGCGATTGAACAGCTGATGGGTAAAGAGCTCGACCAAATGTTAGCGCTAGGAGTTATTGAGGAATCAAGCAGTGCGTAGTCATCGCCGGTTGTTCTTGTACGTAAGCCTGATAAAGTGCGATTGTGCCTTGATAGTAGAAAGGTGAATTCAGTGACGGTAAAGGATGCATATCCACTACCGCACATAGAAGGAATTTTAAGCCGATTGCCGAAAGCTAACTGTATTTCCAGTCTAGACTTAAAACACGCCTTTTGGCAAATCCCACTCGAAAAGTCTTCCCGAGAAAAGACTGCGTTCACGGTGCCAAATCGTCCACTATATCAGTTCGCTGTGATGCCGTTTGGGCTGTGCAACGCACCACGACACGGCACATCAACTCAAAGAGAAGGTCTTTGTTTACTTAGACGATCTATTATTGGTATCGGCCGATTTTGATTCCCATATTTCGCTTTTGAAGGAGGTCGCTCTTTTGCTTCGGAAAGCAGGACTAACTATCAATGTAAGCAAAAGTAGATTCCTGTTAAAAGAGGTCAAATACCTGGGTTACATAATTGGACATGGGACCTTGCAAACGGATCCAGATAAAATCTCAGCAATCACTAGTTATCCGGCTCCAGGCACCGTGCGTCAACTTCGCCGTTTCCTAGGCATGGCAGGCTGGTATCGTAGGTTTATCGAAAACTTCGCTGATGTCTCTCACCCTTTGACAGATCTTTTGCAAAGATCCAAGAAATTTGTCTGGACAGAGGAGGCGCACCAAGCTTTTGAGGCGATTAAACAACGGCTTACCATGGCACCTTTCCTAGCTCATGCAGATTTTACTAAGCCTTTCATTGTGCAATGTGATGCGAGCCAGAGTGGGGTAGGCGCAGTGTTGGCCCAATTGAACGAACAAGGGATCGAAGTACCCATAGCCTACATGTCGCAAAAGCTGAACAAGGCTCAGCGTAATTATTCGGTTACAGAGTTGGAATGTCTTGCAGCGGTATTAGCTGTTAAAAAGTTCCGTCAATATGTTGAAGGACAGACTTTTGCTATAATAACCGATCATGCCAGCTTGCGTTGGCTTATATGACAAACTGACCTGAATGGCAGACTCGCTCGATGAGCTCTCAAGTTGCAGGGTTAAGTGTTTGATATTCAACACCGCAAGGGAAGTGCAAACGTGGTTCCAGACGCTCTTTCTCGCGTCTTTTCGGCGTCGACTAAGGATTTAGCCGCCATCGTCACAACGGATGAGTCTTTGATTGATCTGGAATCGAACGAGTTCGATTCGACCGAATACCAGGATTTACGTTCTAGAGTTTCCGGAAACCCAGCAAATTCTCCTGATTTACAAGTGATAGATAAGTATGTCTATCATCGGACCTGTTTCCTTGACGACCATCCAGAGCATGTAAAATCGTGTTGGAAGTTATTTGTACCGCAAGCCTTACGAAACGGTTTGATTCAGAAGTTGCATGATGCACCGTCAGCCGCACACGGTGGAGTAGCTAAGACATTAGAAAGATTGCGAAGATATTTCTACTGGCCCGGGCTAGTCAAAGACGTCCGGAAGACCATTTATCGAAGTTTACCTTTTTGAAACCCCTAAAGAAGTTCACTTCGTCCCTGATAATTGGATACCTGAAGGAATATATATTTGACATATTTGGCGTTCCGGAAACCATCATATCTGATAACGGAAGTCAGTTTAAATCGGCTGAATTTGAGTCCTTTCTCACCTCCTGTGGAATTTACCATTTCTACACAGCGGTCCACTCGCCACAGTCGAACGCTTCGGAACGTGTGAATCGATCCGTGAACGCCGCGTTGCGAGCATATGTTGGTCAAAACCAGACCGATTGGGATGTTCACCTGAGCGATATAAATGGAGCCTTGCGTAATTCCGTACACCAATCAACAGGACATAGTCCATATTTCGTTGTCTTCGGTCAACACATGCTTAATCATGGTAACGACTATAAGCTTCTACGGAAAATACACATGCTCGAAGAAGGCTGCGTGGAACTTTCGAAGCAAGACATAGTGGCCCTAGTACGAAATGAGGTACGGACATATCTTCGAAAAGCCCATGAAAGAAATGCACGAACGTACAACCTCCGGTCGAAACCCGTACATTTTAAAGTGGGTAAGGAAGTGCTGCGGCGAAATTTCGCCCAAAGCAATTTTGGGAAACGTTTTAACGCTAAACTATCCCCAACATTTCTGAAAGCACGAATTCGGGAAAAATGCGGCACCGCATACTATATTCTGGAAGACTTAGGAGGAAAGTTAATAGGCACCTATCATGCTAAAGACCTGATGCAAACCAGAGTGTAATATCGGCTCAGATCTCCGGAACTAGCTGGGAGCTAATTCTGGATATCTGTTTTTGTGAGGGTGTACGTTTGGGTCATCGGACCAACCTAAAAACACTTACGTCACTCTACTTGCACAATTCCCGTGTAAGCCACCAAGTTCGTTGTCACCACCGATAATAGAACATGCGTCGTCTCACTTTAGCACAGATATGGATTGGTAAATGCGAACGGAGACTTCTCGTCGGCCATGGCATGAAAACCGGTCTGTTTCCGAAAAGAAGCTGGCCGAAGGTACAAGTCGGTTAAGGCTAAAACAACGTCAGCAACATAAAAAAAAAAACAAAAAAAAATAGACGAAGACAACTTATAGACAAAAGTCAATTGGGAAAAAGAACAAACTTAGAAAAATTTCAAAAAAAAAAAAAAGAGAGGAAGGAAAAATACTAGGCACTAAAAAATTTTATAAAAAAAAAAAAAAAAAGGAAGATTTATGGAAAAAAAAATGACAATTGCTGTTCGCG
Source organism: Nephrocerus scutellatus (assembly GCA_947095585.1). Classification (NCBI taxonomy): domain Eukaryota; kingdom Metazoa; phylum Arthropoda; class Insecta; order Diptera; family Pipunculidae; genus Nephrocerus; species Nephrocerus scutellatus. Next base: position 66,067,662 of record OX352762.1, read on the forward strand.
CAAGTGAACATCATGGCGTTAAACAAAATGTTTATACTAACCATCGTGTAATTTAGGAAAAGGCGAGGTCAGGAACAGGATCCAACCAAAGGTCGAAGCATCAGTCCTCGTTGGAAACAGAGGATCACCACGATTACGCTGGATTACTGGTGGCAACAAGAAAATAAGAAGCTTGAAGGAAATTCCTCTCAACCACCTCCAACCTCACTTTTCCTCTCTGGGTAAGTACCTATAACAATCCAATTATACAATTTAATTATATGGAAAGTGCCGCTCGACGCGTCCATGCTCGCCATGCACGGGGCATGGAAAAGCCCTCGGTTTCTCCTTGTCCGCTTATAGTTGTTCTTCGGCAATCCGCCCTACCAGAGGGGTTTCCGCCAACGGTATCCATTAACTTATTTTGACCTAATCATATGAACATTATTTTTTTATATATTTAAAAACAAGCACGCACTACATGAGCCTAGCCTTACTTAACTATATTACCTAATCATATGAACATTATTCTTACATATATATAAAACAAACACGCACTACATGAGCCTAGCCTTACTTACCTATATTACATAATCATATGAACATTATTTTTTTTATATATTTAAAAACAAACACGCACTACATGAGCCTAGCCTTACTTACCTATATTACCTAATCATACGAACATTATTTTTACATATATATAAAACAAACACGCACTACATGAGCCTAGCCTTACTTACCTATATTACCTAATCATATGAACATTATTTTTTTATATATTTAAAAACAAACACGCACTACATGAGCCTAGCTGTTAACATAGAGAATATCCCACTACAGGCACCCGTTATAATATAGAAATACTGAATAACAATATAAGATATTCACAGTATGTAATCACATAATCACATAGAATAAGAATAATGTAAATGCGATCCAACTTCATATCTTGTTTACCAATTTCACAACATGATGAAATCATCTTGTTTACTACTTTAACATTCAAGGCCAATCTTACCTCACAATACGAATTTTGTCAACATGTTTACCATCTTCAATTCAAGGCCAATCAATGATCAAAACGCCAGATGGTCAATTACGACGAATTTAGATATCTATTCAAAACATGTTAGAACATGAAAACAACCTTATCTCAAATCAGATCTAAGACAATAACATGTTTACGTCCTCAAAGACGAAAACAAGTTCAAAGTCCAAAACTATTTCACAACACAAGTTGGATCACATAACAAAATAAGTATATAGAAATAAGTATAAAAGCAGAAGCATTCAGTATTCATTATTCATTAAGTATCCGGGATTCATTAAGTTTCCATCCAACATTCATTAAGTATCTGGTATTCATTAAGTTAACGGATTGTATTATTAACACTACCATTCTACAAATTTATACACAGTGATACAGGATATAGAATCATTCAATAAAGATATTGTCTTAAATAATTTTCTTGTGACTTGTAATATTATTTTAATAAAGAAAGATCTTTTTTAAAATTTACTAAGTTACATTGAAAACATAATTGGCGCAGTCGGTAGGATAGTGCTAGTCAACTAAGACTTATTTTTTTTAAAAAAAATTTAAAGCATTCCACAACAACAAAAGTGAAAAAAAAAAAAAAATTTCTACAGCAGAAGTGCAGAAATTTTACAAATATTTTTACGAAAAATTATTGCATTATTCGCAATAATAGTGAAAAAAAAATTTCTACAGCAGAAGTGCAGAAATTTCACAAAATTCTACGAAAATTATTGCATTATTCGCAATAATAGTGAACAAAATTTCTACAGCAGAAGTGCAGAAATTTTACAAATATTTTTACAAAAATAATTACATTATTCACAAAAATAAGTGAACCATTTTTATAAACATTTTTAAAAAAATAATTACATCATTTACAAAAATAAGTGAACCAATTTTATAAACATTTTTACAAAAATAATTACATTATTCACAAAAATAAGTGAACCATTTTTATAAACATTTTTACAAAAATAATTACATCATTTACAAAAATAAGTGAACCATTTTTACAAACACTTTTTTACAAAAATAATCGCATTATTCACAAAAATAAGTGAAAAATTTTACGAACATTTTCTACAAAATAAAGAACATTAACAAAATAAACTATTGGTCAAATCAACATAAAGAAGACGAATCAAAGACAATTATCCGCAGCATCATTAGAAGACAAATCAAAGACGCTTCTCCGCAGCATCATTAGAAGACAAATAAAAGACGATTATTCACAATATCACTAGAAGACAAATTAAAGACGATTCAACATAATAAATTAACAAAGAACATCAATCAATATTTATCATCAAATTGCTGATCTGAAAATTAAATCAAGGTGAAATCATAGACATTTTTACTATTAAAAAATATATACACAATTTAAATAATTTTAACAAATAAAATCTACAATTTTTATTATATATATAAAATATAAGGTTACTTTATTTTTTTTATTATTACAAACAAATATTTAATAAAATCAAAATGGAAAATCAAGTAAATAACTTAATGCAAGATAATTTAATGCAAGAAAATAATATTATCTTAGAAAATAAAATAATCCTAAATCCTATTAAATACCTAAACGCCCTTCCTTACTTTGACGGAAATTCGGACAACTTATTAACATTCACTAATTTAGTAGACAGAATAAATCCCCTATTAATAACTTACGATGACCTTTCTCAATATTTATTTTCGGACATAATAAGAAGCAAACTTATCAGAAAAGCTAGAGAAGTAATAGAAATTAATACCCAAGCCATTGCTTGGAATGATATAAAAATCGTTTTACAAAATAACTTTGCCGAAAGACGTAGTGTAGAACAACTTTTCGACGAATTGAGAGGTGTTACTTTCAAAAACAATGTTTTAGGTTTTTTCAACGAAATAAAAGATAAACTACGAAAATTAAATAACAAAACTTTATTAGTAACTGGCCCTGGTAAAATAGCGAACGAGTGTTCATTAAATAACATACGTACTGCACTTGATATATTTAAAAATAAAATACCTGAACCAATGAAAACAATTCTAATTTGTAGAAATCCTGAGAATTTAGAATCAGCAATTGATATACTTAGTCAAACAGGCTACGCAGATCAATCAAACCCAGCACCATTCTATAATCACAATAATAATAGGAAAATACGTTATAATAATAATTACAATAAAAATAATAATTTTTCTCCAAATAAACATGAAAATGGAAATAAATACCAACAAAACCCAAACAGAAATGAACATCTTAACAATTATAGATACAGACAGACAGAACCAAATCAGAATAAAAAAGAACAATTTAATAAAAATGACCAAAGACAAAATAGAGAAAAACAATATAATAATTATAGATCCGACCAATATCAGAATAGGAACAGGCAGTTCAATAATTATAGAAATAATAGTTATAGTAATTATAGACAACCAAATTATCATCAATTCACAAGTGACATTCCAAATAATTTGCCTGATATCCAACAAAATCAAACTGTCGAACCCATGGACATAAATAAATGCGAAACAAGCGAAAATTTTCACTTACAAGCCTCGGAGGAGATTTACCATATGTAAAAATAAAGTCAAATAAAAATCCATTAAAATTCATTATTGACACTGGAGCGACAAATTCTATAATAAACCCAGGTCTTTGTAACCCTAAATGGAAAGTACCAATTAATAAAATTCAAATTAAAACGTTACAACATAATATAAATGTAACTGAAAGAGTATCAGTTCCCCTTTTTAAAGAATTTGGTGATCTAAAGCAAAAAATTGACTTTTTAGTCTGCGCGTTCCATGGCAAATACGACGGTATTATTGGAAACGACATACTAAAACGATTTAACGCTAAAATAGATTATAAACATAATCTATTAGAAATCAATGGACAAACTATACAAATGTTTTTTGAAAGATCAAACAAACATACTGTACAGTTATTGGTGAATCAACAAGAAGGATTAGTTTACCTCAAGAAGCAGAAGTTCTTGAAAAACGAAATAATTTTTGATGAAGGAATTTACAATGTTGAAAATCATAAGATTGAAGTTCAAACGAATGTAAAATGCCAAGGTCCATTTGAAATAAATCCAAATGAAATTGAAGAAGTTAATATAAAAAATTCCTCTATAATAGAAGAATATAATAATAAATTATTAACGGAACAAATACGAACTCAACATCTCAATGCAGAAGAGAAACAAAAATTATTGAAAATAATAAACCAATATTCAAACATTTTTTATCAAGAAAATTCAAATCTCTCTTTTACAAATGCAATTAAACATGAAATACGTACCACTGATAATGTACCAATAAACGCGAAGTCATACAGATATCCTTACATACATAAAGATGAAGTCAAAACCCAGATTCAAGAACTCCTCAAAAATAATATTATAAGGCCGAGCCATTCGCCTTATTCAGCCCCTGTGTGGATTGTACCGAAAAAGGTCGACGCCAGTGGAAAACAAAAGTGGAGGCTTGTCATAGACTATCGTAAACTAAATGAAGTTACAATAGACGACAAGTACCCTCTACCAAATATTGATGATATATTAGATAAACTGGGCAGATGCCAGTATTTCACAGCCCTTGATTTAGCTAAGGGATTTCATCAAATAGAAATTGAGGAAAAAGATATTCATAAAACAGCCTTTAGCGTAGAAGGAGGACATTATGAATTCTTAAGAATGCCATTTGGACTGAAGACAGCCCCAGCGACATTTCAAAGACTTATGAACAATATCTTAAAGGATTATATCAATAAGATTTGTTTAGTCTATCTGGACGACATTATCATCTTCTCTACTTCAATACAAGAGCATATAAATTCAATCAATTTAATATTTAATTGCTTAAGGAAAGCAAATCTAAAAATTCAATTAGATAAATCAGAATTTCTAAAGAAAGAAACAGAATTTCTTGGACACATTGTGACACAAAACGGAATAAAACCAAATCCAAAAAAAAATAGAATGCGTAAATAAATTTCCAATACCCAAAACTACGAAACAAATTAAACAATTTTTAGGACTAACGGGTTATTACAGAAAATTCATTAAAGACTATTCATTAATAGCAAAGCCAATGACATTATTCTTAAAAAAGAATGCTAAATTAGACATTTCAAATATAAAATATCAAGAAAGTTTTAACACACTTAAAAAATTATTAATAAATGATCCAATATTAAGTTATCCCGATTTCAATAAAAATTTTACCCTTACAACAGATGCTAGTAATTATGCTTTAGGAGCAATACTTTCTCAAAATAATCATCCGATATGTTACGCTAGCAGAACATTAAATGAACATGAAATAAATTACAGCACCATTGAAAAAGAACTATTAGCAATCGTCTGGTCAACAAAATATTTTAGACCATATCTCTTTGGACGTAAATTTACAATCGAAACCGATCATAAACCTTTAACTTGGCTTTTCTCAATCAAAGAACCAAATTCAAAACTAGTAAGATGGAGACTAAAACTATCCGAATTTGATTATGAAATCACATATAAAAAAGTAACCAAAAATAAAAATGCAGATGCACTCTCCCGAATAGAAATAAATCTTACAGAAAGAAATGAAGAAAATAGATCAAACATATTTCCACTTAGTAAATCCCCTTTAAATATATTTAAAACACAAATAGCAATCTTTAAAATTACTTCCGGTTCATTAAGAATTAAACAAATAAAATTTTTTAATAAAAATAGAAAAGTTATTTATATCAAATCACTGGATGAAGAAACAGCATTAATACTCTTAAAATCGCATTTTAACCCAAAATACTTAAACTGTCTTTATGCAGATAACGAAGAATTTATAAAAACATTAGAAGATGTTTATCAAAAATATTTTGCAGACCAAGGACAATTAAAAATTATTAAAACTAACAAATTCCTAAAAGATATAACAGATGTAGAAAGACTACATAACACAATCAATGAACACATTAGATTATTAAGGCATGATCCAAACACAAATAATAATACTGTTGAAGAAAAGATATTAAAAATTATAAATTATTATAACAATACCATACATTCAACTACTGATAAAAAACCAATCGATTTTAAAAATGGAAAAATACATAACAACGAATATGATTCTATTAAAGATAAAATAATCAAGAAAAAACAAACTTCCATAAATAAATTAAATAAAAAAAGAGAAGATTTAGAAATACAACCAGGAACTACTTTCATTAAAGAAACACGCGGTGGAAAAAATCACACGAAATTCAGAAAACTTGATGCAGAAAAAATAGACGAAAATCATATAATCGATAAACGAAATAATTTAAAATATTATAAATCACACATCAAACGGAAAAAGAAATATCAAAACTACAATTCACCAACAATTAAAACAAAAGGAAAAACACATAAAAGTAACTCATAAACTAGTAAAATCTTAAAACAGAGGAGGAAAAATTAAAAAAATAACATAACATAATATAAACTACGAGTAACTCCAATAAAACAAGAATTTAAAATTAAATCAAGATGAATTTTCAAATCATCATTTTATCAACTATACTATGCTGTTATCCAAATACTAAAGCACAATTTCTTGAGATACACGATTTAAACAATAATAACGGATACATGACAATTAAAAAGGAAGATATAAACATTATTCAAAATTTTAATAAAATTCTACATATAATAAACATAACAGAAATAGAAAATACTATAGATCATTTAAATGAAAATATTAATCTTATACAAACCAAAATAGGTATAACTAACCCAATGTTTAATACACTAATACATAACTTCAGACAATTAAAACGAAAAATATCTAATCTTAAACCACATCCAAAAGTAAAACGAGCATTAATAAACATATTAAGTACAGGACTTAAATATATAGCAGGCACAATGGATTCTCAAGACGAAATTGAAATAAAATCTCAACTAAAAGCTCTTAAATCAAAAAAACAAAGAATTAATTTCAAAAAATAATAAACAAATTTCATTCAATTTTAAGATATCTCAACAGATAGGAAATATAACTCATCATATTCAAAACCAACAAAAGAATATTACACGACTTTTAAATGACTTTAATAAACTAAATAAAAAGGACATTACTAAGATAGAAAAAGAAATAAATTACATAGAACATATTTATCAAATTAATTATGACATCAATATTTTCCGACATCACATAGACGACATAGAACAAATTATTCTAACAAGCAAACTTGGTATACTTACAAGAAATATTTTAACAGAAAAGGAACTAAAACTAGCTAAAAATATCCAAGGACTTAAAGACACAAAAATAGCCGTAATATTCGAATATGAACTTATTATAATAATCCTCTTAATACCTGAATATTCTAACTCCTCATATTCCACTATTATCATTGAACCAATGCCAAACAAAAACAATAAAGCCATATCATTAAACGAAAGTACCTTTATAATAGATCAAAATAATAATATATATGATAAAAATGTAAAAGATAAGTTAGAGAAAAACTTAAATAAAATAAGAAACAACTGTACTACAAATATTATCAAATTTAAAAAAGCCTATTGCAAAATGAAAAATTTTACAGAGGAAAAAATTAAAGAAATAATCCCAGGAATTGTAGTAACGAAAAATATGTCTAAAACAAATATCAAACATAACTGTAATCAATTAAAAATAGATATATATGGAAGCAAAATAATTAAATTCGAAAACTGTAATATAGAAATCGAAAATAAAACATATATAAATTCATATTTTAAAATAAAAGATGATATCATTCTTCCATACTTTATATCAGAAGTAATAGAAAATAAAAGTATCGAAATAATCAAATTAGAAGATTTTCATATCGAAAAAATAGAAAACAATAGAAAACATATTGAAGAAATTACTATAAAAACTAAAGAACAAACCTATTTTCATACATCTTATATATCCATAATTTTCATACTAATAATTATATTATCCATTTATAAACTTTTAAAATATAAGAAAATATCAATATGTAAAGCTACTACTTCGTCGGAGCATCAGGCTAGCGGTGGGGGTGTTAACATAGAGAATATCCCACTACAGGCACCCGTTATAATATAGAAATACTGAATAACAATATAAGATATTCACAGTATGTAATCACATAATCACATAGAATAAGAATAATGTAAATGCGATCCAACTTCATATCTTGTTTACCAATTTCACAACATGATGAAATCATCTTGTTTACTACTTTAACATTCAAGGCCAATCTTATCTCACAATACGAATTTTGTCAACATGTTTACCATCTTCAATTCAAGGCCAATCAATGATCAAAACGCCAGATGGTCAATTACGACGAATTTAGATATCTATTCAAAACATGTTAGAACATGAAAACAACCTTATCTCAAATCAGATCTAAGACAATAACATGTTTACGTCCTCAAAGACGAAAACAAGTTCAAAGTCCAAAACTATTTCACAACACAAGTTGGATCACATAACAAAATAAGTATATAGAAATAAGTATAAAAGCAGAAGCATTCAGTATTCATTATTCATTAAGTATCCGGGATTCATTAAGTTTCCATCCAACATTCATTAAGTATCTGGTATTCATTAAGTTAACGGATTGTATTATTAACACTTCCATTCTACAAATTTATACACAGTGATACAGGATATAGAATCATTCAATAAAGATATTGTCTTAAATAATTTTCTTGTGACTTGTAATATTATTTTAATAAAGAAAGATCTTTTTTAAAATTTACTAAGTTACATTGAAAACATAATTCCTAGCCTTACTTACCTATATTACATAATCATATGAACATTTTTTTTATATATTTAAAAACAAACACGCACTACATGAGCCTAGCCTTACTTACCTATATTACATAATCATATGAACATTATTTTTTTATATATTTAAAAACAAACACGCACTACATGAGCCTAGCCTTACTTACCTATATTACCTAATCATACGAACATTATTTTTATATATATATTAAACAAACACGCACTACATGAGCCTAGCCTTACTTACCTATATTACCTAATCATATGAACATTATTTTTTTATATATTTAAAAACAAACACGCACTACATGAGCCTAGCCTTACTTACCTATATTACCTAATCATACGAACATTATTTTTACATATATATGAAACAAACACGCACTACATGAGCCTAGCCTTACTTAAATATATCACCTGATCATATGAACATTATTCTTATATATATATAGTACACACCTACACTACATATACTTAGCCTTACTTAAGTATACTTAGCCTTACTTAAGTATACTTAGCCTTACTTAGTTATTTCTACCTTATCTCTATATATATATAGTACACACCTACCCTACATATACTTAGCCTTACTTAAGTATACTTAGCCTTACTTAATTATACTTAGCCTTACTTAAGTATACTTAGCCTTACTTAAGTATACTTAGCCTTACTTAGTTATTTCTACCTTATCTCTATATATATATAGTACACACCTACCCTACATATACTTAGCCTTACTTAAGTATACTTAGCCTTACTTAATTATACTTAGCCTTACTTAGTTATTTCTACCTTATCTCTATATATATATATATAGTACACACCTACACTACATTTACTTAGCCTTACTTAATTATACTTAGCCTTACTTAAGTATACTCAGCCTTACTTGGTTATTTCTACCTTATCTCTATATATATATATAATACATACATGCACTACATTTACTTAGCCTTACTTAAATATACTTAGCCTTACTTAAATATACTTAGCCTTACTTAGTTATTTCTACCTTATCTCTATATATATATATAGTACACACCTACACTACATTTACTTAGCCTTACTTAATTATACTTAGCCTTACTTAAGTATACTCAGCCTTACTTGGTTATTTCTACCTTATCTCTATATATATATATAATACATACATGCACTACATTTACTTAGCCTTACTTAAGTATACTTAGCCTTACTTAATTATACTTAGCCTTACTTAAGTATACTTAGCCTTACTTAGTTATTTCTACCTTATCTCTATATATATATAGTACACACCTACCCTACATATACTTAGCCTTACTTAAGTATACTTAGCCTTACTTAAATATACTTAGCCTTACTTAAATATACTTAGCCTTACTTAGTTATTTCTACCTTATCTCTATATATATATAATACACACATACACTACATTTGCGTAACAGTACTGAATTGTTTTTTATTTTAAGCGTATGAATACTATCTATATATAAACAAAAAAAAAGGAAGGAAAAGAGGAATAAATTTATAACGTTTTGTATTAAAAAAAATGACCGAGTAGAGAATTATTATTTATTATTTGACTCAGTCCCTTCTCTCCGCAATGGCGTCCCTGGTTGGTCGGACCAGATAACCAGGGAAGGCATTCTGCTCTTAGTTGTCTCTCCAAGGTTTTTTTTTTTGTGCACGTAACTACAAATATATTTTTTTCTGTCAATGAGGACGGTGTGTGGCTGGCGGCAAATAACCCAAAGGGAACTGGAGCTGCGTGAATTCGAATGGTAAATCATTGGAAATCATCGGTATGCGTGGAAACAGTACGTCTTAGCCTTTGAATTTACCACCGATGATTGTTGTCTTGATTAAATTAGGTGACAATTTTTTGATGGCCAATCTGGTTCCGTTGCACAACTTTGGTGCGTTTAAGCTGCGAATAAGCATCACAGGTAATCAAACCTTCAATGTTAATACGTGCGGCTGAATTCCGGGGGGTTCCAATAGATTCAAAGATTCAGTCGGATAATTGACGGCTTGCTCTTCGTTCATTACTGTGTCGATCGACTGTATTTGACCGTTACCCCTGGTTTAATTGAATTTGCTCATTGAGCTTGTTGACATCATCATTTTTGGTGCCAAAATTGAACGTTCACACAGCCAATCTGGATTTTTGTAGTTGGTTATTGAATATTCAGTTGCATTTGACAGAAGTTCGGTGGAAACGAAATCTCATTCGTGGAGCGATAAATCGGAATTTTGCATTTCCCCATGCCCAAAAGTTGTTTTGAGAATGTTTGGGCAGAAGGGCCTTGCAGCAAATGCACACGCATGTTCGTCGACAGCGTAATTTCCTACACCTGGTTCCAAAGAAAAATTGCAAAAAAAAAAAATCTATTGATCCAATCGCTACCAAACTTTAAAGGATTTCCCGCTGGACTTATCTAAAGAAAAAAAATAATGTTTTTTTTTTTAAAATTAACCCACTTTTATTAAAAATTGGCACACATGCGTATCTACGATGAAAACACTTTCTGTAAAAATTTGGAAATGATCGGGCGCCAAGTTTAAGGGGGTTCCACATAATTTTTTTCAAAATTAACTCCTTTTTTTAAACTTTCAACACACGTGTAACTCCGATGTCAACACTTTCTGTAAAAATTTCGAAGTGATCGGGCCCCAGGGCCTAGGGGCTCCCATATAATTTATTTCAAAATCAACCAGATTTTGTTCAAATTTCAAACTGTGCATGTGTATCTCCTATTAGAGACATGAAAATTTTAAAATTTTTTTGGATGGGTTTTTTATTTAAAGACTCTTTTAAGGTTAACTCGTCCAAAATGTCCTATTTAAACAAAATATATAACTTGATATTAGGGTAGTGATGCTATTTATTTCTAAAACCTCTTGGTTTAATGATTAAATGTCTCATATTCATATTATGTTATTTAATTTGTTCCGCGTTATAAACCGAGTGAGAGCTATCAATCCTCGATTTCCTGACTGGATTAGTAAACCTCAAACCTTTTTATTAGAATGAAATGAATATTATTTCCTACATACCTCGTTCTGTTTTATTGGTAAACTTTTTGCGTGATTCAATCCAAGTGGTCGTATAATGCATTGATTCTCTCTTATATGACAAGTCTCCTCAATCATTTGCTTTAGAATGCCCCTACTTTTGGAGTTCTCTAAAAAATATTATAAATATAAGCATTTTAATATAATACTAATATTAAATTTTTTTTCATAAAAACTCTACCCCAGAGCGCGCTCGACCGCAGAACTTTTCAAAAAGGAAGTCGAACACGAAAGGCGAAAATCTTTTGTTTACATTTTTTTGTTGCATGTGTTGTTGTTGTGCTAGTATAAAGAGGGGTAAATCTCCCAAAATATCAAGAGCTGTTTTAGCTCTACGGTAGAGTCGTTTTGAAGGGGAAACGAACAACTTGACAGCCAAAAAGCCAAAAAACCTGGGGCAGAGTTTTACGAAATAAAAATTAACATAAAAACAGTCAAAACAGTCTTAAATCCAAAAAAGCTAATTACATACACTCCGAATCACTTGATTGATGTCACATTTTTTCCTACCGTTTTTCGCGATTCATACCACTTTGAAATTTGTTACCCGGAAAAATGTAACTACATATTCTCAAAAAAAAGCCATAAAATTAATAGGAAATTAAGAAAATGCATGGGAATTTCCCAAATATATGAACTGGTAAAAAGGCTATAAGTTCTTGCTTTACTTGATTAAGGATACTTGAAGAATTATAAGATTGAAAAAAGGAAAAAATTAAAAAAATGTTTAAATTTTTTTGGTTTTAAATATTAATGTATTCTGTTTTTTTTTTTGTTGACATTAGCTCTATAAGAAAGTTTCGAACTGAATTGGAACAACTCTTTCTAGGCATGTCGGATAGCTTCGATTAAGACGTTATCTTTCAATTGTCTAACATGTCCCTGGGCAACCTGCGGCTCATGAGCCGAATGCGGCTCACATTAAAATTTCTTGCGGCTCGAGAAAACACTTTGCTCCTTAGACCCATGCGGCTCTAGCATATGATTGACACACTTTATACTTTTTAAATTTAAAATGTTAACAAAAATTTTTAGCATTTTATGGCTTTATCTGCTTTGAGCGCATTTTTTAATAAAGACTTATTAAACGCACATTTTATGGTGCTTTTCTACTACTTTTTCTTTTGATAAACATTCCATGAGTATATGTTTCTCATACATACATTTTTGTCACATGATATTTTTGAACTATTTTATTGGCGTACCTTAAATAAAAAATGCTAGTCTTCTTATCTTTGTTACTTACTTTATTTTGTACACTTTATGAAATTTTTGTACAAGACCACTCCAGGTAACATAAACAAACAAGCACTTGATTTGTTAGTTTATGTTACAATTTTAAAATAAAAAAAACAACCCATAAAAATTAAAATTTTTCATCTAAATTCTCTAATCGCAGAAATTGATATGGGAGCCCCTCGATCCTGGGCCATTTTTTTTATTGTAGGAGAAAATCATCGAAACAAACATTTGACATCAGATGTTAAAATTGAAAAAGCTCAGATCATTTTATTCTGAGCACTTAGAGCACGCTCATACTCTGAGCAAATAAGAAACACGAACATTTATCTTGAGAACTCTTTGACTGCTCTGAACTAATTTATGAAAACGCCAAATGACAGAATATTGTGAAAACTTGTTGTTCTATCTGTAAGTTGATATCGACAACAAAAAAAACGACATCAATAAAAATAAAAATGTAAGTTGAAGTAAGCATAAAACATGTATGTCTCGTTTCATTTGCTGGGTTCATTTGTGCGTGCGCTAAGATTTCTCTCTCTCTCTCCACCACCACCAAAACCATGCAGCGCAGCCGACTGCGCAGCACACACCGCACACAGTCCATAAAGGGCGACGAATATCTGATGCCAGTACAGATATTTAAAAAATGTATAAGGGCCTTGCGGCCGAACCCGGGACCCGATCACTACCAAATTTTCGAAAAGGTATTGTTTATTGGGTATACACATGTGTGTAAAATTTGAAGAAAATCGGGTAAATTTTTTAAAATTTTTGTTTGGGAGCCCCCCGACCCCGCAGCCCGAGGGGCCTCAAAATTTAATAGAAAGTGTTGTCTCCGGAAATACACATGTGTGCAAAATTTCAATAAAATCGGGCCATGGGAAGTGGGTTAAAAATTGATCGCAAGAATCCACGACAGACGACCGACCGACGACCGACCGACGACCGACCGACGACCCACGGGCAAGTGAAGTTAATATAGAGAATTTAAAAACATTACTGCGTCATCGTGGAATTTGTGCGACCATTTCGATACAAATTCAAATATAAAACGTACTAGTGCACATTTTTTTCACTTGGCCACATAAGTTAGTTGTCAATAAATTTGTTTTTGACAGTTTGTTCACATGTTACTCATAGACATTTTTGTAAAGTTGGCTAAATGAACTACTCTCGTATGGAAACGCTTTTGAGTAAAAATTCGCAACAGTTTGTAACAATTGTTACTTTTTTTCAGTACGGAAACAGACCTCATTACATTGTAATATATGCCGCGAAATTATCGAATAAAAGTTTAATTTTTTTTTCTAAAATAATAATCCGCAATACTTTTACAATGTGTGCAAAAAGAAAACTATCGGATGGTAATTGAGTGTACCAACCAAGTTAGGGCGTTTCTACGGTATCCTCGGGAACGGTATTTTTGCCCCACCCCCGCCCACTGCACCCGCCCACCACACACCTCCCACAAATGTGGGTGTGATCCAAAGTTTTAATTTTTTTTTAGAAAAGTTTTTCTAAGTATTTAGAAGGAGGTATGGGGGTTAATTGGTATCATACGAAAGGTAATAAAAATACCTTCCATTTAAAAAATATATAATAATTTATTACAAAATAATAATTATAAATATATTTATTATCTTTTATTTTATGAATTTTTACATTATTAGTTGTTATTATTAAAATGGGGCCAATAGAACCCCCTTTGACGGAGTAAGAGCAAAAAACAGACTTTTCCATAAAAGTGTAAAAACCTAAAAAAATATGTTTTTTTTGGGGGGGGGGGTGAAAATCGCCGTCGTTTTGTAAAAGGAAAAACTCCTTTCTGAACATAAATGAATTGGGCGCAGAGCATTTTACAGTGTGTCACCGGTTTTGTATGGGGTAAGTATAATATGGTATCGGCCAGCATATGGTATGGGGTAACCATTTTTAATTAACGTTGCATATAAACGCATTTTAAATTGATTGCGTTTCCGCTAGAATTGAGCCACGCCCTTAAGAATAACATGGCTGTGTAGACCTAATTATTACCTTTCATTTGATACCAATATGTTGCCCCACCCTCTTTTAAGCACGCCACTTTTTACACATGGAAAAGTCTGTTTTTTGCTCTTACTCCGTCGAGGGGGGTTCTATTGACCCATTTTTTTAAATGGAAGGTATTTTGATTACCTTTCGTATAATACCCATTAACCCCAATACCTCCTTCTAAATACTTAGAAAAATGCATTTTTCTAAAAAAAAAAACTCAAAACTTTGGATGCCCCTCCCCCTAAAGTGGGCAATTTTAGCAATCTGCTCAATTAGGGCTTTACGGTGAGGGGTGTCAAGAACTTGACGACTTGTGTAACATCGAATTCTACAGAAGGTATATGTACATGTTGTACAAAACCTTTTGTGAACTTTATGGAGTGATCGGGCCATGAGGCCCGAGGGGTGCCCATATGAATTTTTTAAAAATTAACCCGATTTTCTTCAAATTTTAAACACTTGTGTACCTCCCATAGACAAAACTTATTGTCAAAATTTTTGAGTGATCGGCCCCTGATGCCAGAGGGGTGGGTGCCCATACAATTTTTTTTTTAAATTAACCCGATTTTCTTTAAATTTTTAACACTTGTGTATTATGTACAAAACTATTTGTAAATTTTTTTGGAGTGATCGTGCCCTGAGGCCCGATTTTTTAAAAAGTAAACCGATTTTCTTTAAATTTTAAACACTTTTGTATCTCCCACCTATCTATGGAGAAAATAATAGGCAATTACGTAAGGTCGAATGCGCTCCAACGAATTCCCTTGAATACCAGCCAACACGCATACCAGACTGGTAAATCGACAGAAACAGCACTACATGAGCTGACAACTGAAATCGAAGACACACTTCGAAGCAAAGAAATGTTATTATGCGCCTTCATCGACATACAAGGCGCTTTTGACAACACAAGCTTCGAAGTAATTCAAACACAATCCAGATCAAGGGGCATCGACTCCTCTACCATAGGATGGGTCATGAGCATGCTAAGAAGCAGGAAGATTCAAGCCTCATTCGGCGAGGAAAGCATCACAATAGCGGCAACCAGAGGCTGTTCACAAGGTGGTGTCCTATCGCCCCTTCTGTGGCTATTAGTGATGGATCAGCTGCTCGCTAGGCTAGAAAACAACGGCCTAACTAATATTAGCTATGCAGATGACCTAGTCCTAGTAACTCGTGGCAAAAAAGGCAAAACCCTTCAATTAATGCTAGAATTTGTTTACAGCGATATTGCCCTCAGCAAATTGTTAACTTAAATTCTACTAATAATTTGAGATATCATTTAAATTCAAAATTGTTTACTGGTTCCATGATTTATATAAATTAAACAATTTCTCGGTGTTTTATTATAATAACATTCTTGTTGGTTTATTACAATTATTTTGTTGCCAAATTTAACAATTTTCTTGCGTTTGTTATAAATCTTTTCTTGTTGGTATATTAAAATTATTTTTCTGCCTCTCCTCTATGTAATGGTATGACCACTAGAGTTGCATGTATCACCCAACTCGCCAATGACAAGCACCCTGTATTTTCCTTCGTTACTTCTCGTGGCCTCTTTTACGTAGCAACCACGCATAGAGTAAATAAGAAAACCCTAAACAACAACACGATTGCCCATCGCATGATTTGGTGAGAAGGCCACGTATTCTGTTTCACCGCAGTAGCTTGGGTGAACTTGTTAGAAGAGTGATTCGGACTGGAAATATACTGGAGAATCAACCGAGCTTTCCTATCAAATTGAGTCGTACTGTAATGTCGTGTGAAACTTGTACACATACATTAGTTAGTTTCCATAGACGAGTAGACCCAGGGTTAACTCGGGTTTATATGCAAATTCGAGTTAGATTTGTTAAACCTAAATAACGAAACTAGAGTGGTTGAGTTAGATTTTGCTGACATTTTAACAAACAACAAGGATCTTTCAAATAAAATCTACTTAGACTTAGATCATCATTATGTTTTCGATTTCAGTGAAAATGCCTTATTTTCTTTTGTGCTGTTCTTCGCATAAACAGTTAACATCCACATTATGAAAGGCCATGAAATCGAATTGCTGAAAGTTTGACATATAATTATTTGAGTTCCTTTCATTTGCTTATTCGTTTCATTAGGAGAAGTAACGTGCCGTTTTCGCATCAAATGACTATAATGCTACAATGAAATAATTTGCTTGTGTGCATGTACACGTATACTGGTTTCAAATAATGCTACAATAAATGTAAGCCGAGTTGAAAGGAAAATGTTGAAGGATTATTTGAAGCGATTTACTCGACGAAAACCTAACTCGATTCAAACTTGGTCCATGGAAACGTAGTACATGTGCTCAACAAGATCGCGACAAATGCTTTTTGCCTCATCGACCGAATGCAAAGAAGAATAGGAAAAACAAGATCTGAAGGCCACAAAAAGCGAGTCGGAAAGTGAAAAGGTAGTTCCCCTCTTGAAGAACCGTAAGTTTATAGTGTTAGTAGGTGTTGTGTGTGTGACGCATGCGCATAACTTGATTTTGTTCTTCTGTCAAGAGCAGTGCTGCTGTTAACATTTTTGGAACGGAGCATATTACAGGTTCTTGGGATTATATTGAAGTACACGATAAAAATATTTATAAAAAAAAGAAAAACAACAACAACAACAACAAACAAAAAAAAATAAATTTTTAATTTAAAACGTTTTGTAATCTGCTCTCATCTGTTCTGAGCTATGTTTAATGTTTCAAGTCTCTAGCTCAATGGGAAGTTAGTTTAAAATCAATTAAAATATTCCACCTGAACAGACAGACATACATGAAAGCGTGCTAAAAAGAACGAAAATATTTTTTTATTAGATTTCAATTTTGGCATTGAGTGAAACTCAGGTGTTTGATAATTCTGATGTATCGGAATTTAATCTGCCTGGGTATAGCTTGGTGCCATTATTTTTCTCTCGACGCGGACTCGCAATCTATGTACGAAGAGATGTCGCGTTTCAGCTTTTGCCTCAATTTAGCCAAAGTTCCAAACCGGAATTCAATTTCATTTGGCTAAAAGTTAAGGTACAAGAGCGCAACATCTACTATTGTTTCCTTTACAGAAGCCCCAACTTAGACAGTGTTTCAACTCAGAGTGAGTTTGATGCACTGTCTGATTCAATCTTAAGAATTGATAAAAAACATGAAATCGTTATTGCGGGCGATTTCAATGTACACAATTCTGGGTGGCTTCGCCATTCTGGCCAGACAACACCCGAAGGAAGGTGTGTTGAGTTATTCGCTGAGTTTAACCACCTTACTCAGCTTGTAAATGAGCCTACCCGAATACCTGACATTGCATATCATTCCGCTAACACCCTTGACTTGTTCCTTACCTCTCGTCCTCAGAAATACTCTGTCAATGTATTATCGCCTCTAGGCTCGTCAGACCATTGTGTAGTATCAGCTAATTTCTCGTTAATAAACCACGTAGTTAGAGAAAAAACTCCCAAAAAAATAGTATGGCAATACGAGAAAGCCAATTGGGACGGCCTTAACAACTTCTTTGGGAGAACTAACTGGTCGCTAGTTTTTCGTGATAGCAACGTGGATGCCGCCGCTGATGCAATCACAAACATCATTCTTATTGGTATGAGAAAGTTTATTCCTTTCAGGAATAAATCTATCAAATCAAAGGAAGATGGATGGTATGACTTGAGCTGTAAAGAGGCTTCTAGGATTAGAGAGGTGTGCTTTCGGTTTTTCAAAGCAAACCCTACTGAGGAAAACCGAAAAAAATTTAAACGAGCAAGAAATGATTGCAATGCCCATCTTCGGCGAGTCAAATTCGCCTACGACCGAAAATTAAGGCAAAAAATACTACAATGTCCCAAAGGTAGTAAAAATTTTTGGTCCTTCGTGAAAAGAATCAAAAAATATTTCAAAGGCATTTGACAGAGTTTGGCATCAAGCTCTTTTGTCTAAAATGCGTGCTTATGGTGTTGATGATAAACTGCTTCATTGGATTAGAAGCTATCTTTTGGACCGCTCAATTCAAGTTGTTTTGGACGGTTTCAAGTCTGAAATACACCACATAAATGCTGGCGTTCCCCAGGGCTCTGTTCTGTCCCCGACACTCTTTCTCATTTTTATTAATGATCTCTTATCTGTGACTTCTAATCCAATTCACTCTTTCGCTGACGACAGCACTCTCAGCTTCTCATATAAGTTTGTGGAACGTCCCTCCACTTCTGATGTGGAGCACAAACAACTTTGTATGTTAAGCTCGTTGAATTCTGACCTTGACAGCATAATACAATGGGGAGAAATCAATCGAGTAGAATTTAACGCTTCCAAAACCCAATGTTGTCTCCTGTCGTCAAAGCGAATTCTTAACCCCATGCCAATATCCATGAATGGCACTTGCATCGAGGAAACTGAAAATCTCGCAATTCTCGGTATGTGCGTTAACGACAAGCTTCGTTGGAATGACCACATATTTACCATCGCTAAAAATGCTGCGAAATGTTTAGGTTTTCTAGCCCGGTGCAAGAAATATTTCTCTCCCTCTGATCTGGCTACCATATACAAGGCTTTTATTCGCCCAAAACTTGAGTACAATTGCCATATCTGGTCTGGTGCGCCTAAGACTTCTTTGCATCAGCTAGATAGAATACAAAACCGCGCGTTAAAACTTATCGGTGACGAAAATATAGCGAAATCAATAGATTCGCTTGAACACCGCAGGAACGTTTCTTGCTTGTCACTGTTTTATCGTTTCTTCTACCAGCGGTGCTCAAGAGAAATAGCCAGCTGCATGCCACCTCTCCTTGAATTCAACCGCAATACTCGTGGCGCTCTAAATGCTCATCAGTTTACCCTCAAGCCCATCTTCGGACGTACAGTTAAATTCAGGGATTCGTTCTTCAGCCGTACAACACGTATGTGGAATGCTCTGCCAAGCTCTGTCTTCCCACATCACTATGATCCACAGGCATTCAAAACACAAGCTCATAGACATCTCCTCTTTTCTCCTCCTCTTCCTTAACGCCCACGCTGTGCCAAGCATATAGCCGAGCATTATAAGGGTGCGAACCCCTTGAAGCGTGCGCGAATTATAAAAAAAAAAAAAAAAAAAAAAAATTGATTTTTTGCTATTGCACAAAATTACAAAACATCGTTTCAATTTTTAATTACTTCATAAAAGTAGTATAAAGTACTAGCTTTTTGTAGTACGGCCGATGAAATAGTATGAGGGGTGCCGTAAATGTTTTTAAAAAATGGTAATGCTAGTGTTCTCCGATGCAAATCTCTAAGTCAGTCAAAAAGTTTAACATTTTTTGAGGTTATGTTTCTCAAAAGTAATCTGTCAGTTCGCATCGCAACATTGTTTTTTATTTACTGGAAAAAAAATTGAAAATGGGATTATCGCGTGAACATTTTCGTGTGATGATTTTTTACGATTTCTAACTCAACAACAGTGCTTTGAATCACTTTATTCTACTTTTGGCGACGAAGCACCGTCCTTGGCTAGTGTTTATAATTGGTAAAATAAATTTAAACGCTAACGACGTTCACTCAAGGACGAGACTGCTGTGAGAAAACTGATTGAAGAGGATCGTCATGTGACTTATCGGGAAATCGAGGCATTAATAACACCAGCG
Organism: Nephrocerus scutellatus; assembly: GCA_947095585.1. NCBI lineage: Eukaryota > Metazoa > Arthropoda > Insecta > Diptera > Pipunculidae > Nephrocerus > Nephrocerus scutellatus. Next base: position 66,088,411 of record OX352762.1, read on the forward strand.
TATATACGATCTTACATGAACAGTTAAAGGTGTGGAAGCTTTGTGCACGTTGGATTCCACAATTTTTGACAAACGCACAAAAAAGGGTTCGTGTCGATTGCTGCCACCAAATGCTTGAAAAATTCGTTGAAAGTACTTCCAAAAACGTATACAAGATCGTGACAGGCGACGAATCATGGATATTTGCGTATGAGCTGGAAAGAAAAGGGCAATAGACTGTTTGGGTCTTCCAATTAGAAGAAAATCCTACAACCGTTGTGCGACCTCGGAGCGTTGGGAAGCAAATGGGCGTGATTCTTCACGAAAACCGGTCATGTGGCTAATATGGCTCTTGAAAATCAAAAGACAGTCAATTCAGCTTGGTATGCGACAATTTGTTTGCCTGAGGTTTTCAACAAATTGAGAGAAAACAGCTCAAAACGGCGAATCATTTTACATCACGATAATGCGAGCTCACACACATCACATCAAACAAGCGAGTATTTGAGGACTCAAACGATCGAATTGATGGGTCTGTTTAACGCCGATTTACTAGCCGTGCTTCCTTGAGTGAACAAGGGAAGAGCTACTTGGGCGGAGAGTTAAAGAATGCAAACGTTGGTTTAGTTTTCAATTTAATTTTATTTTATTGACTTTTTAATTACCAGAGAGGCCCGCTGTCTTTAGCTCGGCTGCGACCTCTACTAGCAAATCTTTATATAATTTTTAGTTTTATTTTATTTAATTTCTAATCCTAGGGAGGCCCGCTGTCTTCAGCTCGGCTGCGACCTCTACTAGAATGTACTGGTTTGACTCTGAGATTAACTCTGACTTTTCAACTGGTTTTCCCTTCCTTTTTATATCCTCAAATCCCAACGATCTTTGTACCCAAATCAACGCAGCTTATGGAAATGCACTCATCAGCGATATTTCCCAATATCTATAAATCAATTAATTTATGCTCCAGTTCTAGTGCGTTGCACTATTAACTGAGTAAGCAATTAAATTATTACCCAACAATATTAGGCTAAACGATTAAGCCGGAAAATTATTACACAATATAAATGTGTCAGCATTACATTCGTCAACGGCTCTGGATATAGTTCATACATCCAGATGTTGCTGTTGACGATGTTCATTCACCCTGGTTCTCTATACCTACAATGCATAAACGTACTTGACTTTGGATTTTGTGTATCCGCCGTCGTACAGCATGTTCGGTATGGAACAATGGGACTGCTAAAGCTGCAGTGCAGTGTATAGATACACACAGCACTGAACGATCGCATGAATTGTATTGCTATTGCTATTTGTTATAGCTGTAGGGCTGTATGCACATAGCATTGCTGTATGCATTATAGCTGCAGTGCTGTATGCACTGTATGTACAGGCATAGCGATCGCCTGTATTATGTGTATTTAAATGCTTTTGGGTGTAGCGGATATCGGGTGACGAGCTCATAAACATTGTAGTTTATGTTTGACATGAGAACTGAAACTGAAACGCTGTAGCGTGCTTGGCGTACTTTCGGTATTATGATGCCGTGGGAAAGAATCGTCTTTAGGAGAGTTGATTTTGAGTTGAGTTGAGTTTGAGAGGCGATATGTAGTGCGATCACTACATCCCACCCCCCTTAGAAGAAGGAAATTCCACGGTTGGAATTTTCGAACCAAATTCGTTGAAACGCCATTACATAATTTGTTTGTAAAAATAGAATATATACATATATTTTTTTTTGTTTTTATAACAAAATTAGATTATTATATCAAATAATATTAGATAAAATTATAAAAATAATTAATTTTAATAGGTAAAGTAGTCTAATTTTTCTTCTTATTTATGATTCTAATATTTTTCTTGTTTTAATTGTTATACATGTCATAATTCAAAAATTATTTTAAATTTTTGCTTTGCTTTTACTATTTTTTTTTTTTTTTTTTATATATATATAGCCTTAATAAATTTTGATTTATAATAGTTAATAATTAATTGATAACATTTTATTTTTCTTCTTTAAAATATATATATGTATGTAAATCTTATGATGACAATATAAATCTTGGGCTTGGGTTTGGGTTAGCATCTAATTCTAGTGCAATAGACTGATCAACAAAAGCTTCATCGATAATTTCCTCATTGGGTTTTGGTTTGTTTTCTGTTGGATGCTTTCTTACTTCAGTTATAATTTCTTTCAGTTTAGAATTGTATTTATAAATCAACAATAGCATAATGCATGTTACTACAGTCAAGATATATATTATAGAATAATGGTGAACGTCGTGCTTATCTAACGTTTGCAAACCCTTCCCTCTCTTTAGAAGATCTACCTGATAAGATATTTCCGCGAGATTATTATTCTCATCGTATTTGAGCAATTTAATGGGATTTACCCTTGTAGAAGCTGTGCTACTTTTAGACTTTAGGAGAGTTAAGTTTATCATCGGAATGAAAGAACCTCCTAAAAGAGAGTTGTCCAAATTTTGACCATAAATTGTCAGATCTTTACTACGTAGATAGCATTTGCCTGTGAATTCTACAATTCCGGCTCCCAGAAATTTATGCGTTGTTAATTTTTGGTCACAAATTTCGTCCATGATATACTCGTTTTTAGCGGACAATAACCATTTGCCAGGTTGAGAAAGCTGTATCCAAACTACGGATAAGGGTGAGTGCTTCACTTGGCAAGCCGAATGATGCGAGTCTCTTCGTAATAATTGTATTTCACAATTATCCTGGTCAGAATTAAAGTCATACAGAGGATGAGTAATCGGACATAGCAGAGAGTCGGTTTGTGCAGTGCATTTGTTTATTTCTTCGAGTGTAAGATCGTAGAAATGTTTTTTATCAAAATCTACTATTACGTAGTTCATTTTTGGCTGGATATAGAGGAAATCGTTTTGAATATTAGTGGGAAATGGTAAAATTTTGTAAAGTTGGTAGATTTCTTTGAAGGGAATCGGTAATTTTATCTCATATATTATCCTTTTGGATTGGATAGAAGATGTTACCGTACTAATTTTATAAAGGGGTAGTTTATCGTTGTGCCGTATTAGGATAGGAAGTTTGGTGTTGCTAGGGATTTCTCTAAGCATAGCTGAAAGAACGGTCTCTAATTGTTCTGGAGTTATGATGGCCGGATGAGGTTTACCGTGACGTACCTCAGTTACTGAGTCGATCACTTCATTAAGCAAGCTTTGGTGGTGCAAAATGGCCACGGTAGAATAGGATATGAGTGATTCTAGTTCGTTCACTAGCCTCTCGTTTTGAACACTATTAGTGCAATCGTCTAGAAGTTTTATTATTGTGGAGAATTTCGTGTTCAGGGTTTTGATTTGATTGTCTCTAACTTGCTGCGTTCTATTGAAGATGTTAATAGTTGTGCCCATGATATATGTTTGATTTTTTATGAGATTCTTCAGATGCTCCTCGTTGTGCTGTAATTTATTGATTTGTCTGTCGTAGTAGTTGGCATCGTCTTCTGACAAAGTACCGAAGAGAGATTTGCTTATCATTCCTACTGCATTTAGTAATGCTCTTTTCGTCCTTGGCTTCGTGTTTACTTCCAAGTTTAGGAGGCTGCATTTTTGTAGAATGTCCTCGATTACATGATTTAGCTCTACTACCGTACCCATGCACAAATGAGATATTTGCGTATCGTTATTTAGACCGTTGCATAATTTGGAAATTTCAGATGTATACTGGCTCATAATTTTCGTTGTGGTCAAAAGGCCCTCCAAGTCGTAATATATTATTATTTTCCATTCATTTGAGAATAGGTTGACCCGGTCTAGTTCCTCGAAATAGATTCCAGAACCTTGTTTTATTGGCGTGAAATTAAGATGTCCAAGCGCCATGGTGAACATAAAACACCAAATTGTTACGCTTTTCATTTTTTCTACGTAGGGGAGATAGAAAATAAGTTCTTTACAAAAAACCTTCTTTTTTTTTCAAAGAGTAAGAAGACAGAAGAGAAGTGATGAATTGAAACAGTGGTTTAAGGATTTAAAATTTTATTCTTGCTTGGATAAATTTATATATATATATATAATTATTTCTATTATTTATACTATTACTCCTGTCCAAGCATCTGAAGCTGTAGATCGCGAACCCATCCACGTAGGAGCCCTGCCTCAGAATGAGGCCGTCGCCGTCTTACGACGTATGCGGGGCATAAACTTAGGCTGAAGTCTTCCTGTTGAATCCCCAGACTCAGAACGTCCCCGGTTCTCAACGCGGCGGTTTCCCCAGGCCTAAGCTGCACCCCGTTGACGTAGGTACCACTGGAGCCCTCGCAATCCTTGACCGTAACATTTTCCTCACCGTCATCTATTTCGATTATCGCGTGTATAATGGAAACGAGTTCGGTGGGAATGGATATACGATTTGGATAGCCGTTCCCGATTTTTGAGAATCCCTTCCGTAAAGGAATTTCGTAGTCTGAGACTATGCTGTACAAAATCCAGTACGTATCGGGCAGATAATCTATTGACTCCATTCTGACATGAAAGTAGAGAAAAAAAACTTTGTTGTTTTTATTCTAGAAACTTTTGAGAATGGAGTAATTTAAATTATTCTGTCAAAATCTTTATGTTGTTATTATGGAGTATTTTAAATTTGTTTCCTACTTTAACTTCTGTATTTTCATCTGACATTATTTTGGTTACCTCATGAGGACCTTTCCATAATGCAGAGAGCTTATTCTTTCTGGTGTGGTTTTTTATAAAGACTTTATCTCCTACTTTAAATTTTTTTTCTTTCGATCCCCTGTCGTAATATGTTTTGGACTTTTCTTTTGTGTCTAATAAAATCTGTTTGGCTATTTGATAACCGTGTTGTAAACGGGCTTTTAATTCTGAAGCGTAGTTGTCATAATTGTAAGAAACTTGTGGACTTCGGTTTATGGAATTGGGGATCCGTGCAGGAAATCCATAAATGAGTTCGAAAGGACTAAACTTTGTACTGCTATGAGGTGTCGTGTTATATACGAACATTGAATATGGTAACCAGGTGTCCCATGAAAGCTGGTCTTTATCGACATAGTGCCTGAGATATTCAGCTAGCGTTCGGTGACTACGCTCTAAAGCTCCGTTCGTTTGCGGATGGTAAGGAGTTGTTTGTATCTTTTTGATTTTAAAAAGCTTACAAACCTCCTTAAAAAGGTTACTCAAGAAATTAGTTCCTTGATCAGTTAACACCGCATCGGGTGGAACAAAGCGACATATTATTTTTTCGATGAAACAACGCGCCACAGTTGAAGCTTCAGCGTTTGGAAGTGGCATAGCTTCAGTGAACTTTGTCAAATCGTCCTGAAAGGTGAGTATATATTTGTTGTCCTCATAGCTAGTTGGAAGTGGCCCGACGATGTCCAAAGCTACACGCTCAAATGGACTCGTGCTAGTCGTCGTGACTTTCATCGGAATTCGTGGATTTTGCCTTAACTTATTTCTTTGGCAGGATTCGCATTTCCGAATGAATTCCTTAGTGTCCTTGACCAAGGTAGGCCAATAATACCTTTTTCTGAGGCGTTTAAGTGTTCTAGAGGTTCCTTGGTGACCTCCGAAAGGTGAATTATGAAAGTCATGCAGAATTTTTTCGATCTCTTGTGGATCGGTGATAATGGTTCGGTTGTCCGAATACAAATAAATATCGAGCTTTATTTGCGAAAACGCGTGTGTTATGGAGGATTTTAAGTATTCAAAAAATGGTTCTTGGGGAGGAATAGATATGTCGATACTTCTAATTTTTTCTTTTTGGCAAAAGTCTCGGATCTGTGAAATGTGGTTCTCTATAGTTCCCTTTTCCGTAAGATGTGCCGGCAATGAGGTGATCATGTATGTTGACGATTTAGTAGCATGAGGAAATATCTTTAATTCGTAAGGATTGGGGCGAGTATACCCCGAAATATTTTTAAATAATGTTTCCTCTTGTCGTTGTTCATGAGATAGAATAAAGATCTGGATCGGAGAAGTGTGTTCGGCTAGCGTTATGGACTTACAAGTCTTAATTATGGTGCATTCAGTCGGTGGAGGCACAATTTCTTCACTTCCTACTACGATTATTTCATCGAGGTTTTGTTGTTTGGCCTTGCTCCTGGTAAAACTTTTCCATTTATTGGGTCACTTTGTGTGTTTCCAGGGATGCGACTGAGTGCATCGGCTTTGGCATTACATTTGCCTGGCTTGTATATTATTTCATATTCATATTCCTCTAGCGATATGCGCCAGCGAGCCAATCTTGATGTAGGATCTTTAAGGTTTAAAAGCCATTGAAGCGGCCTGTGATCCGTGAGTATTGTGAATTTTCTGCCGTAAACGTAGGGACGGAACTGCTTGACTGCAAATATTATTGCCAATAACTCTTTCTCGGTAGTAGTATACTTTGTTTCAGCAACATTTAAGGTTCGGCTGATGTAATATATAGGCTTGTCTTGGCCTATTTTTCCTTGAGACAATACGGCTCCTATAGCGAAATCACTTGCATCGGTAGTGATTAGAAATTTTTCTTTAAAATCTGGGTAAATTAGTATTGGCGAGGAGATTAATTTTTCTTTTAAAATTACAAAAGCTTCTTCACATAAAGCATCCCATTTGAAATCTATATTCTTTTTCAGCAAATTATTCAATGGTTTAGCTATCAGGGCAAACTGGGGAATAAATCTTCGGTAGTATCCTACAAATCCCAAAAACGCTTTTATATCTTTTGCCTTCTTTGGCCTTGGATATGTTTTTACTGCCTCTATCTTATCTGGATTTGGCTTGATTCCTTCATCACTGATAATATGTCCCAGGTACATAAGCTCTCGCTTAATAAAATGGCATTTGTCAGGCTGTAGTTTCAATTTATTAAACCGTAGCCTTGTCAGAATATTTCGCAACTTCCAATTATGTTCGTCCAAAGTAGGTCCATAGACTACTATGTCATCAACAAAGATAAAACATTCAATCCCAATCAGACCCATTAAAACATTATTCATCGTTCTTTGGAAAGTGGCGGGAGCGTTTTTCATACCCATAGGCATTCGGTTATATTCCCAATGACCAGTGGGAGTGCTGAACGCTGTCTTTTCCCGATCTTCTTCTTGAACCAAAATTTGATGAAAGCCGTTTGCAAGATCTAACGTGCTGAAATATTTTGATTTACCTAGTTGGTCCAAAATATCTGTTATATTGGGAAGCGGAAATGCATCCCCAACAGTTGCATCGTTAAGACGCCTGTAGTCTACAACTACTCGCAATTTTTTATTACCTTGAGCATCAGGTTTTTTAGGAACAAGTAATAGAGGTGAGTTCCAAGGACTGTAGCTTGGTCGGATAATGTCATTTTCGAGCATTTCGTCTACCTGTCTATTAATCTCCGCTCTGCTTGTTTCTGGCAGTCTATATGGTCTAACATATATAGGAGGTTTACCTACTTTAGTGATTATTTGATGTGTCGCTGCATCAGTACAAGTGAGCTTATCTCCAGGCAAAAAAAAATAAATCATTGAATTCCCGACATATCTGAACTATGGAAGATCTTTCTTCTTTATTGCAGTGGCTTATGTCCACTAATTTTTCCAAATTTTCTAGACGCTTGTAGACCGGATCGTTTTCCGAGTCTGTAGTAAAGAAATTGAATTCGTCTAAGTTATCCCATTCTAAACTTAGATCGTGTGCATTTAGCTGCACTGGGTATTCATTAACATTAAGGAGTAGGACTTTTGCAAAGTTGTCACTTGATTGGGCGATGGAAGAGGCCAAAAAGACCCCAGGTGAAACCTGTTTCTTCCGAATGACGACGTCATTTGCACAATTACAAGCGACTTTAGAAAAGAGAGTACTTCGTGCAGGTATGTTAATCAGTTCAACAAATTTTTGTTCGGTATTTATGTTTTGTTTTGCTCCATCAAAAATTCGTTCTGGTTTTGGAAGAGCTACTTCCCCAGATCCGCTATATATAGGAGACTTACTTTTCGAAACATCGATTACCTCACTTTGTTGGATTAAACAATTTTGCGCTTGTACCTTGACTTTCTTTGCCTTAGTCTTTCCTTTTGTTAATTTTTCTTTACACTGTGATTCCATTTGTTCCTTTTGACTTAAATTTTTATTTTCATTTTTCTTAGCTTTATTGTCTACCAAGTTTGTTATTGTTAGAAATTGCTTAGTTTTTTCTAAGTCTTTTTGATTTTGCTTAGGATCTATTGTCTCTAAGTCTTTTTTACTTTGCTTAGGATCTTTTGTATCTAAGTCTTTTTTATTTTGCTTAGGATCTTTTGTCTCTAAGTCTTTTTTATTTTGCTTAGGATCTTTTGTCTCTAAGTCTTTTTTCTTGGTTTTACGCTCTACTAAGTTATTGAATTGGTTACAGAAATTGGAATCATCAGTATTGGTGGATCGGAGTTCGCATGGCGACTCAAAGTTTTTAGGATCTTTTTCATAGGTCGAACGGAAATGTTTGTTCTCCTCCGTTTGGCTTCTCTTGAATGGAATTTCTAGCGTATCGTTTTCGAAATCCACTACGCATTTGAATCGAGATAAAAAATCATTTCCAATAATTCCATCGTAAGGGAAATTAATTTGGTTATCTAGTATGTGAAACGGGTGATCTAACAAGAGGGTATGTTCGGGTGACTTGAACTCTAAAGTACCATTCACCAAACCAAGGGGTTTTAGCGACTCCCCGGCTATGGTAGTAATGGTGTAGAGGTCGTCACCATGTATCGTATTTCTACCATACACAGTTTCTTTTACCAAACTAACGTCAGCACCCGTATCAATCAAGAACGTAGAGAATTTATTATCCGAAGGACTGAACTTTAGTCGTATCGTTGGTTCCTTAAACTCGGGAAGAAACGAGACGAAAAATCTAAAATTCAGTTCTTGGGACGGTACACTTCGGCGGTCGCAGTCATTCGAGAGGAATTGCCGATCGTTTCCTCCCGAATGGCTTCGTTTCCCGATTCATGAACATTTGAATACCTTATTCCTTGGCTATTATTTTGCTTAGAGGGGTATTCAGGTCTACTATGGTTTCCGCTGAAACCAGGAGAGGAGTTTCCATTTCTAAATGGATTTTGTGGAGGCCTGTGGTTGGATAACCGTAACCTGCAATTTGCTTCGGTATGGTTCCTCTTTTTGCAGTAATTGCAAGAAATGAACTGTACTTCCTTTTTAATAGGGGGCCTATTCTGAAAAGTGGGAAATTGATTATTCCGGTAACACGTTTCCCTCGTGTGACCGGGCTTACCGCAAGTCTGACAATATATGGTCTGCGAAGTTCTCTGAGCGGCAAATTTGTTATGGAAATTTTGTGGGGTGTGATCAATGCGTGCAGCATGTCCTTCAGCATGAGCTATAACCTTTTTTAGGTCAGCTTCCCCGAAAGCCTTGGCTATTAACTTTATTTGGTCATGTCTCAAACCGTCTTCGAACACCTGGATCGCTAGACGACGGTTTTCTTGCACCAAGAATTCCCGTACTGTCTCGTCGCGAGTTGTGTTGAATGTGGCCGAATTTAGATTGTTTAGGGCAGTACAAACCCGTTCACCAAACTCCTTGACCGACTCTTTGAATCGCTGCTTTGTGGTCAGCAGTTCGTTGTGCGCAGAGGAACGCGTTTTTACCTCCTTATACTCTGACTCGAGCTTCTCTTTGAGAGCTGCCCAAGTCGTGAGTGAGTTGAATTGTGTCAACTCGAATGCGGGACCCTGTAGCCTTGTTTTAACAATGGCTAAAAACGTGGGTTCATCACTCTCTTTTACAGAGGTGAAAAGAATATCACCGCAGGACGTAAATTTTGCCAATTCGGCTGGCTTCCCGTCGAAAAGGGGTATGATGTTATACACATCAGAAATACTAATTTTTATATCCATGTTGGACTCTTCTTCTTCAGGAATGACCTCTAAGTCCGACGAAAAACTCAAGCTTGAAGACAAATTAGTATCAGCAATCGCTTTTGCCTGTCTACTAATTTGCCTCGTGACTGGTCTACTTATTTTGAAAAATAATTGACCAAAACAAAAATCAAAAAAAAAAATACAATTTTCACAGTACAGTACAAGTCGCGTAAAATATCGAGTAATACAAAAAAAACCTCGCGGAAAAAATATATCGGACCAGAGAGAGGGGAAAAAAGTTTGCAACAAAGTATAAACCCTAGGATTCACCAAAAAAATTCAATAAAATATTAACCCAAGGATTCAAAAAAAATATTTTAAAATTTTCCAAGAATATAAAATTCAATAAAATATATGTAAAAAATATTAATACTAAAAATTTTAATGTGTTAAATTTTAAAAATTATTCTACCTTGTGGTTATTTTTGCTACTGCTGATGCTGGTTTTCTGCTGCTGTTGTTGTTTTTCTGCTGCTGTTATTAATTTTCTGCTGCTGTTGTTGTCTTTCTGTTGCTGGTTGTTGTGGACGTCGCTGCTTGCTACTGCTGCTGTCTGCTGATGCTGTTGCTTTTGCCAGGCAGGCTTCGCGCCCTAAAGATGCAGTTACAGCCTGGTCTTTCACTGCCCGAATGTTAGCCAAATGCCTACGCTCTAAAGCTGGCAAGGTCTTACGGTTTTCGGGGCTTTCTAAATTTTTCACTTTTCACTTTTACTTTTACTGGTCACTTTTTTTTCACTTCTACTATTTTACGTGGTTTTGCTGGTGTATAGCCCCAGCACGCATCAGAAGATCGGCTTTCTGTTCGTGGTTTTTGATTTTTTTCTGGTAGGAGATCTTTCGTAGATCCCACCGCTGCCACAAAATGTTTAACGCCGATTTACTAGCCGTGCTTCCTTGAGTGAACAAGGGAAGAGCTACTTGGGCGGAGAGTTAAAGAATGCAAACGTTGGTTTAGTTTTCAATTTAATTTTATTTTATTGACTTTTTAATTACCAGAGAGGCCCGCTGTCTTTAGCTCGGCTGCGACCTCTACTAGCAAATCTTTATATAATTTTTAGTTTTATTTTATTTAATTTCTAATCCTAGGGAGGCCCGCTGTCTTCAGCTCGGCTGCGACCTCTACTAGAATGTACTGGTTTGACTCTGAGATTAACTCTGACTTTTCAACTGGTTTTCCCTTCCTTTTTATATCCTCAAATCCCAACGATCTTTGTACCCAAATCAACGCAGCTTATGGAAATGCACTCATCAGCGATATTTCCCAATATCTATAAATCAATTAATTTATGCTCCAGTTCTAGTGCGTTGCACTATTAACTGAGTAAGCAATTAAATTATTACCCAACAATATTAGGCTAAACGATTAAGCCGGAAAATTATTACACAATATAAATGTGTCAGCATTACATTCGTCAACGGCTCTGGATATAGTTCATACATCCAGATGTTGCTGTTGACGATGTTCATTCACCCTGGTTCTCTATACCTACAATGCATAAACGTACTTGACTTTGGATTTTGTGTATCCGCCGTCGTACAGCATTGCGTTCGGTATGGAACAATGGGACTGCTATAGCTGCAGTGCAGTGTATAGATACACACAGCACTGAACGATCGCATGAATTGTATTGCTATTGCTATTTGTTATAGCTGTAGGGCTGTATGCACATAGCATTGCTGTATGCATTATAGCTGCAGTGCTGTATGCACTGGGAATTCTCTTTTGAACCGCGAACGAAGTCAGACGTGCGACAGAACAGAATTTGCATCTCGGAAATTTAATAATAAAAAAAAATTATTTGAATAGTTTCTTTAGTTTTTGTTTTTTTTGTGTAATAAAAAAATAAAACTGGTGTACAAAATTAGTTATTAACTAACCGAAAGTTGTGAACATTGTTGTTTATAGTGTTATTTTTTTTTCTTCTCTTTATTATTAGTACTATTTTAAAATAAACAGTGAGGGTTATTTCGAAGTTAAGTGAGAGGAGCAACCACAAAAGTGGAACCTCCATAAAATATGTGGCATCTTTAAAGGATCCGCAAAAATTCTTGAAAAATATAAACAGTGGAAAAAAAACCAAATGAGTGTTAAAAATCTCTTATCTAACGAAGATATTAAAAAATTAAGATTCTACGAAGAAATTCAGGACGCCGAAGAGGGATTTTCCCATCATCAAGAAAAAAACGACGCCACGCTGTTTCAAAGTGAAATAAAAATGTCGGACAAAAAAAACAGTGCTGCCAACTCACATGATGAATGGACCCTTATAAAATCCAAAATTAATAAAGTGGTCAGGGGATCTGATGATCAATCAAAAAGAAGTCGTATAAGTAATGAAGGGAATATCAACAGGTTTGAATTATTAGCGGACAACAAAATGGACACGGGTGAACATTTACACAACACAAAGACAATCCCAAAAACAAATACGGTATCTGAGAAGGGGACTACCTTTTGTCCACCAATTTTTGTATTTAAATTGAGTTGTGACTTTTTAAAAAAAATTATTGAATTCACGGCAAAAGAGTGCAAAATCTCTGCATATAAGTATAAATTTATAAATGTTGGGTATCAAAAAACAAAAGTATTTGTGTCCAACAATATCATCCACAGGGAACTGATCGCTAAGATTCGAGAAACTGAGGCACAAGCGTTCTCCTTTACCCCAAAGGAATGTCAGAAGGTGCCAGTATTGCTAAAAGGAATGGATGCCGACACATCGCTGGAGGATATAGCTTTAGCTATTAGGGAACAGGTTCCTAACATTAAAATAAATAAAATTTCTAATTTTTCTACTCCGCGTTCAAATGAGAGAAACAAAAAACTGAACATTTTTACCGTTCAATTGGAAGCGGGTGAATCGCCCCTGGAGCTAGTTAAAATAAAATTTTTACTAAACCAAAGAGTTTTTTGGGAAAAGAAAACCCATAGAAACATTACCCGCTGTTTTAGGTGCCAGCGCTTTGGACACACTGGACAGTTTTGTGGATACAGCACACGTTGTGCTGTATGTGGTGAAAACCACGAATCTGAGGTTTGCCTTAAAGCAAAAGAAAATAATAATGAGCCTCAAAGAGTCAAATGCGCAAATTGTGCCAGTACATCCCATTCAGCGCTAGATTCTACGTGTCCAGCGTTTTTGAAATATAAGGAACGCAGAGAATTTCTCTTGCAAAAAGCAAGACAACAAAAAAACCAAGGAATCCCAATCAATATTCCTATTCTTAACAACAAGAACTTTCCTAATATTTTATCTCAAGCTAATTCACCGAAGTCACATCCAGTAAACAAAAATTTGAAATATTCCGATGCAGTTAAAAGTGGGGCTTCAGTTGAGCAACCAACCAGTTCTTCTCTTAAATCTTTTCTTGAAGAGTCTCAGAAGCTTTTTGGAATTTCATTTAGTGATCTAATAACGAAAATTAGACAATTTTGGCCCGGGTACATGCAATCTAATTCGGTAGAAGATAAAATGTTTAAATACATTAGCTTCGTTGCTTCAATAGTAGTGCAATGAATCGCAACAAGCTTAAAATACTTTCGCTTAACATAAATTCTATAGTTAGTCATGAAAAAAGGTTATCCCTACTAAACATTCTAACTAAATATAAGCCCCAAATTTGCTTGCTTTCCGAAACTAAATTAAGGGCCAGGCACAAACTTAGTTTCGATGGTTTTAATATAATTAGAAATGACGCTTTAGGTGGAACCGCAGTTATTTTAAGAAATGACTATAAATATTCTGTGATAACCTTTGAAAGTAGTGTATTTTCAACATGCCTGGCGAGTATTACATACAACAGTAATACAAACCAGCAGAAGAACCTCTTGATTGGAAGTATCTATATACGACCTAACATAAACTCCTCTGTGAAAGGTGAACTGGATAGCCTTTATACCCTTACCAATAACTTTAACGAAGTTATTCTAGGTGGTGATTTCAACTCGCGTCACACAGCATGGGGTGATTCAACTGTTAACAGAAATGGGCAGCTTCTTCAAAGCTGGCTTAACGACGGACCATTTATAACGTTAGAGGTAGTTTCTCCAAACAGTCCAACATTTCCCAGAACGTCTTCACTCTTAGATTTTTTTATTGTCTCATCTTCATTAATCTCTTTTACCTCTAGCCCCCAAACAAATCCTTACAGCTGTACAACGATTTCATCTCCTTCTGATCACTTTGGAGTCCTTTTAACTTTAGGCTTTCACAGTTTTCGTCCACTCGAAATCGACCGTCCAACGTTTACAAGCTTTGTGAACACCGATTGGCATACATTTAGGTCAGAACTGCATCAAAAAATCTCTCTAATCGATATACCAATAGACCGTAACATTTCGAACTCCTCAATAGATCTATTTATAAAAAATATTAGTAGCGAAATTAATTCATGTACTGAAAATCATTCAGTGAAAAAAACTGCAAGAGGCATGAGATATTGTAATATTTCATCTTTTACAAAAGAATTACTCAAAACTCGAAACGTTTGGAAAAGGAAACTTAAGCGAATATACCATCATCGCCTTAATAGAATAACAGAGGAGTACAGAGAATTGCATAATAGAATTAAATGCCTAACTAAAATCATCAGAGATAGAGTGAGAATAGATCTTAATAAGGCCTTTGCAAAAAGACTCAAAGAAATAAAACCTTCTCCCGCAGCTTTTAAAGAAATCGATAGAATATCAGGTAGAAAATTCTTTGGTACTGATATTTCAAATTGTACACTTTCATTTAATAACCACGACCTTAACAATAGTGATGCTAAGCTCGGTGCCTTTCACGATTTCTTTGCAGGTATATACTCTGAAAAACTGCCTTCAGCAAACACCCATCTGAACACAACTGTCTATAATTTCGCCAGTAACTTTTTTAGCAACGCTAGAAACAGCATTATAACAGTTTTTTCGCCTACTAACTTAGCCTCAAGTCCAGATAACCCATCTGTCTTTACTAGTGCAGATGAAGTTGAGGAATTAAGACTGAATCTTAACAACAAAAAATCGGCTGGTACAGATGGTATATCAAACTTTATAATTCGTAAATGCCCCCATTATTTGGACATTAAATTATCCATAATCTTCAATCACTGCATTAATAATGGTTATTTTCCTTTAGCATGGAAAGAAGCCAAATTGATCCCATTGGCAAAAAAGAAGAGTTCCAGAGATATAAAGGATTTTAGGCCAATATCACTACTTTCAAATATGGGCAAACTGTTTGAAAAAGTCTTAGAAGGAGGGATAAATAAAGTCTGTTCCGACCAAAATATAATTCAGAATAACCAATTTGGTTTCAAGAAATATCATTCCACTTACCATGCGATTATGCTCCTTTCAGATAAAATTACACAAAACCTAAGAAATGGGCGTTGCACAGTATGTTTAGAACTAGATTTTGAGAAAGCGTTTGATTCAGTGTGGCACAAAGGTCTACTCTTCAAACTTCACCAACTTAACTTCCCTGCCTATTTAATAAAAATAATTGGAAGTTACTTGTCAAATAGAAACACCAGAGTATTTATAAAAAATGAAAGATCTGGAATAATTCCAATTTTATCGGGCGTACCACAAGGCTCTATTTTAGGTCCAACTTTGTTTAATATATTTCTTAATGACTTCCCATTTACAGATCCCTTCACGGATGAACCAGGTGCTATATTGTATGCGGACGATACAATTATTTTATCCAGCAGCGAAAGACCTCAGAAAGCCTTAGATAAGATTAAAGACAAACTCTCAGTTTTTAAAGGATACTTTCAAAACTGGGGATTGAAATTAAACTTAGACAAGTGTGGAGTAATTTGTTTTAGAAACTCTAGCGGAAAAGGTCACCATTTGGCAGTACGAGAAAGCAAAACTCTCAAGCTGGTCTTTGACCAAAAGCTCATTCCGTTAAAGACCGAGATTAAATATCTGGGTATTAATTTTCACCACAGATTTAACTTTAATAAGCACGCCAGGAAATCTCTTAATAAAGCGAGATTTGCAATCTGTACTATAAAACCCTTGTTAACTTCAAACTTTCTTTCCTCTAAAGTCAAGCTTTTAATGTACAAAACACTAATAAGACCAATTTTAACTTACAGTTTTCCCACCTGGTTTACAATCTCTCCAACTGTAGCGCAAGAAATGGAGTTATTTGAGCGCAAGATCCTGAGACACTGCACTGGAACTTTTAGAAAACTCAACAAAAAATGGATTTCTAATAACATTTTGTATGATAGAGCAAAAGTAGTGCCGCTTATGAGATACATGGTTAACCTAATGAGGAAAGCTATGTCCAATATTGTATCCCACCCAAACCCATTAGTTCGCTCCATTTTTGAGAGAAACATAAATGAGTCACTGATAGATAACTACTATCTGTCACCAGTAAATATTCTGCACGACGATTCAGCCAACCATATCATCAGCCCTGATGAAGCGGAGAACATAATTGTGCCCTTCTACTTGAAAACATCTGCTATAAATTACAGAACATAATATAATTTAGATCTAAATATAAGATTCGTACACACATCTAGACAATGAATAAAAAAAATCAGCTAAACACTATGTATGTATATATATATAATAAATAAAATAAAAAAAAATAAAAAAAATAAAAATATATATATATATAAAAAAAAAATTATTTAATTTAGTTTTTTAGGTTAGGTTACCTTTTTATGGATTACAACACACATTTCGATTTATTTTTTTTTTGTTTTTTGTTATGTTAACTAGTTATAAGTGCCTATGAGGCAGAAAAAGATGTAAGCTATGAGCAAGCAAATACACTATACATATAATTAAGAGTACAAATACTATTTGTAGCTAAAAACAGCAGTATCAACATTTAAGAAAATGTCTAGTTACTTAAGAACTTTGTAATAGCTTGACATACTTACTAGTCGGCTACTGTTAAACGTCAAACTAAATGTATATAATTTGGAAAACAGTCTCAATAAAGAATTGAAAACGTTCTACAGGTGCTGTATGCACTGTATGTACAGGCATAGCGATCGCCTGTATTATGTGTATTTAAATGCTTTTGGGTGTAGCGGATATCGGGTGACGAGCTCATAAACATTGTAGTTTATGTTTGACATGAGAACTGAAACTGAAACGCTGTAGCGTGCTTGGCGTACTTTCGGTATTATGATGCCGTGGGAAAGAATCGTCTTTAGGAGAGTTGATTTTGAGTTGAGTTGAGTTTGAGAGGCGATATGTAGTGCGATCACTACAGGTCATCCGCCTTACAGCCCCGACTTGGCACCAATTGACTTCTTCCTGTTCCTAACAATCAAAGATAAGATGGGTGGACAACGATTTTTATCGCCTGTAGAAGCGATTGAAGCGTTAAAAACCATGTTTTAAAGCTTGTAATGGTGCATGTTCGGGTCACCGGACTAACGTGTAAACCCCTACGTCAGTCTACCTGCACAATTCTCGTGTAAATCGCTTGCTATGTTCGTAGTCACCGCTGACAATAGAACAATCGTCATCTCACTTTAACACATTGAGCTATTTGGTTTGTAAAAGCCAAATGATACTTCTGGTAACAAGTTATGTCCATCAGTGATACACCTGTGTTAACAATTTGAAGAAAATCGAGCTAATTTTTAAAAAAAAATATATGGGCAGGGCACCCCTCGGGCCTCAGTACCCGTTCACTCCAAAAACTTTACAAAAAATTTTGTCCATCGGAGATACAGAGGTGTATAAAATTTGAAGAAAATCGGGTTAATTTTTTTTGAAAAAATCGGAGATACACGCAGTTTCCGATTCTTATTTTATTAAAAAAAATATATTTTGTGTTTTAAAATGAAAACACCACAACTAAATTAAACACAAGTATTTCTTTTAATTTCTAAAAGAACTCTTTATTAAATTTCTTAACTGAGAACTTAGAACTATAATGTAAAATGAATAATACTGCACTTCTAAAAACACTGGATACGACTGAAGTGATTCGTATGATTTGCATACGGCTTATATACTATTTGTGTGCTGTCCAACTTCTTTGTTAGCTTTTGGACTTTGATCTTGTCCTTGAATTTAAAAGACGAAAACATGTTTATTTCATGCGCAATTGGACACCTGGCTGTCCTTGAATTAAGAAAGACGTTAACATGTTGATCTCTTAGATCAGAATTAAAGATAAGGATTAGAATGCGTCACTCTTGTATTGTCCAGTAGGACTGCGCGCTTGTTATATGTATGTGCATTATATACGTTACTTTTATATTTGTAGTTGGACTGCGCACTTGTTATATTATGAATATACGTTATGAATAATATTATGAAAATATATAATGATATTATAAAGTGATGTGTGGGTGTTCTAGGAATGTAACCCCTCCCTCCATAAGTTTGATGCTCTCCTGAGTATCTATAATTCTATTTTCAATTTTAATTTTTTGAGTTTTTCGACATGTATAATATAATAATTGAATTGCAATTATAATAATTATGATTGTGATACTTGTATATGATATAACATGTTTTATATTATTTTGGTATCTTACATCAGCTTGCAATTCTTTTAAGTTTTCAATTTGATTTATATGTATCTCTTCTAATGTTACATTAGTTTTTGTAAAGTTTAATGTGTTATATAATGGAATTATAATATTTTGTTTAAAGGTTTCTTTTTGATTTATATATAGAGTTGTATTTATTTTAATGTTACAATCTTTAAAATGCATAACGTTATTTTTAAAAATTTTATAATCAATATTATTACAGTATTCTTTTAAGCTTGTTTCTAATAAGTTTTTTGTTAAAATAAGTCCATCTTCTAATTCTATTAATTCTTGATCTTTATTTGATCTTATTTTACAACTTTCATATTTTGTTTTATAAAGGTTTGGGATACATATTGGACTTTTCTTTAAATGTTTTACATGTGTGTGTATTTATACATACTTGTTTGTTTTTTTTTTTTTTTTTTTTTTTTGGAAGGGACCTCGGAGACCTCTCGTCTACGAAAGTTTCTCTCTATGACAAAAACCCCACTCCAAGTTTAATAAAACCGGATGGTTCATGGACGATCTCGATTGATGAATCGTTTAAACTGCTCATGGAGACTCACTTTCCTGACTCAACTCGGGTATGTGATTCAGAAATGAGCAGGCAACATCTAGGCAGGATTATTAGTGCGGAGCTGGGTGGTTCCATCTTAAAAAGGCAGGCAGTTAGAGGAACACCGCAAGGCGGTGTATTATCCCCTCTACTCTGGAATAAAGTAATCAACAAATTGCTGTTGAAACTGGAGGCAGAGGGGATAATATTGGTAGCGTATGCTGATGATGTAGCGTTAGCTGTCTCAGGAAAATACCTCAGAACGATTAGGGAGGTTATGCAAAATGCCCTCCTAATCATTAAAGAATGGGCAAATAAAAGTGGTCTGGGCGTCAACCCGAATAAGACAGCGCTTGTCCTCTTCACCAGGAAATATAAAATTCCAACAGTTGATCCTCCAACACTAAATGGTACTCCCTTAGTTTTTTCGGATAAAGCAAGATTTCTGGGGACAATCTTGGACAGGAAACTGAGTTGGAAACCTAATATAATAGAAAGAGTTAATAAAGCTAACATTGCTTTATACTCCAGCTGGCACACTGGCTTTACACGTCGGTAGTGAGACCAATACTACTGTATGGGGTAGGCGTATGGTGGCCAGCTATGGAAAAAACCACGTATACAAGTATATTGGGGAAGGTACAAAGAGCGGCCTGCATGCTTATAAGCGGGGTGCTGAGATCTACACCAACTCGCGCTCTAGAGGTTATGCTCCACCTGATCCCACTAGACATATTTGGCAAACAGAAAGCGGAAATTACTAAAGCAGGAGCTGACGAAACTGGATTACATAACACCAATGTTATGCTTTCAAAAAGGTTTTCGGACAACAATACCCACCAGAGAAGACTGGAAGAGTGGATCCGTAACCGATAACGAAACAATACAGTTTTTCACGGATGGCTCTAAACTAGACGGTAAAGTAGGAGCAGGAGTCTTCTGTGACAAGCTGAAAGTAAGCATCTCAGTCCGTCTACCTGATCGCTGCAGCGTATACCAGGCTGACGTGATAGCGATTGAAGAGGTAATGAGCTGGCTGAAGTATAATGTATTATCCTCAAAGAAGATTAACATTTATGTGGACAGTCAAGTGGCCATAAAATCGTTGGAAGCGGTCTCACTCAAATCTAAGGTGGCGTTGAGCTGTCATTCCTCTCTTAACGAGATGAGTGAGCAGTTCAATATAAGGATCATATGGGTCCCGGGTCACACGGATGTCGAGGGGAACTGCAGGGCGGACGAGTTAGCTAGACGTGGTACGACTCTCCAGCTGCTACCGGAAAGGGCGGAGGTGGGGAGTCCTATCGCGACACTGAAACTTGAGCTTCGGAAGAAGGCAGAAACAATAACAAATGTAAGGTGGGAAAACACCGACACTTGTAATATTTCAAGACAAGTCTGGCCGAAGCTGGACTTGAAGCGCTCAACTGCGCTTATCTCCTTACAAAGACGTGAATTAAGAACGGTTGTAAGGATAATGACAGGACACTGCCTTCTATTGAAACACGCGAGAAGGATGGGTGTCGAATATAATGACTTCTTCAGAGGTTGCTTGGACGAGGAGGAGGAAGAGACCATAGAGCATCTTCTCTGCTCATGTCCGGCACTAATGCACAGAAGACACAAACACTTGGGTAAGCGGTTAATGAATAACCTATCAGATCTCGAAAACGGTAAAGTGCGAGATATACTCCGATTCATTAAGAGCACTGAATGGATCTTCTGAAAAGGGGAAAGGTGTAAGATCCTGTGGTAACACAAAGGACCGCGTATGGTCTATGTGAGCATTAGCTGCCACCGCAACCTAACCTACCTACTTGTTTATTTAATTCTGTCATTGCATTCATATTGTTTTCTTCTAATTTTTTTAAATGATTCTCAATCTCTAATCTTTCATCATTATCCATCACTCCAAAAAGAAAATTGAGTGCGTTACCTCCTACGTTTATTAATCCTCTCCTTTGTCTCGAATAAGGAAGTATACTTTGTAATTTTGATTTAGAATCTCCTAAAGCTTCTGTCATTAATCTTTTTAATCTTAAGTCTTGAAAATTGTTATAGCCTGTTTCTATAGAAATTTCAATTTGTTTGATAATTTCATTATAGGTTTCTAAATTAATTATGTGGAGTATTTTATCATATTTTTCAATTAATTCAATGGGTTCTTGTTTTATAATTATGTATCCTGCTTGATTGTGAATTTCTTGTAATAAGAATTCTGATTTCACTATGGTTAAAGTGAATAATGTAATTATATTTATGGTTTTCATATTGGCTGTAAAGAGATTAAATTATTATTATCACTACTTTGATATTTATATTTTCTTTTAAAATGGGTTTTATGTAATTAAATTATGTATCTGCATAGTATTTATTATCAATTTTTTTTATCTTGGTTTTCTTATATTTTGCATTTATCTTCTTTGCTGTTCTTACTACGTCAGCTTTTACGTAAACGTCTTCATTTAAGCCTGGTTCAATAAAATCAGTTTTATTTTTATTTCTTTTATTAATATTGTCTTATTTAATTTTTTGAATCCTTTTTCCTATCTCTTCTATTTCTTCTACTTTTATTTTGTTTTGAATAAAATCTATATGTTGTTGAATGTATTGTACAATTGTATATGCTAACTGCTTTTATTATTTTTTCTCTCAAGTTTAATATGTTCTTTTTCTCTTCTTGTGCTTTATATATTCTTATGTTTTTTATTTTAATACCTTCTTCATTGCAATATTCTTTAAATGCTAGGTTATTAAATTCACTATCGCATACTATTTCTTGGGGTTTGCCTAATATATAATTTCTAAGCTTAAGTTGCTCAATAATTTTATGAGTGTTTCTACTAGCTAGAAAGGCTGTCAAATGTTTAGTGAATTTGTCTATTATTGTTAAAAAGTAGATATCTTTACTTGGAATATAAATGTCCATGTGTATAAGCTCGTTTGGCTTAAGTGCAGTTTTGCTTATTTCAAATTTTATTTTTTCTGGACTTCCATCATGTTTTGCTGTTTGACATACAGTACAATTGTTAATGTATCTTCTAATTAATTCTTTTAATTTTGGAAAATAGTATTCACTTTTAATTTCAAGATATGTTTCTTGTAATCCTCTGTGATTAAATTGTTCATGAATCCTTTGAATGAGATTCAACGCATCGTTTGTATTACTTAAATCTTAGTAATATTAGTTTACTTTGATTGCTGTAAAGCTCAACATATTTTTTCTGAATTTTGCAGTATCACTTGGACAATATACTGCCACTTTTCCGTGATCGGGTAAAAATTCCCTTAATGCTTCAGTAAAATATTCGCCTACATCTTTTGATTTAATAGTGAGTCTTCTTATACCTGTATATAGATTTTTTATATTTTTACCTTCCTTCACCTTCTGACTCTATAACTTCTATTTGATGCTTAAAAATATTTGTACTCATTATAAAGTCTGACTTTTTTATAAATATAATTAAATTACATGTTTTACCGTTGAAGTATGGTAAGTTCTTCACTAATTTTAATGGATAAATAGTTATAGCTGCCATTGTTACCTTATTTTTTGAATTTGTTGGTTGCTCGAGATTTTCCTCAATTGGTTCTTCTTTAAGTTTTTGCTTCACTGCTGGATCTGTTGGTTGTGTTGATTCTATAGCTGAGGTATCGCTTTCCTTTCTGTCAAATTTTAATGCAGCTGGTATGTTGTATGGTCTGAATTTCTTCATCTATTTTTTGAACACGTTGGGGCTTTCGACTTGGATATTCTATACCACGTAAAGTTGTTCTTCCTTCTTTTCTTTTATTTCACTTTTATTTAATTTTGTTTTCTCGAAGCTG
Source organism: Nephrocerus scutellatus (assembly GCA_947095585.1). Lineage (NCBI taxonomy): Eukaryota > Metazoa > Arthropoda > Insecta > Diptera > Pipunculidae > Nephrocerus > Nephrocerus scutellatus. The sequence goes on from OX352762.1 coordinate 66,111,167, forward strand.
TTGTCTTCTTAACTTTTCTTGAAGTAATTTAAAATGCTCTTTAAAATCAATTGTTGCCTTGTCGTCTATCCAGCTTTGTGAATTTTGTTCTATGTGTGGTTCTTCTGCTTGCGGTGCGTCTCCCTTTTGAATTTTTCTTCTGGTAGCATTAAAATAATTTTTAATTTAATTGTTTTTTATTCAAACATTCCCTCTATGGAATTTCGTGAAATTGTATTTTACAGATCCTGGTTCACTAAGTTTTTCACTAAATGTATATATTTTTTTTTGTTGTTCTCTAATACCGTTTTGTAATTTCACTTTAACGGCAAACTATTTTAATTAGTTAAAGGACGATCCCGAATTAAACTTTAAATAAAGTAAGATATCTTTATCTTTGAGGATCCTACCGACTGCGCCAGTTTCGTTTCCGATTCTTATTTTATTAAAAAAAAATATATTTTGTGTTTTCAAATGAAAACACCACAACTAAATTAAAGACAAGTATTTCTTTTAATTTCTAAAAGAACTCTTTATTAAATTTCTTAACTGAGAACTTAGAACTATAATGTACAATGAATAATACTGCACTTCTTAAAACACTGGATACGACTGAAGTGATTCGTATGATTTGCATACGGCTTATATACTATTTGTGTGCTGTCTAACTTCTTTGTTAGCTTTTGGACTTTGATCTTGTCCTTGAATTTAAAAGACGAAAACATGTTTATTTCATGCGCACATCTGGCTGTCTTTGAATTAAGAAAGACGAAAATATGTTTATTTCATGCGCAATTGGACACCTGGCTGTCCTTGAATTAAGAAAGACGTAAACATTTTGATCTCTTAGATCAGAATTAAAGATAAGGATTAGAATGCGTCACTCTTGTATTGTACAGTAGGACTGCGCGCTTGTTATATGTATGTGCATTATGTGCGTTACTTTTATATTTGTAGTTGGACTGCGCACTTGTTATATTATGAATATACGTTATGAATAATATTATGAAAATATATAATGATATTATAAAGTGATGTGTGGGTGTTCTAGGAATGTAACCACGCGTAGGTATATAAAATTTGAAGACAATCGGGTTAATTTTTTTAAAAAAAATTTATGGGGACCCATGAACCCGGGGTTCGGAGTCCCAGGGGCCTCAAATTTAATAGAAAGTGTTGTCTCCGGAAAAACACATGTGTGCAAAATTTCAATAAAATCGGGCTTTGGGAAGTGGGTTAAAAATTGATCGCAAGAGTCCACGACAGACGACCGACGTGCCACGGGCAAGTGAAGTTAATATATAAAATTTAAAAAGGAAAGGAAAAGGAAACCAAAACGGAAATCACTCATCGGAAAGTGAAGGCGCAGAGACTTTTATCAGTGCGCTTGATCCCTTTTTTTTATGTAGCGCACTGACTCATAAATTATCAATTTTATATTTACATTTAATGAGTGACTCAAGTGGTGTACTCGCATTATTGGAATATGTGTGTGCATACATAGTTTTTTTTTTTTTTTTCCTTGATATTTGTTCAATTTTTATTTACAGTTTACAATTATTATTTACAAGTGTTTGACACAATTAACAATAAACATAAAAGATTATTAAATAAACATCGCCCCCTTAGGAGCATAGGGCAGAAACAAACTCCCTCCATTTTCTTCGATCCTGTGCCAGTCCCTGATTTGCCACCACGTACCTGTCATTCTTAACTCTTTTTCAATGGACCTTCTCCAGGTAGTTCGCGGGCGTCCCGGGCGACGCGTTCCTTGCGGATTGCACTCAAATGCCATTTTTGCGATGTCATCATCTGGTTTCCTCAAAGTATGTCCCACCCACTGCCATTTTCTCCGTCGAATTTCTGTAGCTATTGGCTGACTTTTGGTGAGTTTTAGAAGGTCCACGTTTGAGATCAAGTTTGGCCAGAAAATGCAGCACACCCTTCTGAGACATTTGTTGATGAAGACCTGTAACCTCGTACTTACTGAGTCGGTTACCTTCCAGGTCTCACATCCGTAGAGAAGAACCGATTTCACGCTTGCATTGAAAATGTTAAGCTTAGTGCGTCTGGAGATGTTGCGTGAACGCCATATATTGTTCAGCTTGTGATACGCATAGCGTGCTTTGTTGATTCGGGACGAGATGTCCGCCTCAGAGCCACCATCCTTCTTTATCACGCTGCCGAGGTAGCAGAACTCTTCAACTTCATCGATGGTAACAGTGCGTTCGTCAATTCCAATTGTTAGCGGAGCTAGGTTTCTGGTTTCGATGCGCATCATTTTTGTTTTGCTCATGTTTACCTTCAGCCCGACTTTCCTTGCATTGGCGATCAGTTTCTCCAATTTCCGGACCATGTCAGGAGGTGTGTGTGTCATCAAGCAGATGCCGTCAGCGTAATCGAGATCGTGGAGCTTTTGAAATGGGCGCCATTGTATTCTGTTCGGTGCTTCGTTGTTTGTTTGCACCATGACACTATCAAGAAAGACCAAAAAGATCAAAGGTGAAAGAACACAACCTTGGCGTACTCCTTTGGTGATGTTGAATTTGACACTATGCTTGCCCTTGAAACGTACACTGCAGGAGGCGTCTCTGTAGAACTCACGAATGAGCGCCACAATTGTTTCCGGTACACCTAAATTATGCAACGCATTCCAAATGGCAACACTTGAGATCGTGTCTAAGGCTCGTTCGAAGTCGACAAAGAGAAGGAATAACGGTGACCTCCATTCCACAGACTGCTCAATGATGATTCTGAGTGTGTTGATGTGATCTACGCACGATCGATTTGGCCTGAATCTAGCTTGCTCTCTTCGTAGGAGGTTGTTTACAGTTGGTGAGATTCGATCGAGTATTAGTAAAGCCAGCACCTTCTCGATAGAGTTGAGAAGGGTTATCCCTCGCCAATTCTTGCAATCGCTAAGGTCACCTTTCTTTGGGATTGTTATGATGACTCCTTCTTTCCAACTGTTGGGAATTCTACAAGTACTCCACGCTTCACGAATGATTGGGGTGAGTGCACACGCAAGGGCGACCGAGTTGCACATTAGAAGTTCCGCAGCCAGGTTATCCGGTTCTGGAGATTTGTGATTTTTCAGCTTCCTTATTGCAGTTTCGATCTCTTCTCCACCTGGTGGTTCGGTAGATATGTTGCGTCTCGGGTTGCGGCGTTCTTGACTAGCCAGTGGGTCATTGTTGTCTGTAACATCGGTCGAGTCGTTGAAAAATTCTCTCCACCGCTCTAGCTGTTGCTATTCGGTGACAAGTACATTTCCGTCACGATCCTTGAGCGGGGGCGATGGTTTGATGCCTTCTCCGCTGAGCTTGTGAATCACCATATATACTTCACGCATATCACCGCGCTGAGCCGCGTTCTGAGCCTCAATAGCGATGTTGTTTCTAAAGTGCTCACGATCATTGCGTACCATCCTTCTCACCTGTCGTTCCGCGTCGTTGTATTCCCTTGTAAGCTGTTGGGTTTCTTGCTGCGTGCGCGACTGGACCTTTTGAGCTTTGATTGCTCTTCTAACCTCGATGCACCTCCACGTTCCATCCCGTATCCAAGGCTTTCGTTGGTGTTGCACGTAGCCAAGTGTGTCTGCTGCAGCGTTTTTGCATGCGGCCTCAATGCTGTTCCAGGTGCTGTCACTGCTTTCTGCGATGTGGGTGTCAAATCGCATTTTGTATTCTTCCACCTTGGCAGGATCCTGCAGTTTCTGAATATCGTACTTTCGTGCTGCTCACTGTTGTGTGTGAATCCACCGCTGGACGTAACCGAATCGTTCCAATCACAAGGTGGTGGTCACTGTAGACATCGGCGCCGCAGCTAATTTTGACATCTAACAGCGAGCTGAGAAATCTCTTGCTGATCAGAATATGGTCAATTTGATTACGTGTCGATCCATCTGGAGAATGCCACGTGTATTTGTTAATATCCAGATGCGGGAACCTGGTACCACCAATGTATAGCTGATGACTAGAGCAGAGGTCAACTAGCCTTCCTCCATTGTTGTTGCATGCGGTGCCGAGACCGTTTTGGCCCATAATCGCTTGGAGGTTTGTGTTGTTGTTACCCACTTTGGCGTTGAAGTCGCCAAGGACGAGTTTTATGTCGTCATTGCGGGAGTTGGCTAGGGTAGCTTCCATATGATCATAGAACGCGTCCTTTGTCTCATTATCATCTGGGTTGGTGGGGGCACAGCATTGGATAACGGTGATGTTCCTGAATTTGGAGTGGAATCGCGCCATAATTATACGGTCTGAAAATTCCATTAAAGATTTCTTAGCTTTTGGTGTAATAAGGATTCCAACTCCGTTCGCACGGCTGGTGTTGTTGCCGCTGTACATGAGGTAGTGGCCGGTCTGTGTGTGTAAATCACCTTGTCCTTTCCATCTCATTTCGCTGAGGCCCAGGATTTCTAGTTTGTAGCGTTGCATCTCACGACACACCTGCGCGAGTCTCGATTATTCTGTAAGGGTACGTACATTCCATGTCCCGATCTTTGTCCTTGTTCGAAAGCCAAAAGTCGTTGCCGATGAATCCTGTCTGTGTCCGAGGCTTGATGTTTCCGTTTCTTGATTAATAGTTTTTTTAATGGCTGAGTTACTGGCCCAGCGCAAACTCCCTGTAGGAGGGCCACTAGACTAATGGTTGTATCCTTAAGGCATCCAGTCCACACCTGTGCTACACGTTTATATAGCGAGCCGCTTGTTGCAAGAGACAGACACCCGCTTGCAGCCGATCCTAACACGGAGAGCAGACGCTGCTATTTTGCAGCCGATCCTAACCTGGAGAACAGACGCTGCTTGGAATTGGCTATTTGATGGCGCCAACTACTCGCCATGTCGTATGAAGGTCAAAGAGTTATATGCAAGGTTTTTTTTTAAGTTAACAATGCCCACTGTCAACCCACCGCAACTCTTGCTTACCTGGTTGCAGTTTTACGCCATGCCCAGGGTGCATACATAGTGCATCACACTTTATTGTTTTTGTGTACATTTGGCATTCTTATGTTGTTGCTGCATGCATAGGTTTATCGCATTCGGTGATATCATAAATTCTATTGTTTATGAGGTATTGTAGTTATACGTATGCATACATTGAATTGGTACGTGCATTGGTACACTATGGAAAATGTAGTGATGCATGTATCGACTTGTTGCATGCATTGGTACACCACACTTGAAAATTAGGAAAAGGCGAGGTCAGGTTAAGTGGCGGAACAATTAGAACGAGACTTGCAGCATCAATCATCGAAGGAAGCACGAGATTACGACGATTACGACGGATGAGATCCGTCAGCAAGAGAAATAACGCGCAGGAAAGGCCACATCAAGCCTTACTTTTCCTCTCTGCGTAAGTAATGTTAAATATGAATTCTAATTAAGCATTCAATTATTGGACGTGTGCGATTCAGGGGATTGCGACGCAAGACTATATCACGGCTCGCCACGCATTGGGCGCAAGTCTGAGGGTGGTCGGTGGCTCCCCTTGGTGTGAAAACAAACTAAAAGAATAGTGGTGCAAGGAAAAGGCCTTACAGTCTGCTACGTTAAAGTTGCCTTAGTCCGGTTCAACCATTAGTGGGACCGCCATGAGCAGTGTTGGTCAGGCCACGTCATCTTCAACGTTTTTGTTTAAATCGAAACAAAATAATATGAAGGAAACGAGTGAAAGTTTTTTAAAAAGTCAGTGGGAAAATCGTGTCACAACGCAACGAGTGTCGCGTTACAAGCTATTCCAAAACCACAGATTCTCCTAAAATTTTTCGTGTGTGCTACATCTGGCGTAGAAAAGCCATCAAACATGGGAAAAGTGATAAAAAAAGCAACATAAATTGAAACAAAAGCGGCTCCGTCAGCAAATGCATCAACGTCCAAATGGAGCATAACTTATCTGTCACATCTTGCATATTATCAATATTCTTTTATATTTTTAAAAAATATCTTTATTATCTTTATTGACTGCTCAAATCCAACTCAACTTAATTCTATAATCTTAATCTACAGTAGCATAATATGCGAGAAGAAACGAAGAGATTAGATATTTGTCCTTGAATATCGGCCAGTGCAACTGCGTCATGATGTTGTTTACGTCTGTGCAGCTGAGTGATGATTTCACTTGTTTACGTCTGGACCTGTTGTTGTTTTGATGTGATGCTGTGTACGATGTTCGGTGATGTCGTATTGAATCTGATTTCAATATCTGTTGGCTTAACTCTTCCCTCCTTAAGTTCAAATGTCCTCATTTGGTTGAAATAGAAAATGATGTTTTATGTTAGAATTTTAAAAGAATGGAATTTGATTAATTCTAGCAACTTTTGATGATGATTCTTGAAGTTCGGTATTTGTAGAAGTTTCTATTGATGGATTTGTTATTGGGGTTTCTTTAAATTGTTTTGATCTTCTTGCCAGGTAAGTTTTTGTAAGGGCGATAAGTGATTAAGAGAAGTGTCAGCGCTGTTAGTCCAAGATTAAGTCAAAAATTGTAGAGTTATTTTTGTCTATAAGACTGATGTGTTGACTGTTGTTCAAATTTAATTCTTTTAGTAGATGTAATGTCAATAATTCTTGAATTGGATTGTCCAATGATGGTCCTTGCAATATTGCAGGTAATGGTTTAGAGCTTGATATTTCAAAAGAGGTAAATGTGTGATGTGTGTGTGGTTAATGTGGATTGTTTGATTAATTTGATTAAGCAATAATGTTCCGGGGTTGATTTCTTGAATGGTTGGTATGTGTAGATTATTCGTTTTGTTGCATGTTGATGGTATACTTAATAATAAATTGGGTATGCAAGTACTGTTACTTATATCTATAATATTCTTAGATCTACAAATTGTTTTTCTGTCATATGTTTCACATTTGTTCTTTATTCCGAACATTTTCTTTTGAGAGTTAATTATATTTTTAAATGGAATGTTTGTTATTAAATCTTTTTTCTTTAATGTCTTTATAAAAATGGATTCGCAATTATGCTTGTTTGTAATTGGTAATTCGACAATATATAATATCAATGAAATATTAGAAATAATTTTTATTTCTGCAAATTGAAATGATTCTTCAAAATTAATAAATTCTATATTTTGTTCCTTTATATATTCTTTAACAATATTAATTTCTATATTCCCATAAATCATGGTATTAGTTATGCCAGATTTGGCCCAATGATATTTATTATTTCCTCTTTTATTATTTGTAATTGATACATTTTGTTTGTAGCTAATTCATGCTGAATATTTTCTGAAGGTTCAAATGCTTTTAAAAGTTTATTCGTAACTTCTGTAATGTTATATAGTTTTTCTATCAATACTCTATTTATTAAAACTTGGTTATTATTATTGGTCAATATATTATTTATGTTTTCATTAATTATTCTGGGATCATTACTATCGGGTGATCCTGCAATCCGTTTCCATGCAGTTCCTAACATATCGATAGATCTCTTGGATTTTTTTATCGGCCTAAGCCTTTCAATATTGTCATTAATTTGGGAAATATCATGGAGTAGGTAAGGAAGTATTGGGTTATTTTTTTCAATTTTTTAAATCTTTTAATAATATGTTTATTTCTTGTAAATCTTTTGTAATTCTTCTTATAATTTTTAAATATAATAAGTTTAATAAATCTTATATAAATAAATACATGACTCCAACGACGACTGGGCAGAATTGTCCGGTTTCCAATTGAGGTACTTGGGGTCTGCTTGCAGCACGGATTTGTTTCGTTGTTGCCTACGAACGGATACTATAGGCAAGTCAATGTTGTGGTTGTGGGACGCCGATGGGAGTGGCTTAATTGTTAATTATGGCTTCAGCCGCTTGTGGAGTTTTTAGGCTGCCAGCTACGCACACTGCGTCATGATGTTGTTTTCGTCTGTGCAGCTGCGTTATGATTTCACTTGTTTACGTCTGGACCTGTTGTTGTTTTGATGTTATGCTGTGTACGATGTTCGGTGATGTCGTATTGAATCTGATTTGAATATCTGTTGGCTTAACTTATATACTTGTATACTTACCTTATTATAACATTATCAACACCATTCACAATCAATATATAAACTTACCTTATTATAACATTATCAACACCATATACAATCAATATATATATACATACCTTATTAGAACATTATCAACACCATTCACAATCAATATTTATATACTTACCTTATTATAATATTATCAACACCATTCACAATCAATATATATATATACTTACCTTATTATAACATTATCAACACCATTCACAATCAATATATATATATACTTACCTTATTATAACATTATCAACACCTTTCACAATCAATATACAGGGTGTATCCGTTAAGGTGGCAAATACTTAAAGGGATGATTCCTCGGTTAATTTCGTGAAAAAAATCGTATGGAAAGGGGGGGTCTATTTTCAACCCCTGCGGTGTACGTAGCGTTTCAATGCGAAGATACGTACTTTTGACCTTACATCACTTCACACCCTGTAACTCTTAAACGCTTCTAGCTACAAGATCACTGTTGATCATTTTTGAAAGAAAATTAAATTTTTAAGATCAAATAATGTACATTTTTTTAAATTCTTAAAACCGTTACCGATATAAACGTCGTCAAAATCTAAAAAAATTTTTTCTTTCTTTAAATTTTATTTTCAAACGCGAATATTTCGAAAATTGCTCTCGGATAATTTTTTTTGACAAATGCAATATTAAAGCCCATTGAATTTTCTACAAATCTACCTTATAATATTAATGCATTCGGTCAACAGGAGCAGGGTTAAAAATGAAAGTTTGTAAAATGAACGAAAACGTACTTTTGACCTTACATGACTTCACACCCTATAACTCTTGAACGCTTCCAGCTACAAGCTTGCTATTGGTCTTTTTTGAAAGAAAATTACATTTTTAAGATCTAAGAATATACACTTTCTTAAATTATTTAAGCCATAACGATATGAAGTTCGTCAAAATCAAAAAAATTTTTTTTATTAAAATTGTATTTACAAACACGATTAATTAAAAAAATCGGATACTATAGGCAAGTCAATGTTGTGGTTGTGGGACGCCGATGGGAGTGGCTTAATTGTTAATTATGGCTTCAGCCGCTTGTGGAGTTTTTAGGCTGCCAGCTACGCACACTGCGTCATGATGTTGTTTTCGTCTGTGCAGCTGCGTTATGATTTCACTTGTTTACGTCTGGACCTGTTGTTGTTTTGATGTGATGCTGTGTACGATGTTCGGTGATGTCGTATTGAATCTGATTTGAATATCTGTTGGCTTAACTTATATACTTGTATACTTACCTTATTATAACATTATCAACACCATTCACAATCAATATATAAACTTACCTTATTATAACATTATCAACACCATATACAATCAATATATATATACATACCTTATTAGAACATTATCAACACCATTCACAATCAATATTTATATACTTACCTTATTATAATATTATCAACACACCCTATAACTCTTGAACGCTTCCAGCTACAAGCTTGCTATTGGTCTTTTTTGAAAGAAAATTACATTTTTAAGATCTAACAATATACACTTTCTTAAATTATTTAAGCCATAACGATATGAAGTTCGTCAAAATCAAAAAATTTTTTTTTATTAAAATTGTATCCAAACACGATTAATTAAAAAAATCCTATCGGATACATTTTTTTGACAAGTGCACTATTAAAGCCTATTCAATCTCCTACAAATCCATATCATAATATTTGTGTATTTAGTCAAAAAGAGCGAGATAGTGCGGGTTGTGTTACTACTATTACGTATAGGAAGAGTTGCATGACGTCTCAGTGTTCCCGTAGCAAGAGTGCAACAAAATTACACGTAGAACGGATGCACCCTTACCAGTTCACTCCAGTGCATACTTCATATCGGTATGACTTAAATAATTTAAAAAATTTACATTTTTTTAACTTACAAATTTAATTTTCTTTCAAAAAAGACCAATAATAAAAATTACATTCTTTTGACCTTAAATATTTAATTTTCTATCAAAACAGACCAACAGTTATCTTGTAGCTAGAAGCGTCCAAGAGTTACAGGGTGTAAAGTGATGTAAGGTCAAAAGTACGCATCTCTGTTTTAAAACTCTACGTACACCACAGGGGGTGAAAATAGACCCCCCCTTCCCATACGATTTTTTTCACGAAATTGACCAAGGAATCACCCCTTTAAGTATTTTCCACCTTAACGGATACACCCTGTATATATAAATACATTATTAGAACATTATCAACACCATTCACAATCAATATATATACTTACCTTATTATAACATTATCAACACCATTCACAATCAATATATATATATACTTACCTTATTATAACATTATCAACACCTTTAACAATCAATATATATATATACTTACCTTATTATAACATTATCATATAAATTACCTTTATGTTACAAAATATCTATACTTGTGTTATCACACAAGTAGCATCATACTTACCTTATTATAACATTATCGTATAAATTATCTTTAGGTTACAAAATATCTATACTTGTGTTATAACACTTATTATAACATTATCGTATAAATTATCTTTATGTTACAAAATATCTATACTTGTGTTATCACACAAGTAGCATCATACTTACCTTATTATAACATTATCGTATAAAATATCATTAGGTTACAAGAGATCTATACTTGTGTTATCACACAAGTAGCATCATACTTACCTTATTATAACATTATCGTATAAATTATCTTTAAGTTACAAAATATCTATACTTGTGTTATCACACAAGTAGCATCATACTAACCTTATTATAATATTATCGTATAAATTATCTTTAGGTTACGAAATATCCATACTTGTGTTATAACACAAGTAGCATCATACTTACCTTATTATAACCTTATGATATAAATTATCTTTATGTTATTAAATATCTATACTTGTGTTATCACACAAGTAGCATCATACTTACCTTGTTATAACCTTATCATATAAATTATATTTATGTTATGAAATATCTATACCTTTTTATAATATTATCCTAAAAATTATCTTTATTTAGATAAATAAAATTATAACGTTGAAACCAAAAATGAACGACTAGAAGATTTACTATTGATTGACTCATTTTCTCCTCTCCTCAAGGGCGTCCCAGGTTGGTCGGACTGGACATCAAGGGAACGCATTCTTCACGTTGTTTGTTTTTTTTTTCTAGCACGTAGCTATAAATGTTTATGGTAATGAGGACGGGACGGTTAAAAACGTATCGCCTAGTCACGAGTAGGGAAAGAATGAATCGATTCACAAAAAGCGAAAATTTTTGCACTAGATGTTGTCTTTAAAGTTACACTACGCAAAAGAAAGGAAACGCATCACACAACAATAAAAATGTATGCTATACACCTCGTATACGAACTCACTTGTCATTTTTTACTTTCCGACTCGCTTTTTGCGACCAAAATCGGCGTTCTGAAAACAACAACAAATGGTTGCTGACGGGCGATGCATTCCAACGAAGTAAGATGTTGAAAAATTTATGTTTTATTGGGGAGTTGAATTTTGGCAATCGATTGAGGTGGTTGGCTCACCAACAAGTAAAGTCTGCGCGCTAAGCCCTACCACTGGGATGGATTTTTTATTAGCTAGAGTAAATTAAAGCGTGTTTGATATTTTTATGTTAATTTTTTTTTAAAGAAATGTATATAGCTAAGGCATAGTAGTGCTAAATTTCTTTAAATTTGGTTAAATTTTTTCCACTAGGTGATAGGAAGGTGCGCATCGCCGCAATATGCATGCACGCCCACTTACCATGGTGCATGCCGGTTTCTGCAGTTCCAGTACAGTCAGGACCAGGTCTTCAGAAAAACCATGCTTTCTACAACGAGTCTTAAGACATGAATACAGGGGGTACCAGTTTTTGCAGTGAAGAAAAAGGAGAGAGAAAAATCCATCGTTTTGTTTAAATTTCAGAGTAAATATATATAGTTAAAAATCTAGCTGCCGAAGTTTGCTAAATATTAAATACTAGCTGTTCCCGGGCACTTTGCTACCCGCACACATGAACCCCCGGTGTGACGGGAGTACTATAGCCTATAACCTTCTTTTTGAAGAAAATCGGGTTAATTTTTTTAAAACACCTGTATGCAATTTGTGAAATGGTGACCCCTTGACCCAGGAGTCTGACCACTTTCAAAATATACCTATTTATTGCCCATTATGGTATAAAACTCCTACGCAAAGTTTGAACGCGATTGGTTCATAAAAACATGCAATTTGTAGAAACAATAAAAAAAAATTCTTATGGAGACCCTTTGACTCAGGAGTCAGACCACTTTCAAAATACGCCTATTAGGTGTTCATTATGGTATAAAACCCCTATGCAAAGTTTGAACGCGATCGATTCATAAAAACATGCAATTTGTAAAAACAATAAAAAAATTCGTATGGTGACCCCTTGACCTAGGAGTCTGACCACTTTCAAAATATGCCTATTAAGTGCCTATTATGGTAGAAAACCCATATGCAAAGTTAGAACGCGATCGGGTTTGGCAGTCCATACTACATACATACATACATACAAAGTTTCACTTTTATATATATAGATTAAAAAAAATCTAACATGCAAAGCTTCCTTACTTACAGTAAAAGCTAAATTTCCTGAATTTCCCTAATAATAAAATATGAAATTCTTAAATACAAAGTTATTAAAGTACAGTTTTCCTGATAATTTTAATTCGCTAAATATTAAGTTACTGGCAAGAAAGGTTTCATAAATTACAGTTAAGTTAAATTTAATAAATTTAAAGTTAATAAAAAAAAACTATACTATTGCCTAAATACACGGTAGTCTTAAATTTTTGTTCAAATTAAATTATAAAATTTCAAAGTATAATTTTTTTTTACCATATAAACTAAATTTCCCTAAAGTCTAAATTTTACTTAGTTCCCTAAAAGAAATAAAAAGATATTATATAATTATAAAGTTTTCCTAAGTTCGTTTAAAATGGCAAATTTGGTGTTCAAAATGTCCTATTATACTGTTAAAGCTAATAGTTGTCTCTCAAACGCCGCGGTGCACGGACGTGCTGCATTCCAGCACGCGCGTTGTTGCTAATCGAAGCTAATCAATTCGTTGTTGTGTTGTTGCGTTTTCATATAACGGCTCGCGTGGTCATCAAGTGCAGTGTGCGTGTCCGTGATCCCATCCCAAACAGCGCAGCTAAAGAACTTGGTGAAATCTAACAGTCGCATGTTTTGCATACTATTAGAATAACGGATTGTGAGTGTTTGTTTCTTATGGTGATTTAACTTATTTTGTCGTGAAGGCATAACACTGTCGACAATTTGTGTTAATAATCCATTTTGAGACATTCTCTTCTCAATTCGGTTTAAAGAAGCGGTAAGTTGTGTTTTGTGCGTTTGTTTTTTGTAGTTATGTGTGTCTTCAGAGTGGATCTCAGCAACATACGTGGGCTGAGAATGAATTCTTTCTCTGTGTTTAACCATTTAAACATTTTGGCACTGAGTGAAACTCAGGTGTTTGATAATTCAGATGTATCGGAATTTAAATTGCCTGGGTATAGCTTGGTGCCAATATTTTTCCCTCGACGCGGAATCGCAATCTATGTCCGGAGTGATGTTGCGTTTCAGCGTTTGCCTCAATTTACCCAAAGTTCCAAACCGGAATTCAATTTCATTTGGCTCAAAGTTAAGGTGCATGAGCGCAACATCTACTACTGTTTCCTATACAGAAGCCCCCACTTATACAGTGTTTCAACCCAGAGTGAGTTTGATGCACTGTCTGATTCAATCTTAAGAATTGACAAAAAACATGAAATCGTTATTGCGGGCGATTTCAATGTACACAATTCTGGGTGGCTTCGCCATTCTGGCCAGACAACACCAGAAGGAAGGTGTGTTGAGTTATTTGCTGAGTTTAATCACCTTACTCAGCTTGTAAATGAGCCTACCCGATTATTGGTATGAGAAAGTTTATCCCTTTCAGGAATAAATCTATCAAATCAAAGGAAGATGGATGGTATGACTTAAGCTGTAAAGAGGCTTCTAGGATTAGAGAGGTATGCTTTCGGTTTTACAAAGCAAACCCTACCGAGGAAAACCGAAAAAAGTTTAAACGAGCAAATGATTGCAATGCCCATCTTTGGCGAGTCAAATTTGCCTACGACCAAAAATTAAGGCAAAAAATACTACAATGTCCCAAAGGTAGTAAAATATTCTGGTCTTTCGTGAAAAGAATCAAAAATACAGCCTCGTCGTCGATTCCAACGCTCACTTATAATGACATTCCAGTTGTCAGCTCTATAGACAAGGCCAATCTGTTTGCTGCGCATTTCGCAGCTAGCTCTACGCTTCCAGATTGTGCATTGCCGCCTCCTGCCCCTCAGAGTATTGAACACTCTATGGGACAGATATTTATTCGTACTTGTGCAGTTGCTACAGTTTTAAACGATCTCAACACTCACAAATCCGCTGGGCCAGATGGTATTTTTCCATTAGTTCTAAAGAGGTGTTCTTCCAAGCTGGCATTACCATTGCGTAAGCTTTTCCATCTACCCTATCTATCCTATTCTTCTGGACTCTTCCCGAGAAGTTGGAAAACAGCATTTGTCCAGCCCATACCCAAAAAAGGGGAGCCGTCGTCTCCTTCTTCGTACCAACCCATAGCCCTTACAACTATTCTTTCCAAGGTCATGGAAACGCTGATCAATTATCAGCTTAAGAAATATCTTGAAACCAACGAAATCCTTAGTGACCGGCAGTATGGTTTTCGAGGGCAACGTTCTACTGGTGATTTGATGGTATATCTCACCGAACAGTGGAACCGACTATTTTCCTTATTTTTATTAATGATCTCATATCTGTGACTTCCAATCCAATTCACTCTTTCGCGGACGACAGCACTCTCAGCTTCTCATATAAGTTTGAGGAACGTCCCTCCACCTCTGATGTGGAACTCAAACAACTTCGTAAGTTAAGCACGTTAAATTCTGACCTTGACAGCATAATACAATGGGGAGAAATCAATCGAGTAGAATTTAACGCTTACAAAACCCAATGCTGTCGCCTGTCATCCAAGCGAATCCTAAACCCCATGCCATTATCCATGAATGGCACTTGCATCGAGGAAACTGAAAATCTCGCAATTTTCGGTATGTGCGTTAACGTCGTTGGAATGACCATATATTTACCGTCGCTTTATCATTTTAACTGCATTTAACTTTATCATTTTGGTGCAGATGGAGGAATGAAATGCCATCGTATTCCCTCATTAGCCAGGAAACCATTTGTGAGTTCTTCCTTGCCAAGTTCCACCAAAGTGCGCTGAACTGCAGCTATTCTTCTGTTGGCGCCTACAAAGTTAGTTCCATTATCGCTATACACTTGAGAGGGCTTTCCTCGTCGGCTTACAAAGCGGTTGAAGGCATTTAAGAATGAATCGGTACTGTGCACTGGTATGAGCTCAACATGAACGGCCTTTATGGTAAGGCATATGAAGACTGCAATATACGCTTTGATGTGTTTTGATCCACGACCCTTTTTCGTGCTTATGAGAATAGGGCCAGCATAATCGATGCCAGTGCTACTGAATGGATCCGATTTTATGGTACGGACAGCTAGTAAGTCTCCCATACGCTGCACGTCTGCTTTTGCTAGGAATTTACGACATACGAGACAATTATGCACGACCTTAAGTGCGAGTTTTCTTTCATCGGTAATCCAATATTTCTGCCGTGATTGATGTAAAAGCAGACTCATTCCAGAATGAAAATTGTAGTTGTGCAATGATGTTAAGATTAGGTAGCTGATTGGATGCGAACCAGGTAGGATGATGGGATGCTTTTGATCATAAGACATCAATGAATTTTTTAGTCTGACGCTTATTCGAAGAACATTACACTGATCGAGGAATGGCGATAATTTCTTCAGTTTTCCTTGCGTAATTTCTCTTCCGAGTTCAGAGCTACATATTTATTGACTGAATTCCACACGTTGCACTCGCTTGATGATGAATGTTTCAGCATCCTCTAGCTCTTCTGAATTTAATAATTTCGATGACATCTCTGTTTTGCTCGCGCGTAAACGTTTAATTTTAAATATCCGCATAACATTGTCGCATAATTGTCCAATTCGGACAAACGATGATATTTTTGAGAATAATTTGTCCAAAAAGTGATCTGAAAGCAACGAAATTATTATATTGCGATATTCTAAAAGTTTCGATCCGTTGGAATATTCAACCATTGTACATTCGGAACCGTATTTTGAATTTCGGAACACCTGTTTCTCACGAAAGGTTTCCTTTTGTTTGGATCTTGGGACAACCAGTGAATTACTATTTCTGAATCAGTACACAAGCTTATGTTAGATTAACATATTTGTAATGCTAATTGAACCTTTTTTGTCAGCTTAGCCAACAATAAGACACCACTTACCTCTAGACGTGGTATAGATAAACCGTTTAAGGGAGCAACCTTAGTTTTTGCTGCCACTATTTGACATGTTTAACATTTAACAGCCAGATATTGTTTGTTTGGCTAATGGAAAAGAACCGAAAAATGAAATTACAAATGATGGATGTATACACAAATGGCATGAAATACTGGGCCACAGAGACATTGAAGTAGTGAAATCTATTCATGGATGTGTAAAAGGCATCCAAATTGTAAAATGTTCAGCGGATTGCAAAGGAGCGTATGTTAATTGTGCAACGTGCATTGAAGCCAAAATGGCAAGACCAAAGTTTCCGAAGATGACAGATTCATTCAGATGTTTGTGGACCTATGCAAACTGAGACAGCTTCTGGTAAGCAATACATAACACTAATTGACGATTATTCCAGATATACAACAATTTATCAAAATCAGAGGTTCTAAGCAAATTTAAAGAATTTGTTGAAATGGTTAAAAACAAATTCAATGGATTAAAACCAAAATGCATTCGTAGTGATCGAGGTGGTGAATACATTGGTAACAACTTTATCCAATATTTAGCAAAGGAAGGGATCACAATACAATGCACGGCACCATATACTCCTCCGCAAAATGGAGTAGCTGAAAGAAAGAACCGAACATTAATTGCAATGAGTCGCTGTATGTTGTTGGATGCGAAATTATCAAAATTATTTTGGGGAGAAGCGGTGGCAACTTCAAATTATTCGCAGAACAGATTGCCAACAAAAGGAAATTCATCCACCCCATATCAACTGTGGCACGGAAAACCAATGATTGAACATTTTCGCCAATTCGGTTCCAAATGCTTTGTGTGGATCCCATCTGAGAAAAGAAGAAAGTTGGATGCTACAGAAATGCAAGGTATTTTGGTTGGTGACGATGATGCTTCTAAAGCATATCGTAACTACATTCTATCAAAGTTGAAAGTTATGATTAGTAGAGACGTGCGCTTTACCAACAAAGCTAACGACATAAAGATTACTGTTGGCAATTATAATTCTATTGAGCCGATGAATGTGAATGACGAATTAACCATTACAATGCATGAGTACATACCCGATAAACGTTTCCCTTCCTGTGTGGAAACTGTTGAGGAAAATGTCGAAGAAAGTATAATCTCTAACAACAAGAGAAATGAATTTAATGAATCGTTTATGAACAATAGCCCTTCAGCTCGGATGATACTTTACAAAATTTCAGGAGAATATGATGAAGGTGAAACTCCGAAAATGGAACATAATGAACACAGTGAAAAACGAAAGTTCCTTGGCGATCAAATCGGTTGAATAAAGGTATTCCACCCAAGCGTTATGATGAAGAGATATTTGGAGCTCAGGAGGTATCGATTGAGCCTAAAAGTTTTAACGATGTGATTAAAGGGCCAAAAAAAATTCAATGGTTGAAAGCCATGAAGGAAGAGCTACAATCGTTAAAAGAAAACACGACATATGAGCTCGTGGACCCACCATCAGACCAAAAGCCCATAGGTTGTAAATGGGTATTTAAAATTAAAACCGACGATGCAGGGTTATTCGCAACAATACGGATCCGATTATTATGAGGTGTTTGACCCAGTAATTTGTCATACAACAGTTCATATATTGCTTTCAATCGCAGCACATAAAGACATGAAAGTAATTCATTTTGATGCAAAGTCGGCATTTTTGCAGTGTTATTTAAAGGAGACTCTCTATATGAAGCAGCCACCAGGTTTTGTTGATAAAGGAAAGGAGAGTCAGGTATGTTTGTTAAAGCGCAGCATTTATGGTTTAAAGCAATCTGCCCGTGTGTGAAATCAAGCCTTGCATCAACAATTGATTGACAATCATTTCAAGCAAAGTTTGAATGACTATTGCTTATATGTATGTGAACGTCAAGACGAAATTTGCTATGTGCTGGTGTATGTCGATGATTTGCTTTGCTCGACTAATTCAGAACAAATGTTATGTGAGTTTGAGCAAGCATTGCAATCTAAATTCAAGATTAAGAGGCTTGGTGAAGTAAAATCATATCTGGGCATTGGTATTGAAAGGGATCAAAAAGGTATTTATATCGATAGAATCAACCAAGAGGTATATATAAAAATAAAGTACTGAACGAGTTTGGTATGACACAAGCTAAGAGTTCAGACATCATTGAGCGTCAGTTATAATAAAACTCGAGAGGAAGAACCATTGTTATCTGATAACCATGATTATCGTAAGTTAATTGGTAGTTTACTTTATATCAGTATAAACACGCGACCGGATATTGCAGCCGCAGTATCAATACTGGCACAAAAGGTGTCACAACCAACTCAAGAGGACTGGAACGAGACGAAGCGTATTCTCAAATACTTAAAAGGTACGATCAACTTGAAATTGAACCTTGGTCGATTGATTAAACAAAACCCATCTTATCGGTTATGCTGATGCAAATTATGGTGATGACAAAGTGGATTCTAATCCAACAGTGGTTATGTGTTTCAATTATTCGGTGGAACAATGAGCTGGAGCTGCAAGAAGCAAAATTGCGTCGCATTATCAGCCACAGAAGCAGAGTTCATAGAACTCTCAAAGGCATGTCGAGAGGCGCAATGGTTGATACGTATACTCATGGACTTTCATTTGAATATTACTATCTATGAAGACAATCAAAGTTGCTTAAAGTTTGTAAAGGAAGAGAAGGTGTCAACTAGAACGAAACATCTTGACCGAAAGCTTCATTTCGTTAAAGATCATGTTGAACGAGGGTCCGTGGTCTGCATTTATTGCCCTTCTGAAACGATGGTAGCTGATATGCTCACAAAACCGTTGCCACGTGACCGAATCAAAACATTGCGTGTAGCGTGTGGGTTATTCGAATGAGGAGAAGTGTTAGAACTGAATAAAATCATTCTCATAACAAAAGTACTGTCCTAATAATGTACTCTAGTTTTACTACTATTGTTTTTTTAATGGCATAAACATGTGTTTCGCTTTCTTATTAAAATTCAATTCAGTTTAATAAATGTTCATTCGTTGTTCAAAATCATTCTTAAGCAGTTGTTGCTTTATTAAGTCATCCAGCCAACTGAATCAAACAATCTGGCTGATTCTGATGAGAATATTCGCTTTATTAGCACGCCTGTCGAGCTACCAAGAACCTTGTGATTGCTATTTTTGTCGATATTGATTAATGTGTTGTCAGAGTTTTTGTTTGTGAATGCCATGACCTCATATGAATTCGATACCCATTTTTTAGGATGAAGCCACCATATAAAAGAAGTCGCGCCATAATATTCTTTGATATTCACAATCCTCCTTATTTACAAGAACTTGCCGATACATTTGCTCTATATCAGCTGTGATGGCGACCTTGTGACGTCTAAAACGCATAAGAGTTGACATTAGTTTCTGAGCTTTGCTCAACAAAAATATACTACATATGATCGAGAATTATTGGCTATGTACCAAGGTGTTAACATTTTCGTCACATGTTGGAAGGTGGCAGTTTCATGATATTAACCGACCACAACATTTGGTTTCCAATAAAGATTGGAAAAAGAGAAACCACGTCAAGCGCGACACCTGGACTACTTAGGCCATTTTACCACCAATATCAAGCACGTATCTGATGTAAACAATACCGTTGCAGATTGGTTATCTCGTATTAATAGCGTAAATACCATAATCAATTTCCAGAAAATGGCTAAAGAACAGAAAACGGATCCAGAATTGCAACAATTTCTTCAAAATAGTACGTACGGGTAATTCGTTACAATTAAAACTATTCACCGTTCCGAATTGTTCTGTACAAATCTATTGCGATTCATCAAAAAACATCATTTGACGATTCGTTTCAAAGGCAATGCACAACCTGTTGTTAAGTAAAATTTATGGTATTTCTCATTCAGGAGCGAGAGCTACAGCAAAATTACTATCTGCACGATTTGACTGGCCATTAATGAAAAATTATGGTGCTTATTTCGTAAAGCAAATTGCATTCCTTGCCAGACGTCTAAAGTTTCATGGCACAACAAAACACCGGTCGAAAAGTTTATCCCACCAAACGAAAGGCTACTTGCGAACAACACCGTAACCCCCGCAGGCCAACGATTTAATTGAGCGATGGCGTCGTACATTAAAAGCTGCAATCAAATGGAAAAATTCAGCAGATTGGGTTTCGACATTGCCAACAATTACTTGGATTACGAGCTAACCCAGATATAGCAGAAACCCCAGCCGAAATGGTTTTCGGTACTACATAGCGCCTGCGTGGTGAATTTTTCAACAAATCTAAATCGACAATAAATGAATCCTTTCTGAGAAATGTACGTCGTACAATCCGTGGAATTAAACCTACAACAACAGCACATTTTTTTTTTAAATTCTCTATATTAACTTCGTGTGCACGTGGCTGGCTGGGTGGCTGGCAATGATGAAGAATTAAACAAGCTTTTGTCTGGAGTTACCATTGCTCAAGGTGGTGTTTTACCGAATATCCAGGCAGTACTTTTGCCCAAGAAGACCGAAAAAGAAAGCTTAAATTTCTGTGCGCAAAAGAGAAACGAACAAATTACTAAAAAAAAGGGTCAGATTTTCTGATCAATTTTAAACCCACTTCCTAAAGCCCGATTTTATTGAAATTTTGCACACATGTATATTTCCGGTGACAATACCACACCCATACAAATTTTATGAAAAACATTCCCGATTTTCTTCAAATTTTATACGCATGTGTATCTCCGATGGACAAAACTTTTTGTAAATTTTTTGAAGCGATCGTGCCCCGGGGTCGGGGGGCTCCCATACAATTTTTTTTAAAATTATCAATTATTAACGCATTTCCTAAAGCCCGATTATCCTGAAATTTTGTACACATGAGTACTTCCGGTGACAATACTTTCTTTATAATAAAAATTACCCGATTTTTTCAAATTTAACACACATGTTATACCCAATAAACAATACTTTTTCTATCTTTCTTTCCTTTACTCCGCGGGGGAGCATAGGGCTTCTACAAACGCCCGCCAACGAACTCGATTTAACGCCTGAGGTTTCAAGAGACGCCACTCGGTCCCCTGGGATCTTGCATCCTCTTCTATTGTCCTTTTCCATGTATTGCTAGGACGGCTAACTCGACGGCTTCCTTGTGGATTCCAGTCGAGCGCTAGTTTCGTACGCTAGTTTCGTAATGTCGTCCGCTGGCTTTCTCAAAGTGTGGCCAATCCAGCTCCATTTTCGTCGTCTGTTGGTGAGCGCGATTGTCCTGCTGTGTTACTCTCCGCAAGTCTTGATTGGTGATATAGTCCGGCCATCTTATTCTCAGTATCCTCCTTAAGCACTTGTTGACGAAAACTTGGAAGCGCGTCGCAATTGACTCTGCGACTTTCCACGTTTCGCAGCCATACAAGAGTACTGAGAGAACGTTAGATCTGAAGATCATTAGCTTTAGATTCCGGGAGATTTGCGAGGAGTTCCAGATATTATTTAGCATACTATAGGAGTGTCGCGCCTTGTTTACACGAGATCACACATCCGAGTCAGCACCACCATTTTTTGACATCCAGCTGCCCAAATAACAAAACTTATCGACTTCCTCTATCTGATGTCCGTCAATCGAGAGATCACATGTTCCACTAGCGTTAATGCGAAGTAGTTTTGTTTTTGAGACGTTAATTTTTAAACCCACTTTGTTAGCGTTGAGTTCTAGTGAGTTTAATTTTCGCTCCATGTCACCTAGCGATTGTGATAGGAGACAGATATCATCTAGGTCTTCCAGGCGGTGAAAAAACATTCCATGGCAAGCCCGATGGAGTACGGTCATCACCCAGTCGATAACAATTGTGAAAAGCAGTGGTGAGAGGTTGCCGCCTTGCTTGACTCCCGAGTAGATATTGAAAGGTGAGCCAAGATGACCGTTACGAATGACGCGGCATGTTGAGTCGGTACAGCTCCTTTATGATGTTGATGATTTTTTCCGGAACACCAAAACTAGACAAAATCTGCCACATCATGTTTCGGCCTACGCTATCAAAAGCGCGTTTGAAATCTACAAAACCATATACAGAGGAGAGCGATACTCAACTGATTGTTCAATGATTATACGCAGGGTGTTAATTTGGTCAGTACAAGAACGGGCAAAGCCCTTATACATTTTTTTAAAATATCTTATAGTGGCAACAGATACCGTCGTATTTTAATGACTGTGTGCGGTGTGTGCTGCGCAGTCGGCTGCGCTGCTTGGTTTTGGTGGTGGAGAGAGAGAAATCTTAGCTCACGCACAAATGAACCCAGCAAATGAAACGAGACATAAAGGTTTTAGGCTTAAATCAACTTACTTACTTATTTACTGAATTGTATTTTTATGGATGTCGTTTTTTGTTGTCGATATCAACTTACAGATAGAACAACAAGTTTTCACAATATTCTGTCATTTGGCGTTTTCATAAATTAGTTCAGAGCAGTCAAAGAGTTCTCAAGAAAAATGCTCGTGTATCTTATTCGCTCAGAGTATGAGCGTGCTCTAACTCTAAGTGCTCAGAATAAAATGATCTGAGCATTTTCAAATTTGACATCTGATGTCAAATGTCTCTTTCGATTATTTTCTCCTACAATAAAAAAATAAAAAAAATATTAATTTAATTACCTCATACGGACCATCATAAGGCGATTTTACAGCATCGTGAGGAACGAAAACATGCGATGTGTCTTTTAATAATTTTTGTATGAATATATTTTCTTTATTGTGATGTCATTCGTGAAACGAATTAAAAATACTTCCTCGTCTTCAATTCCAACGCTTATTCACAATGACATTCCAACTGTTAGCTCTATAGACAAGGCCAATTTGCTAGCTTCACACTTCGCAGCTAGCTCTACGCTGCCAGATAGCGCGTTATCGCCTCCTTTACTTGCAAGAGTTGAATCCTCTATGGGACAGATTTACTTCCGTACTCGTCAAGTGGTATTAAATGATCTCAACATTCATAAATCTACTGGGCAACGTTGGCATTACCACTGCGCAGACTTTCCCATTTCTCTTATTCTTCTGGAGTCGTCCCAAGGAATTGGAAAACAGCCTTTATCCAGCCTGTTCCCAAAAAAAGGCGAAACGTCATCTCTTTCCTAGTACCGACCCATTGCACTAACATCTATACTCTCCAAGGTCATGGAAACCCTGATCAATCGTAAGCTTATGCAATACCTTGAATCACGTGAAATCCTCCGTGACCAGCAGTAAGGTTTTCGTAGGCAGCGTTCTACAGGTGACCTGATGGCTTATCTTACTGAAAAGAGGAACCAGTGTATTCACAAATTTGTCGAAAGTAAAGTTGTTGCACTCGATATTTCCAAGGCATTTGACAGAGTCTGGCATCAAGCTCTTTTGTCGAAAATATATCCTTATGGAATTATTAACACCCTGCTCGATTGGACAATCTATTCTTTCCCTGATGACATTACTCTTAGCTTTTCATATGACTTCACACTTTCTGCACGCCCCTCTTCACCACAAGTGGAACTTGAACAACAACGTATGTTAAGCACGTTAAATTCTGACCTTGACAGCATAACAAGGTGGGGACTACATAATAGAGTTGAATTTTACGCTTCTAAAACCCAATGCTGTCTTATGTCGTCTAAGAGTAATTTAAACCCCCAACCTTTATCCATAAATGGATCTTGCATCAAAGAAACTGAAAAACTCTCAATTCTCGATATGAGCGTGAACAACAAGCTTCGTTGGAACGACCACATTTTTGCCATCGCCAAAAATGCTGCGAGATGCTTAGATGTACTTCACTACTTCAGATCTGGCTACTATTTACAAGGCGTATATTCGCCCTAAGCTTGAATACAACTGTATTGTCTTGGCAGGTGCCCCCAAGACCACATTGCATCTACTAGACAGAGTTTAGAACCGCGCGTTAAAACTTATTGGTGACGTAGATATCGCGAAAACAATCGAATCGCTTGTCACTGTTTTATCGCTTTTCCACAAGCGGTTTTCAAAAAATACATCCAGATGTATCCCGCCTATTCTCCAACCCATCCGTAATACCCGTGCCTCAACTCGAGCTCACGGGTCGACCATTAAGCCTATCTTCGGACGTACTAACCAATTCAGAGATTCCTTCTTTAGCCGCACGATAGTTATGTGGAATGATTTGCCTGATTCTGTGTTTCTGCATTTTTATGATCTGCAGTCGTTTAAGACACGCGTGCATAGACATCTCATCCTTTCCTCTCCCTTATTTCTTAACGCCCACGCTGTGCTAAGCATTATAAGGGTGCAAACCCCTTTAGCGAGTGTACATTATATAAAAAAGAAATGTGCTGTTGTTGTAGGTTTAATTCCACGGATTGTACGACGTAAATTTATCAGAAAAGATTCACTTATTGACGATATAGATTTGTTGAAAAATTCACCACGCAGGCGCTATGTAGTAACGAAAACCATTTCGGCTGGGGTTTCTGCTATGTCTGGTTTAAATGTAGCTCGTAATCCAAGTAATTGTTGGCAATGTCGAAACCCAATCTGTTGAATTGATTGCAGCTTTTAATGTACGATACCATCGCTCAATTAAATCGTTGGCCTGCGGGTGGTACGGTGTTGTTCGCAAGTGTGTTGTACCAAGTAGCTTGTTGAGTTCAGCAAAAGGTTGTGACTCAAATTGTCGCTCTTGGTCTGTTGTAATTTTGTTTGGAGTACCGAATCGGGAGACCCATCCGGGTAACAATGTTTGAGCCACTGCCACCGCTGTTATTTCTGGTATCGGATACGCCCCAGACCAACGGGAAAATCTATCGATACAAGCTAAGCAGTATCGCATTGCACATGATGGCGGAATCGGACCGATAAGATCCACTGTGATCTTTCCTTTCGTTTGGTGGGATCAACTTTTCGACCGGTGTTTTGTTGTGCCGTGAAACTTTAGACCTCTGGCAAGGAATGCAATTTGCTTTACGAAATAAGCACCATAATTTTTCATTAATGGCCAGACAAATCGTGCAGATAGTAATTTTGCTGTAGCTCTCGCTCCTGGATGAGAAATACCATAAATTTTACTTAACAACAGGTTGTGCATTGCCTTTGAAACGAATGGTCAAATGATGTTTTTTGATGAATCACAATAGATTTGTACAGAACAATTCGGAACGGTGAATAGTTTTAATTGTAACGAATTACCTGTACGTACTATTTTGAAGAAATTGTTGCAATTCTGGATCAGTTTTCTGTTTTTTAGCCATTTTCTGGAAATTGATTATGGTATTTACGCTATTAATACGAGATAACCAATCTGCAACGTTATTATCTACATGAATATATGATGTATGATATGATGAATATATATAAACGGTTTAGTGTTGCCACTGCTATCAACCAAAAGTAAATTTTTTTTTTTTTTTTTTGTTAAAAGCTCTGTCCTATTCTCGAACGACTTTTTCGAAAATAATATAGGTTATCCATGCCCTTTTATTATTTTCACACCAAACAGGTAGGTAACAGCGTGGGGTTTTAGATTTGCCAATAACCAAAAGTTTTCTTTTTTCTGTTCCCGTCATATTAGCAGATAATAAGACTGTCAAACGTTCCTTAGACATTTTTCCACCCACAAATTTTTCTCCTCTTAATTTAAAAGTCTTGTCGGGAGTCATTTTGTAAAAGAAGCCAGTTTCATCGGCGATAAAAATATCGTCATCTTCAAATCCTTCCCGAAGCTTAGGGAATACTGAGGTCAACCAATCTTCGCAAATAACTTGCGTCACGCCAGCAGATTCCCCGCTTATTTTTCCAAAAACTATATTATGGCGTATCCGAAACCTTTGTACCCAACTCATAGAACAAACAAAGTCTTTTAACCCCAATAACTTTCCGAAATCGTTCGCCTTTTGCTGAAGTATTGACCCACTTATGGGAACCAACCACTTGTCCTTAAACCAATTTAATAGGGCATTTTCAACATCTACGAGCTTTCCACTTCGTACTTTTTTTAATTTACTAGAACTCACTTTAAATTGTTCTTTTACTTTTTGTTTATTTTTTAAAATTGTTGAAACTTTTGGTTGGGATATTCCAAATTCTTTACATACATCAACAATTCTTCCGCCCCTTTCAATTCTTGAAATAATCTCATATTTTTGGGCAATGGAAAATGATTTTCGCTTATTTATTGTCACCATCTTGTAGAGTAATTCTTCAGCGCACCACTAATTTCTAACAAAAATCAACACAGTGAATTCTTCAGATAAAACTAACTTTAGCTATACACTTGGACATATACAGACCAGTCACTGCAGTCGCTAAATTAACAGTAAGAATTGTCAACATACAGCGCCCAGTGCTTCTTTGGGTATGTTTAAACTTATCCGGGCGCAAGTGAAATTTTGCCGAATATCAATATACCAGAGAACATAGTCGCATCGCCTATCTAGCGTTGGAATACACACGAACATGTGTAGATTGTACATACATAATGTAGATACATATTTAGAAGCAGAATTAAAAAACAAGCTGTAGACATGTAAGAACACGTTTTTCAACCATCGCTATAAACAGTTTTTAGACTTAAGTCTGGTGAATTTCCATCACTATAGCCGATTTCATCGTTATATCCGGCATCGTTGTAACCGATTGCAAATCACTTTGAGTTAAACGTAGTTTTGCCGGGACTTTGCAAATATATCGTTATATCCGGTTCATCGCTATAACAGGTATTATTATAACCGATTTCTACTGTATATATACATGTATACAAAATTTTAAGAAAATTGGCTTAATTTTTAAAATGTTGATGTGGTAACCTCTCGGCTCTGAGGCCCGATCACTTCGAAATTTTTACAAAAAGTGCTGTCATCAGAGATACACATGTGTAAAAACTTGAATAAAACAGGGTCAATTTTTAAAAAAAATTATATTGGAGCCTCCTGGATCACAACCTAGAACCCCCAGGGCAGAAGTTCAACGCACCAAGGCCAACATTGGGCACAAATTCAGCTAAACATTTTACATAATTATTTTTGACGCGGGAAGATGTTGACCCTCTCAATATAACCACGGCCGTGTAGACGACACAGAAAATCAGAATCTAAAATTTAAAATTTAAAACTTACTTATAAACTCGTGTTCCAACAATTCAGATGCTGTGGCTCTTTCTTCGGGATTTTTCACTAAGCATAAGCTAACAAAATCAATTAATTCTGTACTCCATCGATCAGGTTCTCGAAACGATGGTGGTGGCTTTTGTGGTATCATAAATATGGCTCTCATAGGATGAATATCACCATATGGTGGTTTTCCCTCTGCCATTTCCAAAGCGGTTATACCTAAAGACCAAATATCTGCAACACAATCATAGCCGATTTCTTCTATAACCTTTAAAAGAACGATACAAAAGGATGTTTTAATTGCAAAATATGTATGCATGTATTTAATGCGCTAATATATAAATATAATTAATAATAATATTCGGCGCCACAGACAGTTGTCGTCCAAGGCCTAGCTCATCGCGCCCACATAAATATAATTAATAAGATAGAATAAATTACTCCGATTTCATCAGATTAAATTTAATTGAATTTCATTAAATTTTCCTTTTTAATGGGTTTACGGGTATTATAATCGGAGAGACAAGTTGGAAAGTAATAAACAACAAAAAAAAAGGTCTCATCCGAAATAGCACGAATATTTGATCCACTTGGAATGCTGCGAAATGTTTAGGTTTTCTAGCCCTGTACAAGAAATATTTTACTCCCTCTGATCTGGCTACTATCTACAAGGCTTTTATTTACCCTAAACTTGAGTACAATTGCCATATCTGGTCTGGAGCGTCTAAAACTACTTTGCATCAGCTAGATAGAATACAAAACCGTAAGATAAAACTTATCGGTGGCACAAATATAGCGAAATGAATAGATTCGCTTGAACTCCACAGAAACGTTTCCGGCTTGTCACTGTTTTATCGTTTCTTCCACCAGCGGTGCTCAAGAGAAATATCCAGCCGCATGCCGAATCTCCTTGAATTCAACCGCAATAATAGTGCTCTAAATGCTCATCAGTTACCCTACCCTCAAGCCTACCTTCGGACGTACAGTTAAATTCAGGGATTCATTCTCCACGTTTACACGTATGTGGAATGCTCTGCCAAGCTCTATCTTCCCGCATTCAAAACACAAGCTCATAGACATCTCCTCGTTTCTCCTCCTTTTCCTTAACGCCCACGCTGTACCGAGCATATAGCGGAGCATTATAAGGTTGCGAACCCCTTTAAGCGTGCGTGAATTATAAAAAAAATGGCTCCAGTGGTAATCACCGCAAAAATCTTCCTGCATCAGTTGTGGAAATTAGAATTAGATTAAGATGCAGCTCTACCAAAATTGTATTAGCAATGGTCAAAATTATGTGACGACCTCAAGGCAATAAGTCTCAACAGGATTATGCGACACATATTTACACACCAGACTCCAGAAGAAAGACAAATTCACGTTTTCGGTGATGCATCCGAAAAGGCGTATGGGGCCTACGGAACAATCATAGTGCGATTGTAGCGCCATGTAGCAACACTTCAAAAGGACAAGATCAAAAAGCAAACAAGTCGGGACTAGAGCTGGGCACCGCCAAACTAGAAACGGATCTCGTTAATCGAATAAAAACGGATATTGGATACGAAGATACTTCTAAGTAATATTGGAGGGACTTTGAAACAGTCTTTTCCTCCGAGAAATCATTTCAACCTTAATTGCTAATAAAGTGTCTCTATAAAAGTTACCACAACACGTAAAATCCAAGGAGAATCCAGCTGATTTACTTATACAAGGAATTACTCTAGAAAAGTTGAAAGAATGCAATATCTATACTAAATACTAAAAAAAGACAGTCCTTCGACTGGCACCGTAGTAGCTCATCGCATACATCATCATCAATTACATCACATACAATAGCACAAATAATTAATAAGCGGATTTAAATGATCATTACACTTATTGTGAGTTGGG
This sequence comes from Nephrocerus scutellatus, assembly GCA_947095585.1. Taxonomy (NCBI): domain Eukaryota; kingdom Metazoa; phylum Arthropoda; class Insecta; order Diptera; family Pipunculidae; genus Nephrocerus; species Nephrocerus scutellatus. Next base: position 66,140,550 of record OX352762.1, read on the forward strand.
TACATATTAAATATTGCATATCACTGCCCAAACACCGTAATGCAGTTGCGTCGATAGTAGTAGGAGAAGTAAGAGCTGTTAAAAAAATGAGTGCGTGTAATCTTTACGCGCGGTTGGAGTGAAATTCTTTAACGTTGTGGCCAAACGATTAAATTAAAAGGCACGATGCGCTTGAGAAATTGCTTAGTTCCCGAAATTCCAGACCATAATGCTCATATTCCAGAATTTCCATAGGATAGAAAGAATCACTTGAGAAATTGCTTGGTTCCAGAAATTCCAGACCATAATATTTATATTGCATAATTTCCATAGGAACAAGTCTTATAGTCGCTTTTTAGCCCTACATACCGAATTTAATGAGAATCGCTTGAGAAATTGCTTTGTTTCAGAAATTCCAGACCATAAGTCTTCCAGAATTTCCATAGGAAGAAGTCTTTTAGTCGAATCTTAGTCCTACATTCCGAATTTCATGCGAATCGCCTAAAATATTACTTTGTTTCAGAAATTCCGACCATATTGACTATATTCCAGAATTGCCATAAGTCTTATATTCGCATCTTAGTCCTACATTCCGTATTTCATGCAAATCGCTTGAGAAATTGCTTTGTTCCAGAAATTCCAGACCATTTTGATCATATTCCATAATTTCCATAGGAAGAAGTCTTAAAGTCGCATCTTAGTCCTATATTCCGAATTTCCTGCGAACCACTTAAGAAATTGATTTAATCAAGAAATTCCAGACCATAATGATCATATTCCAGAATTTCCATAGGAAGAAGTCTTATAGCCGCATCTTAGTCTTACATTCCCAATTTCATGCGAATCGCCTGAGAAATTGCTTTAATCAAGAAATTCCAGACCATAATGATCATATTCCAGAATTTCCATAGGAAGTCTTATAGTCGCATCTTGGTCCTAAATACCGAATTTTATGCGAATCGCTTGAGAAATTGCTTTGTTGCAGAAATTCCCGACCATTTTGATCATATTCCAGAATTTCCATAGGAAAAAGTCTTATAGTCGCATCTTAGTCCTACATTCCGAATTTCATGTGAATCACTTGAGAAATTACTTTGTTCCAGAAATTCCAGACCATAATGATCATATTCCAGAATTTCCATAGGAAGAAGTCTTGTAGTCTCATCTTTTTTTGTTTTTTTATATTTAAACTTATTGCCAAGGAAAAACTCCCTGAATGACTTGCGCCACGGCACAGTGTATCCTAGACTTTTTTAGAAGAGTTTCGATAGGAAATACACTAATGACGTTATACATAGCCGTATTTCATTTTCTGTATTCCATTAAGCACTCCTCGAGATTACTTCCGTCTCTTCGCAGGAACTTCTAAATTCTTATGAGTAGCTCTACTTCTTTGCGGAATAAATATATTGTTCCGAAAAGTAGTTAGTAGCGCAGTTAATGGGATTCGAATCCTAAGATAAATCGCAATGTACATACTGCATACTAAAAATAGGCACTTAATTAGAATTAAGCACTTTTGAATAGCATACTTTTAGGCTGTAAGGTTTATTAGATTATTTGAAATGAAACGGATTATAAGTTTAAATGTACTAATCAAAAATGTAGTCAAACCGGTTTGTGCGGTTTGCCCGGTTTTTCTAAAGGAACATGATTGTACATGTAGTTTATTTTTAGAAGATGACTCATTAGATATGAGTATCGTTAGTTGTAAATAAGGCCACAATTTTCTGGTCTTTTCTCGATATTTCTGTCTATAAGATTTGAAGTTTCTAGACACTTTTCAATGAGTATAAAAGGTAGCGTTTGTTGCAGAACATTCATTAGTTTTTGGAATTTAACCAGTCAAGTTGTAAAAGTTCTTGCAAAGTGATAAAGCTACCACTTATGAGATTTAATTTAAGTACAAGTCATAAGTGTTTTTGTGTAAATATAAAATGATCTCCAATATAAATTGTGAACTTGTGCTATTTTTACTGTCTGTTTATTTAAGTTGTTACTTGTAAATTAATAAACCTGTGTTGTGTTTTAATTGCAAGATCCCTTATGAAGTCGAAAGCCTAAATTGTGTAACAATATAATAATAATATTCGGCGCGACAGACCGTTGGTTGCGCCCAAGGCCTAACTTCTCGCGACCATTTGTGTTGTGCATGCATAGTTTCGGACACAAATAGAAGGGACCTACAATTAAAGGCCGCATCCGATCGGCGCCCACCGTAATAATATAAACATAATTATAAATTCTCTTTAAAAATTCCCTATAAAAAGTGATCAAACGTTATAGTCCTATGTTCACCCTGAAAGTCCATTATAAATATTGGTGAAAAACTTTGTGTAATCCGTTCAACATATCCGATAGAACATATCAGTCGGAAATACTACGGTTAAAAGTTCCTTATATATTTGTGCAACCTAGCAACCTTCGCTGTAATCTTACATATACTTTATTAAGATACTCTTTAGAAATTTAAACTAAAGGTTTCTAGTCTGACTGAACAACAACCCGATTACCGATAGAACATATCAGTCGCAAATACTGCGGTTAAAAGTTCCTTCTCTATTTTTGCGTGTTTTTGTTCTGCACATATATTTAAACGGTATAATATATAGTCTATATTCACCCTGACAGTCCGTCATAAATATTGGTGAAAGAATTTTTGAAATCCGTTCAGCTGTTTCGAAGTTGCGAACACAAACAAACATTACCTCTTTATAATAATAGTATAGATTTCAAATTCAAACTGCATTAGTTTAAGCAACCATCGCTGTAATCTTACAGATACTTTATTGAGATTCTTTTTAGGTATTAAACTAAAGCTTTGTGGTCTGATTGAACAACGAACCGATTACCGATAGAACTTATCATTCGCAAATACTACGGTTAAAAGTTCCTTCTCTATTTGTGCGTGTTTTTGGTCTGCACATGTATTTAAACGGTATAACATATAGCCTATGTTCACCCTGAAAGTCCATTATAAATACTGGTGAGAGATTTTTTGAAATCCGTTCAGCACTTTCGAAGATTACCTCCTACACACAAACAAACATTACTTTTTTTAAATATAAGTACGGATTTCAAATTCAAACTGCATTAATTTAAGCACCCTTTACTGTAATGTTACAGACACGTTATTAAGATTCTTTTTAGAAATTTAAACTGAAGGTTTGTAGTCTGATTGAACAAAAAACCGATTACCGATAGAACTTATCAATCCTTTAAAGTTCCTTATCTATTTCTGCACATGTATTTAAACGGTATAATATATAGACTACTAGCTGAAGTACCCGGCGTTGCCCGTGGCATCGTAACCAACCCAACAGCCCCATCGGCTCCCATCACCCCCTCTCCAATCTTTCTTCATAATTACTTTCCATAACTACACATAGCCCCCAAATATAACAGGTTCGTTTTCGTCTGTATAATTGAAGGAGGCTAATATATGAAAACTCTGGACAATTTATGAAAATAAGATTTGAAAAAAAAACAACCCATAAAAATTTAAATTTTTCTTGTAAATTCTCTAATCGGAGATACACACACACACACACACTGCGTGCTCGTCTTGTGGCAAAATCATCATCCACCAAATTACGCAGCGGCAGCGAACAGCGCTGCTTACAAAGCACAGAGCTCAGACTTTGCCGTGATCTGATGCGATATAGCGATATTAAAAAATTGTATATTGGGGTCCCCAAGCGGCCGATCGCTCCAAATTTTTACAAAAAGTGTTTTCCATCGAAGACACACATGTGTACAAAATTTAAAGAAAATCGGGTCAATTTTGTAAAATATATGTATGGGAGCCCCCCGACCCCGCGGCCAGAGGGGCCTCAAATTTTAATAGAAAGTGTTGTCTTGGGAGATATACATGTGTGCAAAATTTCAATAAAATCGGGCTGTAGGAAGTGGGTTAAAAATTGATCACAAGATTTGGCCAGCCAGCCAGCCAGCCACGGGCAAGTGAAGTTAATATAGAGAATTTAAAAAGAAATGTTGGCACTCTGCGAAAGTGTCCGAACCAATCCAAAATGTGACGATTCTTGTTTTCTTTTTACTAAAGAGTTGTGCAAAATTTCAAAACTAATATTCAAAACTTCTGAAAAATTCATAAAAAATGCGATTTGTAAAAATAATTTATGTGGTGACCCCTTGACCCAGGAGTCTGACCACTTTCAAAATATACCTATTTAGTGCCTATTATGGTATAAAACCCCTACGCAAAGTTTGAACGCGATTGGTTCATAAAAAAATGCAATTTGTAGAAACAATAAAAAAAATTCTTATGGAGACCCTTTGACTCAGCACTCTGACCACTTTCAAAATATGCCTATTATGTGTTCATTATGGTATAAAACCCCTATGCAAAGTTTGAACGCGATCGATTCATAAAAACATGCAATTTGTAAAAACAATAAAAAAAATTCGTATGGTGACCTCTTGACTTAGGAGTCTGACCACTTTCAAAATATGCCTATTAAGTGCCTATTATGGTAGAAAACCCCTATGCAAAGTTAGAACGCGATCTGTTGAAGGGTTTGGCAGTCCATACCGGACATACATACTTACATGCGAATCGCTTGAGAAATGGCTTAGTTCCTAAAGTACTGACATTTAACAGTGGCTCAATTAAAAGTGTGACATTTAACAGTGATCACAACAGTGGGACATTTAACAGTGTCTCCCTTAACAGTGATCAGAACAGTGGGATATTTAACAGTGTCTCACTAACAGTGATCGCAACAGTGTATCACTTAAAATTTTACTTTTTGAATATGTACCTCTTTAAACCTTTTAGTGAGACGTTGTCACGTTGTCAAAAGCGATGCACGTTCGTGGCTAATGCAATTATGCTGTCAAGTTGAACATACAGTAAAGTTTTTAAATTTTTATGCTTAAGTGCTCACGAACTGGTTGTTATTGATAAATATCTATAGAGGGTTGTGACCAAAACCCTCTCTTTAGAAAGCCTAACTGTTTTGGTGATTTATAGATTGATCCATGCTTAAAAACTAACAAAATTAGAGAAAGAAGAGAAAAATCCATATAAAATTTTTCTGTGTTTAGTACAACCTACGTTTCCTGCTGCTCTATTATCAATGCTCGTTAATTTGAATAATGAAAATCATCACAATGATGAACACTTAGTATGTAATGTAGAAATAATAAAATAAATTTTTCCTTTATACTAAATACTAAAAGAGGACAGTCCTACGACTGGCACCGTAGCTCATCACATACATCATCATCACATGACATACAATGAAATAAATAATTTATAAGCAGATTTAAATGTTCATAACCACTTACTGTGAGGTGGGTGCATATTGCAAATTGGATATTGCATATCACTGCCCAAACATAGGAATGCAGCTTCGGTTTTCAATTCATAAAATTTGAGAGTAGTTTTAAATTAAATTTGAAGAGAAATGAAGCGAGCATGTTTCTCTCATATCTGTAATTGATCGAAGAGTTATTTACTCTAGTTACTATACACATGAGTAAGGATAAGATAAGCCAAAAGAAAAGGAAATAGTAGCAAAGTAGCTTGCAAGTTGTCTTTGTTATATGCCTCTTTTTTTGTAACATATAGTAGTATTTTTTCTGTAAACGATCCAGAGCACCGATATAAAACGAACAGAGACTATGCTATCACTACGGCTTCGATCGAGATTTAAGCAGCTTCGCAGCTTGTGCTGTACAAAAAAATGTCAGGCAGTCGTGGCTGCGTTAACTGCGCAGTCAATTTTTTTACTGCATTTTTATCCGATAAGCTGCGCTGCATTGGCTGCAAAACTGAATTTTTGACCAACATGCAGCATAAACTGCGTAGTGGCTGAATTCTTGGCCGCAGCCTACAACTGCACATGTTTGTTTCATTCTGCTAGATCTTTACGCGCGGTTGGAGTGAAGTTTCTTTGACGTTGTGGCCGATATTACGATTAAATTAAAAGGCACAAGTCGCTTGAGAAATGGCTTAGTTCCAAAAATTCCAGTTCCTATTGACCATATCCCATTTCCATGGGAACAAGTCTTATAGTCGCATCTTGGTCCTTCATACCGAATTTCATCGCTTGAGAAATTGCTTTGTTCCAGAAATTCCAGACCATAATGATTATATTCCAGAATTTCTATAGGAACAAGTCTTATAGTCGCATCTTAGTCCTACCTTCCGAATTTCATGCGAATCGCTTAAGAAATAGCTTTATTCCCGAAATTCCAGACCATTATGACCATATTCCAGAATTGCCATAGGAACAAGTCTCATAGTCGCATCTTACTCCTACATACCGAATTTCATGGGAATCGCTTAAGAAATAGGTTTGGTCCCGAAATTCCAGACCATAATGATCATATTCCAGAATTTTCCAATAACGGGACCATCTTCGTATCTATGCGAGCAAACAAAACCGATATACTGCAAGAAGGCTAATGTATGTAGATGCTAAGTTGACCTACTAAACTATCCGTTATTAAAACAATGCAAGGTAACGGAGCTCACCAAAAATCAGGTATGGATTCGATTGTCACATCTGAATGAATGGATTACGCCAAAACCATCACCACAACAAGCGGCAATGAGCTTTCACCAATAACGCTGGAAGAAATTTAGCCCAACTGCGTCAATTAACAAGATCTATTAACATTCCAAGGACATAAAATCTATACAAGTGTCGCCTAACCATCCTATACCAAGCTGGTCAACCAAACGGACATCGCAATACCAAGCAACCTAATCCCAATAAACCAATATTTATTGGTTGACCTGCACCATGCACTTTCACTATCTCTGTGAAACATAAGAGTTTCAAAGTTAGCAACGATTATGAGTTCAACACACGCGCACACTTGTTAATGGACTTAGTTCGGTCTGTAATTTTAAAGAGTAAAGTTTGTCCCTTCACTTGGATTTTGATTTCTTTTACATTTTTTTCAATAGCTTTTAAATTTTTTAAATATCATATATTAACTTCGCGTGCCCGTGGACCTGTTTGTTTGTCTGTCGAGGAATGTTGCGATCAATTTATAAACCACTTACCAAAGCCCGATTTTATTGAAAATGTGCACACATGTGTACTTTCTATTAAAATTCTATTCATTTGCAAATTTATCACTTTTTAAAGACTTAGAACCATTTTCTTCACTCGAAGTTGAATTTCTTGTTTTTTTAATTTTCCTAAATAGTTTTCTTCAGTCAACCTGAGTAGTCAAGTTTCTATTCCGGGAAGTTGTAAAAATTATTTTGTGCGGGTCAAGCGGGCATCAAGAAAGAATTAGGAAATAAAATCACGAATAATTGGTTTCTGGCGCATGAATTGTCTTATCTGTCGTTTTAATTAATATTGATGACTCCAGCGATAGTGATAAACGTGCGAGCGAAGGGAAGTTTAAGGCCCCTCCCACATGCAAAGGTGGTTCAAATGGCCCCAACGTTTTTGATTTAAGTTACATTTTTTATCATTAACGTACGCAGGGATTAATACCCCAATATGCATGAGCACCGAATAGCGTTGGTAATATTGAGATAGAAGGAGGAAAGACTAAAATAATTTGAAAAAAATCGGGTTAATTTTTTAAGAAAAATTTTATAGGGCCCCACAACCCCGGGGCATCGCGATCCCGGGGCACGGGGTCTCCAAAATTTTTATAAAAAGTGTTGTGCATCGGGGATACACATGTATAAAAAATTTGTAGAATCTCGGGTAAATTTTGTAAAATATTTGTATGGGAGCCCACCGATCCCGAGGCCCGAGGGGCCCCAAATTAATAGTAAGTGTTTTCATCGGAGATATGCATGTGTTCAAAATTTCAATGAAATAGGACTTTGGGAAGTAGGTTAAAAAATGATCGCAAGATTCCACGACAAACAAACACACGGGCACGCGAAGTTAATACAGAGAATTTAATAAAAAAAAATACCCGATTTTCTTAAAATTCCATGTGTATCTCAGATGGAAAATACTTCTTGTAAAAATTTGAAAGTGATCGGGCCCGGGGTCACCCATTCAAAAAAAGGACCTTATTTTCTTCAAATTTTATACACATGTGTAAAAAATTGGAAGTGATCGGGCCCCGGTGTCGGAACACTCCTATACCAACTTTTTTTTAGTTATTCGTACCCCTCTTCTTTATGTTTCTTTGAATATAATTTGATCCTTAAAGGTGTTTAAAGATTGCTATGTGTGAAGTGTTATCTTCTAATGCTGAATGTATTGTAGCTGTATCCGATCGAACTTCAATATCTTCGTTATCTTCCTCATTGTTAAAATTTTCTTCTGCTTTTGCTTCATGTTCACTGAGCAATTTATTGCGAGCCCGAAGGGCGAAGCTTATATTCAGAGGCATGAAAATTTTTCAGCCAACGTGTGTACATTTGTACGGATGTACGTTTATACGTTTGGGAAATGTTTCGTTCTTAGTTCTTGTGGACTTTTATAAAGTGTTTGACACGGTCGACTATCCATTTTTATGCCATAACCTATCTCGACTTTATAAGTTTGAACCTATCGCTGTGAAATTGATTTTATCATACCTGACACGCAGATTACAAGCAGTGGAAATTAATAAGGTTCTGTCAGACTTTCTTCCTATATCATGAGAGGGGTTCCTCAAGGATCTATCTTAGGACCATTACTATTTTGTCTGTTTGTAACTGAAGTTCCATCCATCGTTATGCACAGCTCACTTCATATGTATGCTGATGATGCTCAGCTTGATCTAAGTTGCCCGTTGGGCTTAATCGAGCATGCTGTGAGTTGTATATATGGTAATCTTTCAAACATAGCGCTGTGGTCTAATAGAACGGCCTAATACTAAATGCAAAAAAATCTCAATGCATTGTCATCTCTAAGCAGCTAATGGACCTCTCATATTGCCCGTCTATTACATTGAACAACACCCCTATAGAGTATGGCGAAAAGGTCAAAACCATGGTATGAACTTTAGTCGTGATTTAAAATGGGACACTCACATTAACTTAGCTGAGGCAAAAACTTATGGAGTGCTTCGTACTTTTTGGGATACACGGTCTTTCACTCCTTTCAAAACTCGAATCTTACTGGCTAAAATATTAGCCGTACCAATCTTGACATATGGTTGCGAAATCTACTGCAATTGCTCCTATGCCTCTAAAAGAAACTTAATGTTGCTTTTAACGCAATAGTCAGATATGTCTTTGACTTACGACGATTTGATCATGTATCCTATTGTTCCTCGCGTCTATAGTGCATGATGCTCGATAATCTCTTTTCGAATATCCTGCTTTCTTATCAGCCTATACATCTTCTTCATCTGAAGATCGTTAGCTTCAGATTCCGGGAGAATTGCGAGGACTTCCAGATATTATTTAGCATACTACAGGAGTGTCGCGCCTTGTTTTCACGAGAGCACACATCCGAGTCAGCACCACCATTTTTTGACATCCAGTTGCCCAAATAACAAAACTTATCGACTTTTTCTATCTGATGTCCGTCAATCTAAAGATCACATGTTCCAATAGCGTTAACGCGAAGTAGTTTTGTTTTTGAGACCTTAATTTTTAAACCCACTTTGAAGCGTGATGTTAATGAGTTTTTCCGAAACACCATAGCTAGACAAAATCTGCCACATCATGTTTCGGCCTACGTTATCAAAAGCGTGAGGAGAGCGATACTCAAGTGACTGTTCAATGATTATACGCAGGGTGTTAATTTGATCAGTACAAGAACGGTTTGGGCGAAATCCTGCTTGTTCATTTTTCAAAATTGGCTCTAACGGATTCCGTAAGCGCCTAGCTATTATAGAGGAGATCACTTTGTTTATGGTGTTTAGCAGGGTAATTCCTCTCCAGTTTTCGCAATTGCTCAAATCACCTTTCTTGGGGAGTTTGAATATTAAGCCTTCTTTTAACGACGATGGAATAGATTCAGATGTCCAGATATCTTGATATCTGATATCGCGTAGTTAACTCGACGTCGGCTTTAAGGAGTTCTGCGTAGATGTTGTCATTGCCTGCTGCTTTACCTGGTTGCAGTGAACGAATTGTTGTCCTTATGTCATCCAACGAAGGAGTGGCGACGCTGATGTTAAGTAGCCTATTAGGGTGCATATGTGGGTTGATGGACGTGCCTGGCGAAGTACAGTTCAAAACATTCTTAAAATGTTCTGTCCAGCGGGATAATTGTTGTTCCTCCACAAGGATCCAAGAGCCGTCTATTGCCTTAACGGGGTAGTTGATGTGGTGTTTCTTGTTGGCGAGCTTACGAGCGAGTTGTTAGACTGTGCTATATTGTCTAATATCAGCGGCTTGCTGTGCTTGTGTTGCGATGTCGCTTAGCCAATGCTCGTTTGTAGTTCCTAGCTGAACGGCCAACTTGCCGGTCCAGAGCCTTTTACTTCCGCGCTAAAGCGCTTCGCTCGGCACCCGAGGCCGCGTTTAACTATGCTTTAACGGATTGGCGTTCACGAATGGTGTTCCATGTGCTATCTGATATCCATTCTTTTCTAGTTTTGTCGGGATAACCTAAAATGCTTGAGGCTGCTTCCGTATACGCATTTACTTTTTTCTCCCATTTAGACTCTAGGGTTTTGGGCTGTATCTCAGAGAGCGACTGTTGTACGGGGGATACATATTGCAGTTTCGCATCTGGGTCTTTCACGTTATTTGACTTCGTGTTGTTGAGTGGACCGCGAGCTTCAATCGCACACTGCCAACCACAACGTCGGCTGCTCTTCGGGTTCTAACGTCCAGCAACGATGATCGCCACTTGCGGCTTATAGCGACGTGATCAATCTGGTTGTTGTACATGTGATCAGGAGAGGTCCAGGTGGCTTTATGGATGTTTTTGTCGGAAAAAATTGTGCCTCCAATGATTGTTGTCGCTGCCTACCTTTGCGTTAAGGTCACCCATCAAAATAACGATGTCACTCTTCCGGAGTTGATCTAATGAATTATTTAGACGCAAGTAAAACGTGTCTTTTTCTTTAGAACGGAACAAGCCCGTTGGTGCGTAAACTTGAACAAACACGACCCGTCGAACAGCAGATTTAAATCTTGCAATAATAATTATAACGGATATTGATTGCCAGTCCTGTAACGATCTTCTCGCGGCTTTAGAGAGTAGAAATCCCACTCCATTGGCATGGTGTTATCCTGCAGGCTTACCCGAAAAAATAAGAAAATCGCCGGTAGATGTTCGTGTTTCCCCTAATTCAGGCCATCTCACCTCACTAGGACCAAGGATATCTTTGATGGTATGTACGATATTCTTTTCGAATGTTCCAAGTTCCAAAACGTGTCCTTTTCCTTGGGCCAACGGTCATTGATGATAAAATTGATATGTATCCGAGGCTTGTATTAGTTTCAAGAATCAATTAATTCAGTTGAGTGGTGATTGGCCAATCGCAACCTAGATCGAAATTAAGCGCCGCCGACCAAGGCAAGTCCACCTTCTTATTTAGCCCCGACCCAAGCTTATACAAATCGGATTGGGTACCGAAATCGTTCACTTGATTTGGCCGAGTTTCCAGTGACGCGACGTAGACGCATAAGATAGGAGTTGTGATGCGAGAGGCTAAGGACATGATTGTCTATAATCGCGTCATCATCACCGTTTAACATTAGAAGAATAGTTAACACCAAAAGACTTAAAACTAAGTTAAGAAGCTATTTTTCAGTAAACAATAATTAATCAACTGTTTTTCTGTAAGTTTGTCTGCCATTTTATATCTCTTTATTTTTATTTTTTCAATTGTATAAATCTTTATTTAAATTTTCTTTTTATTTTTTTCTTTTTTCTCTTCTTTTTCATTTTAACTGATTCAAGTTGCTTTCTCATTTGTCAGTACTTAAGCTTATCACTGAGATATTGTCATCTTAATGTGATTAAGAAATGGGAAATTAATAAAATAAATAATAAATAAGATTCTACGGAAATAACAAGACATCAGTAAAGTTTGTGCACTCACTGGTGTTGCTGCCCAACTAATTCATGGCTCAACGCTTCATTCTATTTTGAAGCGTACAGTTCCAGTACAAAAATATGGTAAAGTTCCCAATATGCCAATACTCACTGGAGGTTTCTTGCGTTTTCTGGGAGAATGAACACTTCTGAAGCTTGAGATGGAAACCGTATATCAAACCAGGCTTAAGGCGGTTGATGCGGAAGTCTCCACAGTGAGTGTTGGTCGTCATCAGATCCTTGGAGCTGTCGTCGAGCTCGATTTGAAGGAAGACATCTGAGAGATTAATTTGCTGAACACCTTGTACGGTGAAAGTTGTGGCGTTGGCAGTGAGAAACACTCGGGTTGAAGTGAGTCGTTGAGACCCGTTGAGTAGTACCCACAAATACGAGCTCAACCATCCTTCTTCTTCACCACAACGATTGGTGTTGCGTATGCGGAGTATCTGACAGGCGAGATCACACCACGAAGTTGGAGACGTTTCAACCCGCTCTTGATTTTTCGGCTGCGGCGAATGAGACGGGTCGTCTCTTGCGAAAGATCGGGTTTGCATCATCCTTGAGTGTGCGAGATGCCTTTTCGCTGCAGAGACCTAGCGAGTCCGAGAAAAGTATTCGGGAACTTTTTCTTTAACTCACTTTCCAGCTGTAATGTTTCGATGCTGTTGATAACGCTGCCATGGGGAACATCCCAGAGCTTTAGTGATTCCATGCAGTCACTTCCGAGAACGTTGAGGTTGGATTTTGCAACGTAACAGGGACCGATGTCTTCTCGCAGAGTCTCCACCGAGCGTTGAGTTTTTATCGCGTAAATTCTACTGATCCTCGTCGCCACTGTTGTAACCCTGAAAGTGGAGCGTATTGGGATAGTGAAACTTTAATTATTATTTATTTAAGCGCGATGTGAACTGTGTGCAGTACAATGTAAGAGTAACTTCCTCTCTTCCTCTAGGCTCTTTAGACCATGGTGTAGTATCAGCTAATTTCTCGTTGTCAAACCACACAGTTAAGGAGAAAACTCCTAAAATAAATGTATGGCTACACGAGAAAGCCGACTGGGAAGGCCTCAATAATTTCTTTAAAAGCATTAACTGGCCACTTAACGCCAGTGGATGCCACTTCTCATACGATCACTTACATAATCCTCGAGGGTATGAGACAATTTATCCCTTCCAGGACAAGGTGTATAAAACCGAAGGAAAATTCTTGGTATGATTTAAGCTGCAAAGAGGCTACTAGGAACCGTGAGATATGCTTTCGGTTATATAAAAAGAACCCCACTGTGGAAAACCAAACCAAATTTAGACGAGTCAGAAATTATTGCAATGCCTACCTTAAACGAGCCAAATTCGACTATGACCAAAAACTGAGACAAAAAATACTTCAATGTCCCAAAGGAAGTACAAATTTTTGGTCATTCATGAAACGAATTAAAAATACTGCCTCGTCTTCAATTCCAACGCTCATTCACAATGACATACCAACTGTCAGCTCTATAGACAAGCCCAATCTGCTTGCTTCACATTTCGCAGCTAGCTCTACGCTACCAAATAGCGTTGTCGCCGCCTGTACTTGTAAGAGTTGAATCCTCTATGGAACAGATTTACTTTCGTACTCGTCAAGTGGCTCAGGGAAACGCTGATCAATCGTAAGCTTATGCAATACCTTGAATAACGTGCAATACTTAGTGACCAGCAGTATGGTAGGCAACGTTCTACAGGTGACCTGATGGCTTATCCCACTGAAAAGTGGAACCATTCTATTCACAAATTTGGTGAAAGTAAAGTTGTTGCGCTCGATATTTCCAACGCATTTGACAAGAGTCTGGCGTCAAGCTCTTTTGTCGAAAATGAATGAATATGGAATTAATAGCACTCTCCTCGATTGGACTAGTAACTACTTTTCTGACCGTTTAATTCAGGTCGTTTTGGACGAATTCAAATCCAATGTTGACCGCATAAACGCCGGTGTTCCACAAGGCTCTGTTTTGTCTCCACTCTTTCTGATTTTCATTAATGATCTCCTATTCTCCACTTCAAATCCAATCCATTCTTTCGCTGACGACAGCAATCTTACCTTTTCATATGATTTCACGCTTTCTGCACGCCCCTCTTCATCGCAAGTGGAACTTGAACGACTACATGTTTACCATTGATAAGAATGCTGCGAAATGTTTAGGTTTCCTAAAACGGTGCAAAATGTACTTCACTCCTTCAGATCTGGCTACTATTTACAAGGCATATATTTGCCTTAAACTTGAATATAACTGTATTGCCTGGGCAGGTGCCACCAAGAATACATTGCATCTAATATACAGAGTTCAGAACCGCGCTATAAAACTTATGGGTGACGTAAATATCGCGAAAACTATCGAATCGCTTGAACATTGTAGGAATGTTTCCTGCTTGTCACTGTTTTATCGCTTTTTTCACAAGCGTTGTTCAAAAGAAATATCCAGATGCATCCCGCCCATTCTCGAACCCATCCGTAATACCCCTGTCTCAACTTAAGCCCACGGATCTACCATTAGGCCTATCTTCGGACGTATTAACCAACTCAGAGATATCTTCTTTAGCCGCACTACAGTTATGTGAAATGAATTGCCCAATTCTGTGTGCCCGCATTTATATGATCTGCTGTCATTTAAGACACGCGTGCATAGACATCTCATCTTTTGCTCTCCTTAATTTCCTAACGCCCACGCTGTGCTAAGCACTATAAGGGTGTAAATCCCTTTAGCGTGTGTACATTATAAAAAAAGGGGGTGTGCAATTACCACCGTACAAAACATGAGACAACAAGGTGACACAACTTTTATAGATCTTCTAAATGACTTGCGAGTGGGCAAGAAAGAACGTTCCATCAATCAGTACGAATCGATTTTGGTGAAATTGTAATAAAAAAATTGTCCCAATCGAGGCACAATTCCAAGCAAAATGTTCTTATGGAACTGCAGAAAGACGAATGGACAGGCGTACGTAGCTTTAAATCGAGTACGATCAATCGAAGGACTTCGGCTTGAAGATTTGAATTTAACAACATTTACATCACCACATATGTGCAATAGAAAAGCATTGGAAGAAATGGAAAGATTATAGACGTTAATTCGAGAATAGCGATGGCAATAATAGACATGTATGGATAATAGACAACTGACAGCTTAAGCTCCAGTCCCAAGATGTTAACGTGCCGAATGGGGGAAGTAAAGTTTTAACGTCTATATTATAAGTATAAATATATGAAAATAAATGAATTCACTTAATTAAAATCGAAACAAAGAAGCTTTCGTGTTAGCTTGATCAATAAATACATTATTTTAAGCATCTTAAACGAAAGTTTATGGCTTATGTCGATGTATACACAAAAGTTTTTACCCAGAAGTTTTTTTTTCATTTATTTGTTTTTATTATTATTGCTGTCATTTTCCCTGAATTTATTCATAGGAACACGATATTTAGTGTTATTATTTAAATAATTAGAATTTTGGTTCTGATCATTACTTAAATAATGGGATGTATAATTTTGGAAGTTATTATTGTGATATTAGGGTCAATAATTTTGGAAATTGTTATTAGGATATTGGGATCTTGGATTTTGGAAACATTAACTGGCTTTGGAACTGAATTTGGAACTGAAACTTGACCTTTACAACTTTGCTGTGTAATGGTTGCCAGCTTGGCTAGCTTTGCTTTAGCCTAATGCCGATCTTATTGCAGTCTATCTCCCTGACTCGTCCGGCGTGAACGTTTACCCAGAAGCAGTAGGGCGCCAAATATCGTAGACAGATTACCTTAGTAAAGAAACAGGCGGTTTGGCTTTCAATTGAGAATGAAGAAGAATGGAATTTATTTTTCCTCTTTTTATACAGATATTTTCTGTACGATTTTTGACTTCTTCTTGAACTCATTTTATATATAATCCTATTTTCCATGCTGTGCTCAATCAGCACAATGGTGATGGTAAATGACCGAACACTTTAAATGTTTTGGGTTCCATAGGAACAAGTCTTATAGTCACATCTTAGTCCTTTATACCGAATTACATACGAATCGCTTGAGAAATTGCTTAGTTTAAATTCCAGACCATAATGATTTCCAATAAAAAAATAAATATATAATAAATAACTAAATAATATATATAGTTATAGACATATAAAATATATGGATAAGGATGTTACCATGTTATGCACACGGCTCAAAAATCGAAAAAATTCAAAGAATGCTGCAAGGCAAATTCAATAAATTTCATACCGACTGCGAAACATGTAAACTTAAGAATTATATTTATATTTAGTAGAAATATATTTTTAAAAATAAAATATATTTACTAGAAAAATTATTTTTATTTGTTTCTTTTTTTACAACAACTTATCTTATTCAACTTATCTTATTTTATTGATCCGGACTGGACTGTGTATGATTTATGAAACTGAACTTCTTCACTTGACTTGACCACACTGACTTTAAATACTGAACTGTAGTTCACGAATTCTGGATGGAACTGAACTAAGTTGACGAGCCACTGAATTGAACTGAACTTGACTGGACGAGCCACTGAATTGAACTGAACTGGATGAGTTCTTAATTAAACTGAACTGCTCGTATGATTGTTCATACGGCTTATATACTCTTTGTGTGTGCTGTCTAACTTCTGTATTAGCTTTTGGACTTTGATCGTGTCCTTGAATTTGGATCAAAACGTAAACATGTTTACTTCTTAGATCAGAAAATGAGTCATTCTTATATTGTCCAGTAGGACTGAGAAGTGATGTGAAGATTGTTTGTTACCAGGCATTTGTACGACCAACTCTGACGTACGAGTGTCCAATATGGTGGAATATTTGCCCCTCATATATGAGAGAAAATGCCTAAGAGCGTGTATGCATATGTACAGAAGCGAACATTCCGATTTCAGACATTATGTCTCTAAAAAAAAAATTGACAATCTCAATGGTGGCTGCTATGCGGGCGTATGTGGTTTTATGGCGTTGCCTTGATGGCAGGGCTATGGAACTGTGTGCGTCAGCTTTTCGAACATCACTGTCGCCCCGTAGAAACATATGTAGTTTTACATTTTTGACGAAAGGTATATTAAGTAGGTTAGTTTAGTTTAAGGTAGCTTAGTATGTTTTTAGTTTATAAGATATGTTATGAGAATTTTTCACAAATGTTTATTCTTTAAATTGAAATTTGCTATAGAAAAAATAAACAAATAAATAAAATATTGTTAGATTTAAGAAAAGAAAGATATAAACTGTACTGAAAACCAACGTAGGTTAATTAAACTAGTTTAAGCTAATATAGACGTAAGTTATTTATTTTGTACTAACAATAGTCTTAGAAACATAATGTTCGTTTGTTAAATAATTGGATTAAAAAAACATGAACATGTACCTCTTAAACCTTGTATTGAGACGTTGACGTTGTCACATCAAAAAGAAGGGAAAAGTAAAAAATGTTACCAAAACGATCTAAATGAGAAAAACCTGATGAAAATGTTTTTGTGAAGATATATATATATATATATATATATATATATATATTTATATATATATATTTAATATAATGAATACCACAAACTGTTCTAAAACATCTTCGTAAAAGGAGCTTTTTTTATCGAAGGTCTTCCTAGCTTCTGTATCTTAGTATCTTAGAATGGTGTGAATTCTTTTAAAAGCAGAAAAAGATCTCTCTGCTGATGCAACCGTAACTGGAAAAATAAGTTGCAAAAATTTCTAAGAACACATTAAAGTGGAGTTTAATCACATTAAATTAAAAGAGTTTAAAGAAGAAGTTGTGTACAATGACAGTCAATTAATATTTAAGTGATATTGAAAATATTAAATTACTAGCTGTTCCAGGGCGCTTTGCTACCCGCACACATGAACCACGGGGTATATATATATTTAATATAATGAATACCACAAACTGTTCTAAAACATCTTCGTAAAAGGAGCTTTTTTTATCGAAGGTCTTCCTAGCTTCTGTATCTTAGTATCTTAGAATGGTGTGAATTCTTTTAAAAGCAGAAAAAGATCTCTCTGCTGATGCAACCGTAACTGGAAAAATAAGTTGCAAAAATTTCTAAGAACACATTAAAGTGGAGTTTAATCACATTAAATTAAAAGAGTTTAAAGAAGAAGTTGTGTACAATGACAGTCAATTAATATTTAAGTGATATTGAAAATATTAAATTACTAGCTGTTCCAGGGCGCTTTGCTACCCGCACACATGAACCACGGGGTGACGGGAGTACTATAGCCTATAACTTTCCCTCACCTGCCAATAATTTACATTGACATTTTTTTAAAAATACGTTTGTAAATCTCATGTTAAAATTTTATCTTGCTCCCCTTCCATCTATACCTATAACTTTCCCCTACCTGCCAATAATATATAATAATAATTTATCTTAAACAGAAAAACCGTTATATCTTGGAAACAGCGCCATCTATCAGGTCCAAATTTCACTAAAACCCAAATAGCAATGAAACAAACCTATGGTTAAAATCTGAAGTTCCTAAGATGCTTCTTTGCTGAGAAACAAAAAAACCGTTATATTTTGACAACAGTGCCACTTACAGAGTTCAAACCAAAACAAAAACCCAAATCCTAATCTATGGTGAAAATTTCAGCTTCCTGCGATGTCTGGTTCCTGAGAAAGGCAATCTCAAAAAATACACACACCATTTTTATATATTAGAAAATAATTGGGAACACAGAAATCAAAGCGGAAACCCTTTTATCTGGGAATGAAGCTGCGAAAGACTAAACTTAGATTTGTTTAGTTCTATCAAAAACGTTTAGCCATGATTCAACGTTTGGAATTTCTTGAACAGTAAGCAAGTTCAATGTCGACTTGTTTAGTCTGAAGATTATTAAAAAAAAAAATATTCGTTTTATCTAAAATTTTGAAAAAAGGAAAGCCAATTCCATATCTTCCAACTTCGGTAATAACTTTTTTGTCATTGAAAGTGTGAGGAACAAAATTCTTGTGGCCGAATTTTGTTCACACAAAACATGCCATATAGTTTTTTCCCCAAATTCGGGTGTACCTTGTACCCACGCAGTGTAACCACCAAACGCATATGAAAATAAAACAGCCAAAACAACATCACGCCACCGGACTGACCAATCACAGCGCAGCACGCTATTTAGAATTTTTGCCACACAAAAAGTCAGTCGGTCTCTTAGTCTCCTTTTTGTGCTGTTCGGATCACGCGGTGGTAAGTCATTATTAATAAAACTATTTCACTGACATTCGCTGCCGACGTCACTCGTACGACGTAACTTCGCTTTGTGGGTTCCCTACAGGTTGTTACGCTGGTACCTCCAGCATATCGCTGCCGACGTCTCTCTCTGCTTACGTCATTCGTACGACGTAACTTCGCTGTGTGGGTTCCCTACAGGTTGGTACCTCCAGCATATCGCTGCTGACGACTCGTCATCACTCACGTCGCTCAGGGTGCACGCTCATCTCAGACTAACGCTCACGCATCGCTCAGGAGTCACGATCGTCACAGACTAACGGCCACGCATCACTCAGGAGTCACGCTCATCTCAGACTAACGCTAACGCCTCGCTCAGGATTTACGCTCGTCAAAGGCTAACTCATCGCTCAGGATTTACACTCGTCAAAGGCTAACGCATCGCTCAGGATTTACACTCGTCAAAGGCTAACGCACCGCCCAGGATTTACGCTCGCCAAAGGCTAACTCATCGCTCAAGATTTACGCTCGCCAAAGGCTAACTCATCGCTCAGGATTTACGCTCGTCAAAGTCTAACGCATCGATCAGGACTTACGCTCGTCTCAGGCTAACGCACCGCCCAGGATTTACGCTCGTCAAAGGCTAACTCATCGCTCAGGGTTTACGCTCGTCAAAAGCTAACGCATCGCTCAGGATTTACGCTCGTCTCAGGCTAACTCATCGCTTAGGAGTTACGCTCGTCAAAGGCTAACGCATCGCTCAGGATTTACGCTCGCTAAAGGCTAACTCATCGCTCAGGATTTACGCTCGTCAAAGTCTAACGCATCGCTCAGGACTTACGCTCGTCAAAGGCTAACGCCTCGCTCAGGATTTACGCCCGTCAAAGGCTAACTCATTGCTCATGATTTACACTCGTCAAAGGCTAACGCCTCGCTCAGGATTTACGCCCGTCAAAGACTAAGTCATCGCTCAGGATTTACACTCGTCAAAGGCTAACGCATCGCTCAGGATTTACGCTCGTCTCAGGCTAACTCATCGCTCAGGATTTACGCTCGCCAAAGGCTAACTCATCGCTCAGGATTTACGCTCGCTAAAGGCTAACTCATCGCTCAGGATTTACGCTCGTCAAAGTCTAACACATCGCTCAGGACTTACGCTCGTCAAAGGCTAACGCCTCGCTCAGGATTTACGCCCGTCAAAGGCGTACCCCAAATGATTTTCAATGTCCGGGGTATTCTCGTGTCGACTGTTTGGTTCCTCATCGTGGGGTTATTTTATTTATACGAGAAGACATCAGTTTTAATGTACCTAATTTTAATATTCCAAACAGTAATCCCATGTTCAATACGATATGGATTGAAATTGTAATTTCAAACCATTTGATGTTTATTTGTTCCCTTTATCGTAGTCCTAATTTGTCACCTGATGACATTAATATTGAGTTTAATTACTTATCAGACACAATAGACAAGATTTACCAATCATCACCAACATCAGAATTGGTAGTCTTGGGTGATTTTAATGTCCACAATGATTCATGGTTGACCTATTCGAATGGTAGAGATCGATCAGGTGAAACCGCTGAACTATTTTCAAATGTTAATCTTTTCACCAAACTCGTTGATAAGCCAACTAGGTATCCCGATACTGGTCAATCACCTCACCTTTTAGATTTATTTCTTACAACTATGCCTGATAAATATTCAATTGATGTATCTGCTCCATTAGGTCTTTCTGACCATGCTTTGATAGTAGCCCAATTTTCAATATCACCAGCCCTTATAGAGCCTACAAGTAAAAGGCTACTCTGGCACTATAAAAATGCTAACTGGGAGCTCCTGAACCAATTTTATAGCTCATTTGATTGGTCAACCTGTTTTTCCAGCAATAATGCTGATGAAGCATCACAACTTATCACGTCAACCATTTTGCTAGGAATGAAAAATTGCATTCCTTCTTCATTTAAAAAGAAAAATACTCATAAAAATAAATGGTTTAACGAACATTGCAGGTCAGCAGTCGCGTGTAAAAAAGCAACCCATTTGGACTAAGTTAATTGCACTTCTGAAGAAAACCTTGTAAAGTTTCGAATAGCTAGAAACAGATCAAACGCTATATTGAAAAGGTCCAAAATAATATATGACCTTAAGATTCGAGATAGCATGCGAAAAATTTTGGATTCTTATTCAAACAGTCGAAGCTTTTGGTCGTTTGCTGCATTTCTTAAAAGAAACTTTGCAGACAATACTTCGTCTTTTCCTTCTTTATTTCATAATGGTATTCATTATAGAACTGATATTGAGAAAGCTTATCTCTTAGCTTCTCATTTCGCTGGTGCGTCTACTCTTCGTTTAACTAATCAAAGCCCCCCAATTCTCCCGAATCTAGGCCCAGGTATGTCTAAAATCTATTTTCGGAAACGGGTTGTTTCAAAGATTCTGAAAGAACTTGACCCCAATAAAGCGACTGGCCCCGACGGTACTCCGTCATTAGTATTGAAAAGTTGTCATCTTACTTTGGCAAAACCGCTTAGCAAATTGTTTCGTCTCTCAATGAAGACAGGTGATGGAAAAACATCATTTTGGAAAATAGCAAATATTCAAAAAGGTGATAAATCGGCACCTACGAACTACCGACCTATTGCTTTGTTGTCGGTTCTATCGAAGGTAATGTAATCTATCGTTAATTTCAGACTAATGAACTATCTGGATTCGAATGTTCTTTTATCCTACGTGCAGTATGTATTTCGTAAAAATCGCTCTTCAGGTGAACTCATGACGTGCATGACTCATTGTTTGGAGCGAAGCATTGAAAACCTAGGTGAATCAAGCGTTGTTTCCTTAGATATTGCTAAAGCTTTTGATAGAGTATGGTATGATTGTCTTATTAATAAGATTCTTGCTCTGAATTTACACTCCTCTCTCATTACATGGATTGAGAATTATTTATGGAACCGTAAAATAAAAGTTGTATTAAATGGTATATCTTCAGATTCACATGGGATCAATGCTGGCGTGCCTCAGGGATCATCCTTGTCTCCCACGCTCTTCTTGATATATATCAACGACCTGTTGTCTTCTACAACCTGTGATATCCATTCATTTGCTGATGATACAACACTATCGGCCTCCATTGAGTTTGTCAATCAAAAAGAATGCAATTCTCGCTTGAATGGTTCTCGTGAATTAATGAATTTGACTATTCTGTCTAATATTCAAATCATTCTTTATTGGGGCATTTCTAACAGAGTAGAATTTAACCCAAATAAATTCCAGTCTTGCCTTTTTTCTCAGAAGACAACTCAACATTATGTTTCTCCTGTTATAAATGGTACCTCTATTGCGAGATCCGATTCGCTTAAGTTGTTAGGTTTAAAAGTATCAAGTGATCTTTCCTGGAAAGAACATATTTATGAAATTTCAAAAAGAGCTAGCCAATGTTTAGGCTTCATAAGACGTTGTAACTTCTACTTCACTCCCTCTGAAGTGTTAAAATTATATAAATGTTATGTTAGACCAATTTTAGAATTTAATTAATATGTGTGGGGTGGTGCTCCAAGATCGCATTTGGTTCATCTTGATGGTGTTCAGAATAGAGTTATCCGTTTGATAAACGATGTAACCTTTACTTCGTCTCTTGATACTTTGGAGCACAGACGAAATGTAGGAGCTTTTTCTGTTTTCTATAAATTTTACAACGGTAAATGTTCTTTAGAAACCCGTTCTCTAGTTCCTGGGCCTTTTCTCAGTAACGTAAACACTCGTTTAAGGTGCAATCAACATAGATTTGCATTAAAACTTTTTTCATGTAGAACCCAACACTTTAAATCCTCCTTTTTTCCGAGAGTCTCTTCGATGTGGAATCAATTGGTCGAACACGTGTTTCCAGAATCTTATAATCTGCAGGCGTTCAAATTAGCCGTTAACAACGTCTTGAAGGATGATGGTTAAAGTATTCATAAGTTGTTTCTTAATATATAAAAAAAAAAACAAAAAAAAAAAGGATGATGGTTAAAGTATTCATAAGTTGTTTCTTAATATATATATAAAAAAAAAAAAAAAAAAAATTGTTTATTTTTGTTTTGTTGTTTACGCTCGTCAAAGGCTAACGCCTCGCTCAGGATTTACGCCCGTCAAAAGCTAACTCATCGCTCAGGAGTTACGCTCGTCAAAGGCTAACGCATCGCTCAGGATTTACGCTCGTCTCAGGCTAATGCCCACAAATACCTCAGGATTTACGATCGTCCCAGACTCACGTTAAATTATAGGTAATAAGAAAAAAGAAGGAAAATAAAGAAAATACTTTGAAGAGTCCGAAAAATAGAAATTTTATTGCCTCAGAACCCTGGTCCCGCTGAGTTTACCCTGGCTGGGAAAACTCCGTTACAAAAGCAACTTTTGGGCATTATCTAAAAAAATGCTGGAACGTTTTTAATGGAAATATGGAATAATTGTGGTTTTAAAGATTCATGCTAAGCATTTGAAGATCTTTTAATATTGTCATAAACTTCAAATTCTTAGCAAGATCATTTTAAATTGTGATTTTTTAAGCCACAATTTTTTTAAAAAAAAATTTTTTTATATAAATTTATTTTAAACTTTTTAGTTTTTTATGAAATATGCATACAAAATTTCAATATTATTCAGATAGGATAGTAATATGGAGACACCCATAAGTCCACCAAAATACCGTCAAAAGACTTCCACAAGACCCCGGAAGGTCCCCCAATAAGACCATCTAAAAAACCCCTCAAGACCACCTAGAGACCTCCTCAAGACCATCCTCAAGATTACCCCCATGATCCCGCTAAGACCACGTTACGACCCGCATCAATATTTACTCAAGACCCCCTAAAACCCACTTTAAAATTCTCAAGACCCCACTTTAGAACACATAAAAACCACCTCAAGACTCCACTCACGACCCTCTCAAAATCCACTCATGACTCTCTCAAAATCCCATCAAGAACCCCTTAAGACCACCTAAAGACGACCACACGACCCCGCTAAAAATCATCACAAAACCCCTCGAGACCCCCTCAAGACCTCCCCACGACCTTTTCTAAGAACCTTCTAAGACCCCCTCAAGACTCCATTCGCGACCCTCTCAAAATCCCCTCATTAGCACCCCAAGACCCACTCAAAACCTCCTTAAGATTTGAGGCGATCTCTTCTCATGACCCTCCCAAAATCCCATCAAGAACCCCTCAAGACCACCTAAAGACGACCTCACGACCCAACTAAAGATCATCACAATACCCCTCGGGACCCCCTCAAGACCACCCCACGACCACTTCTAAGAACCCCCTTAAGATTCTCTTAAGACACTCACAAAACCCTCTAAGAAAGAACTCAAAACCACCTAACAACCGTTTGAAACCCCTCTCAAAACCCCCTCAAGACCCTACTCAAGATTATCTTAAGAACCCATCGAAACCCTCCTAAGACCTCACTCAAGACCCTATCAAACCCCCTTAAGTCCCCTTTTAAACCTCCTTAAGAGTCCCACAAACCCCTCTTAAGACCCTACTCAAGACACTCCCAAAATCCCTTCAATATCCCCTCAAGACCATCTAAAGACCGCTCTAAAGATCCTCACAAAACCCTCGGGTCCCTTCTCAAGACTTCCTAAAGACCCCATCAAGATCATCTCAAGACCCCGTTAAGACCACGTTACTAAGACGCCCTCAAACCCATTTAGGGTTCCATTAAGAGTCCCTCAAAACGCCCCAAGACCACCTAAAAAACCCCTCAAGGCTCCACTTACGATCCTCTTAGAATCCCCTCAAGACTAACTCAAAACACCCCTTAAAATTTTCTAAGACCAAGACTCCACTCACGACCCTCTCAGAACCCCCTCAAGCCCTCCTCAAGACGACCTAAACACCCCACCAAAGACCATCTCAAACCTCCCCTCTAGACCACCTGAGGACCACCCTTAAGACCCCGTTAAGACTTCGTTAGGTTCCCCTTAAGACTCCCTCAAGACCCCCACAAAACTAGTTTAAGACTCAAGAACACCTCTCAAACCTTCATAAACCCCACTCAAGATTCCCTTAAAATTACGCAAAACGCTCGTTAAGACCCTCTCAAACCCTAATTGAAACCACCGCAACAGCACCTCAAGACTCCCGTAAATCGCCCTCAAGACCCCCCTCAAGACCACCCTCAAGACCACAATAACTCCTTAAGACTCCGTCCTCTGAAGATGCACTCAAGATCAAGACTACGTTTCGACCCCCTTCAGGTCCTCACTAAAGACTCTCTCAAACTCTCCTCAAATCCCCACAAAACCCCCTAAAGACCATCTAAAGACTCCCTTCAAACCGCCCTCAAGCCCACCCTCAAGAACCTTCAAGAACCCCCAAGTCCCCCTCAATTCCCAATCGAGACAACCCTTACGACCGCCTCAAATAATTCTTTTAATACTCCCTTAACATCATCACAAGACTCACTCAAAAGCCAATCAACATCCCACTCCAAATCCTCTTTAAACCCCCTCAAGACCCTCTATAGACTCACTGACCCATCTCAAGACCCACCTGAAGACCACCAAAAGAGATGTACTCACAGATTTGTAATGTAAAACGTGACAGAATAACATATAAACCGACAGAAAGACACACAAACACAGGCAAGTTAATATAAAACCATATATAATAAACTATGCTTTGAATGTGACTTAACTCAGAATGGTTTTCTAACGACAGCTTGATGAATAAATTGAAAATATGAGAAACACGGTATAAAAAAGGCCTTTGGGAATGGGTTACGAGTTTGTTTCTGTACGCCACCTTGTTTTTAGACATTACAGCTGCCACTTCGCAGTGAAATTTCTATCTTAAATTTAATTTTAGGTACCAAAGTTTAACTATATATAATACAAGCCCGATCATTCAGCTTTTCTTGTATTGGAGGAAAATTACAAGTGGCCACTTGCAATTCTAATGCATTTTGTGTTATTCCCCATATTCTGCTGATGGCTGCCGCCCCCCAGCGCCCCCTATCTGGTCCAAATTTTGACAAAGACGTTTGTTTTATTTAAATATTATATATTTATTATATTATATTTAAGCCAAATCGGTTCTTAAATAAGAATTTTCAAAAAAAGTGACCCAAGCGCCACCTAGGGGGTCGAACATAAATAAAAACAATCCGCAGCACCATACAAACATATGATGTGAATATAAGTTGGATAGCTTCAGTGGTTCAGCCGTGATGGTCAGACACACATACGTACCAACGTTTTTATATACGAGTATTAATATAATAAGTTCTGACACTTTCACTTTACTTAACAAGTAAACATATGGTCTCCCATTATATGCGTAACTTATATTATGTACCTACACCATCATTTGAGGATCGGTAGATGAAGTATTTACTAGGAGTAGATAAATTTTCCCAATGAAATACTGCTAACGATCAATACAGGGTGACTGACACAAAGTGTTACCAAAACAAAACGCCACAGAATTTTAATTTTTTGATGAATTTTATTGAATCAAAGTAAAAATGTTCACAAATATTTAAGTTTTCGAATTGCATTAGTAGTTTTCGATTTGGTTAGCCGCGATTATGGCCTTCAAACGGCCGACAAAGCTATTGCATGCAGCACGAAAGTGGCTCTGCGGTATTTTTGCCTATTCCCGGCGCAGCGCTTGCTTGAGATGATCGAAACTTTGGTCTTTTTTGTCAAACCTTGCTCTTCAAAATACCCCAAACCGAGAAATCTAGCGGATTTGCATCGTTGAATTTGGTGGCCATTGGGCAGTGGAAATGAACAGCGGAACGTTGTTTCTCAGCCAATCTTTATTGACGCGCGCTTTATGACTCGGCGCCGATCCTGTTGAAATGTCCAGGCTCTGCGGCCGAAATGTGTTTGTGCCAAAGGCTTCAACGCTCCCTCCAACACATGATCCCGATAAATTTGAGCATTTATCTTGATGCCACGGTCCAAAAAAACGAGCTGTGAACGGCTTTCGCCCGTTCCGGCGGCCCAAACCATCACCATCGGCGGCGAGTGGCAATCCGTTGGTTCATAATTTTCAGTAGAACGGCCAGGCAAGTAAATCCGGTCGTTTTGCTTGTTCACATATTGCTCAATAACGAACGGTGACTCATCGGAAAATTGCCACTTTCGTGCAAGCGTAACAACTCCTTTTCTCTTTCCACTCTAACTTTTTTTTTACATCGGTGAGATCATCCAAGATGATTTTTCAATATGCTCTGCATCCGTTCGAGCAAAATGTTCGCCTCACGAGCAATTTTTCTGCCTCTACGGCGCGGATTCCGAGCAAATTTGGCCTTTACCTTCCGAATGATATCCAGCGATGTTGCAGTGCGTTTCGGTCCACCACCATGGCGTTTTGCAATGCTGCCAGTGTCGTTATAACGATTTATGGTGCGATATAGAAACATTTTATTCCAATGCAGATGTTTTAACTGGTTAACAATCTGCGGCTTTGGTTTTCCAGCCAAAAATAGAGCAATCACACTATTACGCTTAAATTCCATTGCGGATAACTTTATTCTGAATATTTCCCACTAAAATGCTTTTGTACGCTTGTAAACAATGGAATGAACTGTCATTAGTGTAATCTGAAGTTGGTAACACTTCGTGTCAGTCACCCGGTTAGAAATGAAAACTCAATGTTTTTAGTTCAAAGTTGGACGTGAAAGCGATTTTATTCAGTAAATTTTCTTGTATTTTTATACAAAAATAATTGATCGATGTTCGACCATACATCGACTTCCATTTCCGTAATATCGCTTTATTAGCATAATGTATGTATGTACGTATGTAACATATGACCGACCGCGTCAAGTGGGAATTTTTTAGGTTCGCTCGCCTGTGCTGCTGCGTAGACATATTTATTTCCACAAGTGAATGACCTCATTATTTCATTAGAATTTTCATGCGCCGTTTACTCAGATCAATGCATGGAAAGTGGTCAGCGCTCGTTTGCCAATGATGCTTAGGTTGCATAATTA
Source organism: Nephrocerus scutellatus (assembly GCA_947095585.1). Lineage (NCBI taxonomy): Eukaryota > Metazoa > Arthropoda > Insecta > Diptera > Pipunculidae > Nephrocerus > Nephrocerus scutellatus. The sequence continues at coordinate 66,168,669 of OX352762.1, forward strand.
TTGTCATAGGCGAACGACCGCTGGTCATATATTATGCTATTGGAAATATTTGTTCTCATGCACCGAGTGTGATATTAAAGAATGCATATTGATTATTATATTCTACTTTAAACTTTGTGAGGCAGAGTCGAAGTAGGGTCGAAATTCGTTGTGTTTTTTCGGCATTTTATTTATGTGGTCGCTGGTGCGATCCCTCACACCACCCTTCTAGGGAAAAAGGAGAAATCATGATACATCTTGATTTCTTATATTCCGCGCCACTTGTACAATAAGGGATCTTAAAATTTCTACAAGGTAGTTTTTGTTTTACAATGTTTTTAACATTGAATAACTAATTTTTAAGTTGGATAAATTTAGTTTGTTATGAACTCTTCTTTTTTTAAATTCTCTGTAATAACTTCGCGTGTCCGTGTTTTTGTTTGTTAGGTTGTTTTTTGTCGTGGAGTCTTGCGATCAATTTTCAACCCAGTTCCCAGAGTCCGATTTCATTGAAATTTTGCGCACATGCATATCTCCGTTGACAACACTTTCTATTAATTTGGGGCCCCTCGGGCTTCGGGGTCGTGGGACTCCCATACAAAATTTTTACAAACTTTACTCGATTTTCTTTAAATTTTAATTTTCTTCTTTTTAAGCACATGTGTATCTTCGATGGACAGACTTTCGTAAAAATTTTGGAGACCCCGGGCCCATACAATTTTTAAAAATTGGCCCCATACAATTTTTAAAAATAAACTAACCCTATTTTCTTCAAATTTTATATACATGTTTATCTCCGATGGACAAAACTTTTGTAAAAATTTTGGAGACCTCGGGCACATGGGTCGTGAGGCCCTATACAATTAAAAAAAAATATAAACCCGATTTTCTTCAAATTTTATATACATGTGTATCTCCGATGGACAACACTTTTTGTAAAAATTTTGGAGACCCCGGGCACATGGGTCGTGAGGCCCTATACAATTAAAAAAAAATAAAAACCCGATTTTCTTCAAATTTTATATACATGTGTATCTCCGATGGACAACACTTTTTGTAAAAATTTTGGAGACACCGGGCCCCTGCGTCGTGAGGCCCCATGCAAATTTTTTAAAAAAATTAACCCGATTTTCTTCAAATTTTATATACATATGTATGTGGGATTTATCAAATTAAACACGCACAGTTCGATTAAGAAACATTTACTTGTTTATTAAATTAAATGATAAAGGCACAAAATATGTGTGGAACGATTTAACAATAAGAAAAAGGAATACAATTTACTCGCACTGGCTGGCACTAACTCTTGTCTCGTCTCGATACCTATTACTACTGTGTTCGACGCTTGCTCTATTCTACTCTATTGACGATGATGAAAGTAAACTCAAGCGGATGAGTGTGTGTGCCTGAGGACAGTTACTTGTTGTTGTTGCGTGCTCTGGTGATCGGGCCACGATATACCACATTCGGCCATCCTGATTGGTCGCCCGCCTCGGGTGACCTACACCACGGTTTCATACTATCGTAGGCTGATGATGTAGCACGTGGACCCTCATGGTCCCCAACCTTTTCTACTTCACACCGCTCATGCTTGTAGAGCTTCGTCACTTTATATGGCCCCAAAAACTTTGGCTTTAACTTCAATCCTGAGCCAAATTGTGTCCTTCTTACTGCAACTAGATCTCCGATCTTGTAGGTCTTTGCTTCCTTTCGTCGCTTGTTGTACTGTTTGGCGTTTTCCTTCTGAATTTTTAGAACATTGTCTCTTGCCCGCTCTCGAACATCATCTCTCTCTTGATCTAACTCTGCTACGATCTCTTGATGGAGTATCGCTTGAATATCTGGTGAAGATGGCGTTCTCATCTCGAGTCCAGTAAGGACTTTGAACGGAGAATGCTTGGTGCTCCTCGGCGAAGTACTATTGATGAGTTGCTGCACTCGTTCTATGTGTTTGTACCAACAGGGAGGATCCTCTAATGTCATCTTGGCCAACATTGGGACTAGGATTCTGTGTATCCTTTCGACTTGCCCGTTTCCTCGCGGAATACCTGTGGTGATGACCAGGTGAGTAGTTGCTTCCTTACTACAATATTGCTCGAAGATACTTGATGTGAATGCAGTACCTCTGTCCGTTATAATGCGCCTCGGATTTCCGAATACTGATGCCTGCTTTCGCAGTCGGTCCACCACTTCTTCGCTAGTCGTACTCTTTGTTGGATACAACCAGACAAACTTAGAAAATGCATCCACGACGACTAAGATGTGGTTGTATTTCTTCTTGGTCGCCTCCATCGGGCCGACATGATCAATGTGGTACGTCTGTAATGGTCGGTCCTCTTTTTCGATTGGAGACAAAAACCCTTCCTGCTTTCCATCTTTTCTTTCCGCCATGATACACTCGACGCAGCTTTTTACAATGCTTCCAATCTTCGCTGATAATCCAGGGATATAATAATTCTTTTCAACTATCTCAGCAGTTTTCTTCGCTGCAAAATGACCTTGTTTATGGGCGAGTGTCATGATTTCCTCTTCCATGGCAGTCGGAATGACGACCAACTCCTTGGTTTCATCCTTGTAAAGGATGCCATTCTTAAGGAAGAAATCCTCATATTTGACGTATTCCAAAACCCTTCGCACCGCTCTTAAGCATGGATCTTGTAGCTGAGCCTCTCTGATTCGGTGACTCATCGTATCAATGATCAGCATCGCAACTCGGCTTAGGGCATCCACATGTTTCATTTGCGTTGCTGCTCTATGGACAACTCGATAGTTGAAGTCTTGGAGATACATTGCCCATCTAGAGACTCTCAAAGGAACTTCCTTTTTGTCTACCGTCATGCTAAACGCCTTACAATCAGTCACAATTGTAATTGACCTACCTAGTAGATAAATTCTCCATTTTTCCAGCGCCTTAATCACTGCTAATACTTCCAGTTCATATGAGTGATATTTCTCCTCTTGAGGCGACGTCTTTCTGCTCATATATTGTACTGGGTGGAAATACTGATCATCGTTATCTTTTTGCAGTAGCACCGCTCCATAAGCCACTTGGCTGGCATCTGTATGTACTTCGGTAACTGCTTGTGGGTCGAACAGTTTGAGGACTGGGGACCGCACTAATGCATTCCTTAACAAACGAAATGCAACTTCCTGGTTTGTTCCCATATTGAAGCTGGATTCCTTTCGCAAAAGATCGCTCAAAGGCTTTGCAATCGCTGCGTAGTCTGCTATAAATTTACGAAAGTATCCTGTCAATCCTAGAAATCGTTGCAAGGCTTTCTTGTCTGCAGGCATTGGAAAATTTCTAACGGCTTTCGTCTTTTCTATCGATGGTCTTATTGTTCCCCCTTCAACAACATACCCCAGGAACTCTATTTTGGTAGTTAGGAATTGGCATTTAGACCACTTTAGCTTTAAATCGTTGTCGCTAGCTACCTGTAGCACCCTCTTCAAACGCGTCGTTGCTTCCACCTCATTATCGGCTAAAACCACGATGTCGTCCATATACGTCAACATAACTCCTTCATTCACTAAATGTTTGAACACGGTGTTGACGAAGCGTGTGAATACTGCTGGCGAATTACATAGTCCAAATGGGACTCTACGAAATTCGTACTGACCGTTGTGAACGATAAACGAAGTGTATTTCCTTGACTCTGGTTCGATCGGCACGTGAAAAAATCCGTTGACTAGGTCAAGTGTCGTAAACACCTTAGCTCGCTGCAAACCGAGATTGGTTTGAACATAGTAGAAGATGGTTTTCTGAGAGATATCTATGGATTTGTGACATGATAATTTTTTCTAAGACTTTTGACAGGAAAGGTAGAATAGCAATTGTTCATGAGAGAATTTATAGTCTTTGGTAATGGGATGATTTTAGCTTTCTTCCACTCGGATTGGAATACGGACATCGTTATCACCGAGTTAAACAGATAGGTTATAAAAGGCAGTATGAACAGCAACAGAATTTGGCAAACCTAGAATTTAATCTATCTAGACCAGTAGCATTACAGTTTATACCCAAAAGAGCTTGCACAACATCCTCATAATAGACCCTGCTAAAACGAAAAGAAGTGCTAGTCGGAGTGCTGCAAGAAGCGATGAATTCGGCGTTAAGCTAATCACAATCAATTTCATCCGATATTATTAGGTTTTGCTCACCAAATCCAAGTTGCCGTAGCTGTTTCCATAGTTTTTATCCCGACCCCGAGTTGTCTAGCTGATTACTATAGTAGGCAGATTTTGCAGGATCTTATTTTGGAGATAACTTTATTTCGCAGAGCGCGGTAATTTTTAAAGAAGGCGTCAATACGGTATTTTATCCATTCTCATTAGACATTATCACGTTTTTGAATAAGTAGTAGAATATCAGTGCTTAGCCACTGTAGCGCAGAGGTATTCTTCCTTTTTGTTTTTATGGGAACATATCTATTAAATAGGCTTATTATCTCAGGTTTTTTTTTATTTTTTTTTTATAATTCGTGCACGCTTCAAGGGGTTCGCACCCTTATAATGCTCGGCTATATGCTTGGCACAGCATGGGCGTTATGGAAGAGGAGGAGAAAAGAGGAGATGTCTATGAGCTTGTGTTTTGAATGCCTGTGGATCATAGTGAGGTGGGAAGACAGAGCTTGGCAGAGCATTCCACATACGTGTTGTACGGCTGAAGAACGAATCCCTTAATTTAACTGTACGTCCGAAGATGGGCTTGAGGGTAAACTGATGAGCATTTAGAGCGCCACGGGTATTGCGGTTGAATTCAAGGAGAGGTGGCATGCAGCTGGCTATTTCTCTTGAGCACCGCTGGTAGAAGAAGCGATAAAACAGTGACAAGCAGGAAACCTTCCTGTGGTGTTCAAGCGAATCTATTGATTTCGCTATATTTTCGTCACCGATAAGTTTTATCGCGCGGTTTTTTATTCTGTCTAGCTGATGCAAAATAGTCTTAGGCGCACCAAACCAGATATGGCAATTGTACTCAAGTTTTGGGCGAATAAAAGCCTTGTATATGGTAGCCAGATCAGAGGGAGTGAAATATTTCTTGCACCGGGCTAGAAAACCTAAACATTTCGCAGCGTTTTTGGCGACGGTAAATATGTGGTCATTCCAACGAAGCTTGTCGTTAACGCACATACCGAGAATTGCGAGATTTTCAGTTTCCTCGATGCAAGTGCCATTCATGGATAATGGCATGGGGTTAAGGATTCGCTTGGACGACAGGAGACAGCATTGGGTTTTGGAAGCGTTAAATTCTACTCGATTGATTTCTCCCCATTGTATCATGCTGTCAAGGTCAGAATTTAACGAGCTTAACATACAAAGTTGTTTGAGTTCCACATCAGAGGTGGAGGGACGTTCCTCAAACTTATATGAGAAGCTGAGAGTGCTGTCGTCAGCGAAAGAGTGAATTGGATTAGAAGTCACAGATAAGAGAGAACACACTTTGTCCGTTCACTGAAGCCATGTAGTATATACGTTCCCAGTTAGTTCGTCTAGCGTCACGTAAGAGGCATTCGTAGTTTATATTACGAAAATTCCTATATTTGATTTCTGGTTAAATGTTACTAGAGTTAACAGCAATGGTTAAATAAATAAGGTCATGTTTAGAGAAACCAGGTGCAGAAAGTTGACTGTATAGCAGTTGAGGTCGCTTACAAAATAAACGTAAAGTAAGGAGCTTGAGTCTCTAGAGAAATGAGTTCCATAAGATAAGTTCACGAGAGACAGATTAAATGACTTCATGTATTTTAATAGGGTCAGAATTTAGTATAGTTTTACACTTAAGTGTCTCGCGAACAAAGATTGCTACGCCCCCGCCAGTACGTCCCATTCTATCCGATCGGAAGACGTTATAACCATCAAAAGAGTAAAGTTGATCAGTAGAATCAATAGGAAACCATGTTTCGGATACGCAGACAACATCGACATTAGATTTTGTAAAGATAAGCCTAAATTCGTCAATTATTGGACTTAGACTTTTAGCATTAATGTGACAAATATGTAATCCGTCGTTTTGCGATCTAAGCACCCGTATCAAACAAACGTTCATAACTGTTGCTAACGTTTTAACTGGTTAACAATTTGCGGCTGTGCTTTTTTAATTTTGTAGAAAGGCAGAGGCAGTGCCACAACTTATTATATGTGGAGATTCTCTGATTTATATTTACTTTTACCTTCATAGTGCATACCTAAGTAGGACCGTCCGTCTTAATCAACAACCACTCATATTTTTACTGCACAACCACACGATTGCGGCTCTTTTGTCTATACTGCAGCAAATCAATACACATTGCAAACAAAAATTCGATCTTAAATATTCTATTTATGTGGACCATTTTATACGCAGATTTGTACGCTCTTATTTACAGTAGTAAAAAAACAACCCATAAAAATTAAAATTTTCATGTAAATTCTCTAATAACAAAAAGTATACTGAACTCCACTATAAATGCTGAAATATAAAAACACATACGAAGCACTGCAACCCAAAAACAAAACAACCCTAATCGTGAAGCAAGCAGCGCTGCCCACAGAGTACAGCACAACGCACACAGAACACAGTCATTATAGTATGAAATGATCTGATGACGGGAAAAAAAAATTTGTAGGAAGCCCCCCGACCCCGCGGCCCTATCACACTCAAAAAGAAAGTATTGACAAGAAATATACATGTGTGCAAAATTTCCATTAAATTAGGGCTTTAGGAAGCGTGTTAATAATTGATCACAAGATTCTGCACACCCGCCAGCCAGTCACGGGCACGCGAAGTTAATAATAAGTCGACAACTAGCTTTGCCTTGTTAAATCGCTAATATAAAGAGGAGCTCTCATTAAGCTGATTAAAAATTAAAAGGCCAATATAATGTGTTTGGAAAGGATGTGTACAAAAAAGTTAAGTCGAAAATTATCGGAGTTTTCTCTTGTTTAAGTTTGTCGTCTCTTTGATTTCTAATTTTAATTTCAGTTTTCTTTCTTTCTAATTTAATTTGTGCTTTGCTTTTATATTCATTGTGTACTGGCCACTCATTATTGCGAGTTATTCAGTTAGGAATCGGGTTGTATTGAGTTCTCGCCACTCCCAACATATAGATAGATGTGAAAATATAAAAAGATTTCATTAATTACTTCTGGTGCCATCCAAAACGGAGTTCCAATAACTGTATTCCTTTTTGCCATCGTGTCTGTTAACTGTCCAGCTACACCAAAATCTGCTAATTTGGCATATCCTTCAGTATTTAACAAGATATTTCCGGCTTTTATATCTCTAAAAATATATAAAAATACACATTGATAAATATTAATAAATTGACTATTCTTTGTAGAATTGATTTAAAATTTGTTACGTTTAAGACATTTGTATAACATATTCTGTTGACAACGTGTACATCGATTGATTAAAAAATTTTAATTTCGGCCGATTTATGCGAAAGAGTGGTCGAAAATTGGGTTCAAAGATTGGACTTCGTAAAACGTGCACGCGGTGGTCATGCAAAAGAAATCGAGTTTCATACTTAAATGTATCATATGTATATGTTCAAATTCGTTAATTAAAAAAATTTAGTTCAAAAGTCGAACAGTTTGTGTTTTATGTGCTCTTATTGAAAAACCCTGTACAAACGAATTCGTTACGTATCACTGTTGAATGGTTGGTTTGTGGGATTTCCTCTTTTTGTTAATATTGTTACGAAAAGTAGTTAGTAGCGCATATAATAGAATTAGAATCCTAAGATAAATCGAAATGTAAATACTGCATACTAAAAATAAGCACTCTTATGTACCATACTTTTAGGCTGTAAGACTTTAGATTATTTAAAATTTGAAATGTAACCGCCTGCAAGTTTGATTCATTGTGTACTGGTCAACAATCAAAACGGTTTGTGCGGTTTTTGTAAAAGAACATGATTGAACATGAAGTCTATTTTCAGAAGATGACTCATTACATAAGTAGTTTGTAAATAAGGGAATATGGCAATTTTATGGTCTTTTCTCGATATTTCTGTCTACAATATTGGTAGTTTCTGGAAGCCAGAAACAAACATCAGCTTGATGTTTGATGTCGTTTGCTGCATATCCACGTTGTAATATGACGAATAGTTGATGTCGCTGCATATGTACGTTGTTTCATGCTGTTTGCTGCATATCCACGTTTTTCATCTGTCTGGCCTTGATGTTGTTGCACTCGAAATTGTTGTTGGTTATTTTATGTTACTTTATGGACGTCTTCTCGTCCGTCTCAATCGGGTAATGTTTCAAAAATTCGAGCAATTAATATTTATATAACAATTATTTATTCAATCTTTAAACACTAAAAAGGAATATTTCTTTATCTATATACATTAAAAACTATCGAAAATAAACCATGAAAATAAAATGGTGTACAGCTACAAATGTTGTCTCTTCTGCGTTGCTATCGGAAGTGGATATTAATTTCTTCCGTCCGGCAAGGTTCGTTCGATCGACTTTCGATGAGGTTCGTTTGTTCGATTTTCGGTGAGGTTCGTTCGTTCGATTTTCTCACAGTGTGTTTGTTTTGTTGCATTGTGTGCATTGACGTTGACACTGGATTGCCGCCACACCATCCTACCTCCAGTGATTGAAGTGAGCGATACTCGTTATATGAAACGTATAGGTTTGTTTATCCCACGTTCCGTCCTTGACTTTACTTGTTCGTTGATTTTTGGCGAGAATGTTACTCGTTTGGATGATTTTATAGCGTGTTGGTTCCGATATTGGATTAGATTTGGGTGTTAACTTTGTCGATGCACCTGTGCATTGGTCGGTTGGTGGTACCTCGATGAAACAGGGTTTAAGTCGATTTATTGATACCGTAGATTCAACATTCTTTCTTCTTCTTTGATCAAAAGAGTGAAGAATTTTTCGTTTCGTTTTATAACCTGGAATGGTCCTTCGTATGGCGGTTGTAGAGAATGTCGAATAGCGTCCGTTCTAACTAAAACGAATTCGCACGTTGATAATTCTTTGAACACGAATACTTGCTTTTTGGCATGTCGAGATGTCGTTATAGGTTGAATGTCGTTGAATTGCTTACGTAATTGCGTGACGAATTCGGACTGACTGACAAATTTGCTTGGTGCTATGAAATCCGCGGGTAGTCGTAAGTTCTGACCATACACGAGTTCGGCCGATGTGCTTTGGAAATCGTCACGAAATGATGTTCTCAGGCCGAGTAAAATGAGTGGCAATGATCTTGTCCATTGTTTGTTAGCTACACACATAATTGCACCTTTGAGTGTACGGTGCCATCGTTCGAATCAGTTTTGCTGTCGCTCTAATGCCGGGATGGGAAACGTTATGGTGCGATGCGTATATTTGTCTGCGGAATGATTCTGGAATGCATGGACGCTGAGTACCGGTTGAAACATCGCACAAAATATTTTAATCGGTTCCAAAAACTGGAAATTTTTGAAAATTCAATGTTAAATTTGATTGAATTAGCGCCGATAACTCCGCATCAAGTGTTTGTGCATCGGCGGGGTTTTGGGGTAACGAAAAGGTTAATGGTTTGTGTTCGGAGAATAAAAAAAATTCTCGACCTTCGATAAAATTTTTAAAGTGCTTAATAGCTGAATAAGCCGCTAATAATTCTCGATCGTAAGTGCTATAGCGGGTTTCGGCATCGTGTAATTTTCGCGAATGAAAAAACAATGGTTGCCAGCCTTTTTTCTTAAGTTGCTGTAAGACTGACCCTATGGCTGTGTTCGATGCGTCGACATGAATTGCGAATTTAGCGTTTGGAGTTGGATAGGATAGTTGGGTGCAATCCACTAATTTTGATTTGCATGTTTCAAATGCCTCGATTGTTTCGTTACTCCACGGGAGCATTGATTTGTCTTTCTTCTTACGACCTTTTAAGAACTCGTATAATGGTGCTTGATTGTGTGCTGTGTTGGGTAGAAAAATTCTGTAATAATTTATCATGCCCAAAAATCGAAGGAGCCCATCGATGGTCCCTGGCCGTGGAAAGTTTTGGATGATTTCCATTTTCTTTTTTTCAGGTGATATGCCGTTTGTAGTGATTTGGAAGCCGAGAAACGATATTTCGTCTTTTGCGAATTCACATTTATTGAGATTCATCACCAGGCCCGCTTGGCTTAATCGATGGAAGACTATGCGTATGTGTTTAATGTTCTCTTCTATGCTTTTTGACGCGATTAGAAGATCGTCGATGTAAGGAAAAACAAATGCTAAATCGCGGAACAATGAATGGACCAATCGCTGAAATGTTTGAGCTGCGTTTCGTAACCCGATAGTCATCCAGGGAAATTCAAACAGACCGAAAGGTGTTATTATTGCTGTTTTTTGTATGTCTTGTTGTTCAACGGGGACCTGGTGATAAGCTCGAACTAAATCGATTTTTGTAAATTTAGTGCATGACTCCACTTGATGTGTGAAATCTGTGACAAATGGAATAGGATAACGATCCGGTTTCGTTATTGCGTTCAATGCACGATAGTCGCCACATAATCGCCATTTACCGTCTTCATTTTTTGCAATATGAAGTGGACTCGCCCAAATACTTTTGGACGGTCGACAAACCCTTGTGCTAACCAGGTTTCGATTTCGGACTTTGCAATTTTCATTTTGTCAGCGTTTAATCGTCGGACTTTTGCGTGGCACGGCTGGCCGGTGGTTTCAATACTATGAGTGACTTTATGCTTCACAATGTTTAGGGACGGAGATTCATGCGTAATTGCTCTGTATTCGTGTTGTAGTTCTGCGACGCCCGGAGTATATGACTCGGTATTGATTGCTGTTATGCCGTACGACTGAATTCGAATTGGTTTTCCCTTTGTATCCAGCTTGGTGATGGTGTCGATGAGTTTCTTGTGTTTGATGTCGACTACTTATCCGAAATATGATAGAAAATCGGCGCCTAGAATGCATCGATCGACCTTTGCTATAATGAATTTCCAAGTTCCAAGCCTACGGAGTCCGATGTTGAGGGTTAAATTTATGTGCCCGTATGTGTCGATTGTTGTGGAGTTTGCTGCGAATAGTTTGAAAGACGACGTTACTTACGTACTTGTTCCTTTGAGCGAGATTGGCTGCGTTGTCGGCTGGTCCCTTTTGAAAGTGGAGATTGTGAACGACCAAGAGATGTTTTTGAATTATTTTCGTCAATCCGACTGAATAATTCTTCGACTCTTTGTGACAATGCATTGATTTGGGAAACCAAATTGTTCTGTTGTGTATTGCTATCAGCGTTTGTTGATGCGTTGAAATTGTAAACAGAAGCTGGTTTTTGTACAGCTACAAATGTTGTCTCTTCTGCATTGCTATCGGAAGTGGATATTAATTTCTTCCGTCCGGCAAGGTTCGTTCGATCGACTTTCGATGAGGTTCGTTTGTTGTTTCTAAACTAGATCTGTAACCTTCTTTTTCCGACTTCGTTCACTTTTCCACACTCAATGTTGTGCCTACGATTTTCAATGTGGCACTGTCAGTCTTCAATAGTTAAGCATAAATTTGTTCGGCCTAATACATCAATTCCAACAAGAACAGCTTCGTTAAATGACAGTGACATCTTCGAAGATTATATCAACGGCAATCTTCTCGGTGCTAATAATTTGTCCGCCTGCAAATCCCTTAAAACATATAATTGTTTTTTCTAAAAGCTTCGTTATCTGATTTGCTTCTGATCTCCTGATTAGCGATTTATCAGTTGCAGTGTCTTTGACAGCACTCATGTTCCGACCATTTACCACGACATTGGCTTTGATATTTTTCGAATTTTCTGCGGCGATTATATTAACTAGCTATTTTGATTGTCATCAGTGCACGCTTCAGTCCAATGAGTCGTCCATAAGCATTTTTGGCTTCTACTTCTGCGTTGAGGTTTCAAGCCTACGGAGTCCGATGTTGAGGGTTAAATTTATGTGCCCGTATGTGTCGATTGTTGTGGAGTTTGCTGCGAATAGTTTGAAAGACGACGTTACTTACGTACTTGTTCCTTTGAGCGAGATTGGCTGCGTTGTCGGCTGGTCCCTTTTGAAAGTGGAGATTGTGAACGACCAAGAGATGTTTTTGAATTATTTTCGTCAATCCGACTGAATAATTCTTCGACTCTTTGTGACAATGCATTGATTTGGGAAACCAAATTGTTCTGTTGTGTATTGCTATCAGCGTTTGTTGATGCGTTGAAATTGTAAACAGAAGCTGGTTTTTGTACATCAATTATTTTGTCGGCTGCGTTTGCAAGTTTACTTAGGTTTGCGTCGTCCATGCATGATAGAATCTCTTGTGCGTGTGTTGGCAGCCGTTGTAACCACAAATTTCGCAGCACAGGTTCCGTGACTTGACCGATGGATAGTGTTTCCATTTCCCGCAGGAGTTGTGATGGTTTTTTGTCAACAAGTTGTAGTCCCGATAGAAGTCGGTCAAGTTTTATCTTCGCCGATTCACACAATCGTTCAATGATCATTGTTTTTAACGCATCATAGTTATTGTTGTCCGGTAATTTAAAAATTTGATCTCGATGGCATTTTACGGTTTGGGGATCAAGAGCCGCGATCATATGACCATATTTGGTTGCGTCGACGGTGATGCGACCGATTTGAAATTGTGCCTCCAGCTGTGTGAACCATAATTCTGGATCGTCACGGTTGAAAGGCGCATATTTAATGGATATTTTAAAAACATTGGTTGTGTTAGCCGTGTTTGGTTTTGACTCGTTGTCGGTTTCGCTGTCGGCCATTTTAGATTAATAAAATCACGAATTATTGGCTTTCGAAAAAACAACGTTTGCATCCAAAATTTGTTGAGACGCAAAGTGTATTTGATGCTATTTGATGTTTCAAGGATGTGTCTTTTAATGTCGAAAAATGTTTTGGTATTTTGATGTAAAAGAACGAACGTAAATGTTTTGTGTCTGCGTTACAAAACAGTGCATGTAATGCTTTAGTAAATAATTTATTTCATGATTGATGCATAATTGTCGAATTGAACCTTTACCAGACGAAAAGAAAGTTAAAATCCACTTACCTTGTGTTCTATCTGCTTCTACTGATAATGGTTTTAATGCAACCGAGTTTCCAAGCCGTAGGTTAAATTGAAGAATTCCTGTCGATGTTTTGTTGTTGTTGCTGTTGATGGTGATGCTGCTGCTCGCACGAAATTGAATGGTTGCCTTTTGCAGGTTAATTTTCATTATCACGTTTTCTATATCACCGACTAAAAGGAAATCACGTCGGGGTCACCAATTATGGACGTCTTCTCGTCCGTTTCAAAAAAGATTTATCAGTTGCAGTGTCTTTGACAGCACTCATGTTCCGACCATTTACCACGACATTGGCTTTGATATTTTTCGAATTTTCTGCGGCGATTATATTAACTAGCTATTTTGATTGTCATCAGTGCACGCTTCAGTCCAATGAGTCGTCCATAAGCATTTTTGGCTTCTACTTCTGCGTTGAGGTTTCGGGCAATTAACGGAGAAGTGACCTTGCTCAAAACAATTAGAACATTGTTTACTTCTTCGATCATATTGTCGTTGTGGTGGTAATTCTCGATTACGAGTTGTATACTGTGGGACAGGACAAACTGTTGTTGTTTTGGCGGTCGTGTATCCTGTGAATGTGACGCAGACGGGTAGCTTGAAGCGAAATTTTCTTTTTCTTGTTAACGCCTGACTATTTGTTGAAAATCTTTGTATTGTCGATAAAAGCTCAGTTGTTGATTCGAAATCCATTCTAACGAGTAAGCTTTGCAATGCATTGTGTTTCACACCATGACGAAAATATTTTAATACTATCTGCATCGTACAGATTTCCGCTTCTTCCTATAGCGACAATTCTGTAGAAGAATCCTCTGTTCCTTCATTCGGCATTCTGCTCGTACACAGCATTCTCATGTGAATATCTGCGCTGCTTTAAACGTGTGGGAAGTCGTGCAGTAACTGACGCGAAAAATCATTCCAGTGTGTATGTACAGTGTGTAAATACAGAAAAATCTGCTACTTTGTGAGCCTGGGCATAAGCGTTTGCCGTTACTTGTGTAATATTTTGTATTGCTGCAGTTCACACTCTTCACAATTCAAACTGCGTCGCTTGGTTTTGCCGTTCTCCTTACGTTAATTCTGGTGTACTTTGTGCTCGTCGAAGAGCATTTGCAGACGAGGTGTTTAATGTTATTTGTTGCGTTTGAATTATGTTGCCATAAGTTCCTTTAGAGTTTTAATTTCATGCATTAATGTGCTGTTTATTGGGATTGTATCTACTTCTTCATCCTCCTATTCTACGACTTCGATAGAACCTAACCCTTCGTGGGTTATGAGACATGGAACTAAATCATTTTTTTCCGGTTGTCGGTAAACCCCGCACGGATAGCAAAAATCTTGACTCTTTCACCTTAAGATCTTCGATTTTCACTGTTTTTAAATTCTCTACATTAACTTCGCGTGCCCGTGGCTGGCTGGCTGGTCAGATTTTCTGATCAATTTTTAACCCACTTCCCAAAGCCCGATTTTATTGAAATTGCACACATGTATATTTCCGGTGACAATACTTTCTATTAAAATTTGGGGCACCTCGGGCCTCGGGGTCGGGGGGCACCCATACAAATTTTCTTTAAATTTTAAACGCATGTGTATCTCCGAGGGACAACACTTATTGTAAAAATTTTGGAGTAATCGGGCCCCGGTATCGAAAGGCCCCATACAAAACTTTAAAAAATTTACCCGATTTCCGTCAAATTTTAATACACACATGTTTAATCCCATTGACAATGCTTTTTGTTAAAATTTGGAAGTGGCCCCAAGGCCGAGGCGCTCCCATATAATTTCTTAAAAATTGACCCGATTTTCATTAAATTTTATACACATGTGTATTTTTTGGGTGAACGGGCCCTGAGGCCCGATGGTAGCCCATATTCGGTTTTTTTTAATTAGCCGGATTTTCTTCCAATTTTGAACACATGGGTGGGTATCTCCAATATATAAACTTTTTTTTAAATTCTCTATATTAACTTCGCGTGCCCGTTCGTCATGAAAAAGCTGAAAGTCCCTAGTAACCAGAACTAAGATTTTAGACGGGCTGGCGGGCTGGCTGGGTGGTAGAACTTCGAACTTCTCTCACAAAATACAACGCGGCACTAAGAAGCAGCAAACTTAACAGCTGAAGAGAATTTTGTGAAAGCATCGACAAACTACCAACAGCGTGTCGACTTCACAAGGCTCTATCCCTCGACCACACAAATCCACTCGGGTCTGTCAAAAAACCTAACGGAGAACTGACAACCTCAAGAAATGAAACACTCAACTGCCTGGTAAAAAGCCACTTCCCAGACTGCTTAATACTGGGTAACGATGAGGAAAACGAGGACATAAACTCACATCCTTATATCATACCAATCGAGGCCTACAGGCGCTCAAAAAACATATTTTCCATTGAAGGAATCCGCTGGGCTGTAAATTCATTCGGCCCACTAAAATCCCCTGGAGGTTACGGGGTCTACCCAATTTTGATGCAACGCTCCATCAGATAGAATTTTTGCTCGTGAAACTCTACAGAGCCAGCTATAGCCTAGAATACGTTCCAAGGTGCTGGAGAGAAGTGCGAGTTATTTTCCTACCAAAGGCTGGTAAAAAATCTCCCGAAGATACAAGGTCCTACAGACCAATCAGCCTATCTTCATTTCTACTCAAATCCATGGAGAAGATACTATGTCACCACATAAAATCTAATGCACTCCAAATTAACCCACTAAACCCCAGCCAGCATGCATATCAGACAGGGAAATCAACAGAAACTGCACTGCACGACAGTGACAGACGAAATCGAAGATACACTTCGTAACAAAGAAATGTTAATATGTGCCTTCATAGACATTCAAGGCGCTTTTGACAACACTAACTTCGAAGTGATTCAATCACAAGCCAGTAACAAGGGTGTAGTATCCTCAATCATAGGTTGGGTTATAAGCATGCTAAGGGGTAGGAGAATTCGGGCCTCATTCGGCGACGAAGCCATCACAGTAGCGACAACCAGAGGCTGCCCACAAGGCGGAGTCCTATCACCTCTTTTGTGGCTGCTGGTGATGGACCAGTTACTCTCAAGGCTTAAGAATAACCATATTACCAATATTGGCTATGCGGATGACCTCGTCCTTATGGTCCGTGGCAAATTCGAGAGAACGATAGCAGAACGGATGCAAATTGCTCTCAAACTAGTAAACGATTGGTGTAAAGAGGTGAACCTAAGGTCAACCCAGACAAGATAGTGTGCACCATCTTCACAAAGAGGAGAAAATAAATCTTCCCATTATAAATTTCCAATGCAAGGTCCTCCAAATAATGCCGGAGGCCAAATATCTGGGAGTTATGATCAATCAAAAACTGACATGGAACTCCCATATGACGTACATTATTAACAAAGCTAATAAAGCTTACTTCACATGCCAACGCATGTTCAACAAAATGTGGGGAATAAGCCCGCAAATGACTCTTTGGCTATACCAGAGCATTATCAGACCTAGGCTGACATACGCAGCCTTGATATGGTGGCCAAAAACAGAGCAATTTAAGACACGATCAAAACTCAATAAGATACAAAGACCCATCTGTCTTAGTGCAACAGGTGCCATAAAGACCTGCCCTACGCCAGCCCTCGAGAAGATTATAGGACTGACACCACTTCACATACACATTAAAAAAGAAGCTGGCTTAAGACTCTCTAATCTCAATATACACAACCAGGTTAAATCCAATAGACCAGGACATACAAACATCATCTCCAAAATTAACTCGGATCATGGTATTGTCCTACAATCAGACTCATTGATGAAAACAAATGATTTCCAAAGGAACTTCTTGGTTAGAATTCCAGAACGTCATCAAGTTGAAAATATCATCAATAACCTCCCCCATCATGCATCCATCTGGTACACAGATGGATCTAAAACAGATACAGGAACAGGAGCAGGAGTATTCGGACCCAGAACCACACTGCGAATACCCCTAGGCAACTCCCCAACCGTTTTCCAGGCAGAAACAATTGCACTTGAAGCCTGCATCTTGGAATGCACTAAAAGGAAATACAGAAGAACTGAGATTTACATGATCTCAGATAGCCAGGCCGCACTACTTGCACTAAAAGGTCCTACTTTCAACACAAGGACAACGTGGAGCTGCTACTGCCACTTAAAACAATTGGCCAAAACTAATAAAATCACCCTTATGTGGTCCCCAGGGCACTCAGGCATTGCAGGGAACGAGGCAGCAGATCTCTGCGCAAGAGAAGGCGCAGAAGGTACCTTCATTGGGCCGGAACCAAGCATTGCCTACTCCCTTAGCCACCTCAAAAACAAAATTAAATAGTGGACCAACAATGCCATCGAAGCTGAATGGGCATCGTCAACAGGGATGAAACATACCAAAAGACTTCTCAAGTACAACATTGTACATATAGACAAGGCAATTAAACTGAACCGTCATGCACTCAGATCTCTAGTCTGGTACATAACGGGACACGGCCCATTCAACAGACACCTATTGAAAATGGGAAAATCCCAGACGGACAGCTGCCGGTTCTGCAACAAGGCAAAAGAATCGCCAGAACACATATTTTTCATGTGTGAAGCTCTTATATGGAAAAGACTCAAGTACCTCAAGGCTTACACAGTCCCAGGACAGAATGTCACTTCAATCGAACTGTCAGACGTAATGGCATTCATTAAGGAACTAAGCCACCACATACAGTGGTAATCATCTGGGATGCACAATAGATCTCTAGGTCGCAGTGTACCAGGCTTTTCAGCCCACCAAACAATAATAATAATAATTGCTCAGCTCTAAGTTTCGCTTGATTGTATCGTAATCGCTCGCTCTCAATTTTCGCATACATATCAACGATATATTGATGAAACAGTGGGCGGCATAGGAGAATATTAATGTCTTCATTGGCACGAATCATCAACCGATATGCGTAGAACTTCATCGCGCTCACTTTCTTGCTGGTTTCTGTACCAGCAAAGTAAAAATATAATTAAGAGAAAAAAAAATTAATCGTGCATAAAAATAAAATATTAGGTAATGACATGAGTAGATTGTAATCGTGCATAAAAATAAAATATTAGGTAATCACATGTGTATTTCTTTGTTTGACATTTAAATGATATCCATCTTTTTTTTTGTCAGTCTTTGTCTCAATGCATTAGCTCGACGGCGTCCGTTGCATTGCTGTTGACTTTCATTAGCACGTGTGATTGCAACCTGGTTTCTTAAATTTTCATTGTCCGTCAATTGATCTTCTGCTGATCTATTTAACCGACGGTTCTGGACTAATTATGAATTCCGAGTTCGTCGACCAATATTTCCTTCTCGTCCACGAAGACGTGGCATTGTTTTATTTGCGTAACTTATATGTGAATATAATACACTTCATAATTATTAAAATATCAAAAGACACCGTACAAAAAAATTAAAATGTCAAAATAACGAAACACACTTAATATAATACACTCAAATTGAAATGTCGAAAAAGAAACGAAATAATTATGCACGTTCTGAATATAAAGCCTGCTACAAACAGAACTAAATGTCCGTCGACTGGAGTGGAAAAGACTGAATTTTAAGCGTCATATACCTGGAAAACTACATTTTCCACCCCAGCGGGTCCAAACATGTACATAAAATTTAATGTAGAAACTCCCAATAGGGTTGAATCCATTATAAGAACCCCCAAACACATCAATTGGCAAGTCTTTCAAGACTCACTGCAATTAAACTTGACTGGTATTAGTACCCGAATAAACTCGATAGCCGACCTAGACTCCACAGCAAACGACCTTACCGAGGCAATCATAAATGCCTATCACACAAGTTGTCCTGCGGTCCGAGTCAAAGGTACAAGAGACGTTCCCTGGTCGAACCATGATCTCGAGGCTAAGAGAAGAGAAGTCCGAAAAATGTTCAACAAGGCCAAACGAACAAACATTTGGACGGCCTATCGAACTTCTCTCACAAAATACAACGCGGCACTAAGAAGCAGCAAACGTAACAGCTGGAGAGAATTTTGTGAAAGCATCGACAAACTACCAACAGCGTGTCGACTTCACAAGGCTCTATCCCTCGACCACACAAATCCACTCGGGTCTGTCAAAAAACCTAACGGAGAACTGACAACCTCAAGAAATGAAACACTCAACTGCCTGGTAAAAAGCCACTTCCCAGACTGCTTAATACTGGGTAACGATGAGGAAAACGAGGACATAAACTCACATCCTTATATCATACCAATCGAGGCCTACAGGCGCTCAAAAAACATATTTTCCATTGAAGGAATCCGCTGGGCTGTAAATTCATTCGGCCCACTAAAATCCCCTGGAGGTTACGGGGTCTACCCAATTTTGATGCAACGCTCCATCAGATAGAATTTTTGCTCGTGAAACTCTACAGAGCCAGCTATAGCCTAGAATACGTTTCAAGGTACTGGAGAGAAGTGCGAGTTATTTTCCTACCAAAGGCTGGTAAAAAATCTCCCGAAGATACAAGGTCCTACAGACCAATCAGCCTATCTTCATTTCTACTCAAATCCATGGAGAAGATACTATGTCACCACATAAAATCTAATGCACTCCAAATTAAACCACTAAACCCCAGCCAGCATGCATATCAGACAGGGAAATCAACAGAAACTGCACTGCACGACAGTGACAGACGAAATCGAAGATACACTTCGTAACAAAGAAATGTTAATATGTGCCTTCACAGACATTCAAGGCGCTTTTGACAACACTAA
Organism: Nephrocerus scutellatus; assembly: GCA_947095585.1. Taxonomy (NCBI): domain Eukaryota; kingdom Metazoa; phylum Arthropoda; class Insecta; order Diptera; family Pipunculidae; genus Nephrocerus; species Nephrocerus scutellatus. The sequence goes on from OX352762.1 coordinate 66,188,402, forward strand.
CTTCGAAGTGATTCAATCACAAGCCAGTAACAAGGGTGTAGTATCCTCAATCATAGGTTGGGTTATAAGCATGCTAAGGGGTAGGAGAATTCGGGCCTCATTCGGCGACGAAGCCATCACAGTAGCGACAACCAGAGGCTGCCCACAAGGCGGAGTCCTATCACCTCTTTTGTGGCTGCTGGTGATGGACCAGTTACTCTCAAGGCTTAAGAATAACCATATTACCAATATTGGCTATGCGGATGACCTCGTCCTTATGGTCCGTGGCAAATTCGAGAGAACGATAGCAGAACGGATGCAAATTGCTCTCAAACTAGTAAACGATTGGTGTAAAGAGGTGAACCTAAGGTCAACCCAGACAAGATAGTGTGCACCATCTTCACAAAGAGGAGAAAATAAATCTTCCCATTATAAATTTCCAATGCAAGGTCCTCCAAATAATGCCGGAGGCCAAATATCTGGGAGTTATGATCAATCAAAAACTGACATGGAACTCCCATATGACGTACATTATTAACAAAGCTAATAAAGCTTACTTCACATGCCAACGCATGTTCAACAAAATGTGGGGAATAAGCCCGCAAATGACTCTTTGGCTATACCAGAGCATTATCAGACCTAGGCTGACATACGCAGCCTTGATATGGTGGCCAAAAACAGAGCAATTTAAGACACGCTCAAAACTCAATAAGATACAAAGACCCATCTGTCTTAGTGCAACAGGTGCCATAAAGACCTGCCCTACGCCAGCCCTCGAGAAGATTATAGGACTGACACCACTTCACATACACATTAAAAAAGAAGCTGGCTTAAGACTCTCTAATCTCAATATACACAACCAGGTTAAATCCAATAGACCAGGACATACAAACATCATCTCCAAAATTAACTCGGATCATGGTATTGTCCTACAATCAGACTCATTGATGAAAACAAATGATTTCCAAAGGAACTTCTTGGTTAGAATTCCAGAACGTCATCAAGTTGAAAATATCATCAATAACCTCCCCCATCATGCATCCATCTGGTACACAGATGGATCTAAAACAGATACAGGAACAGGAGCAGGAGTATTCGGACCCAGAACCACACTGCGAATACCCCTAGGCAACTCCCCAACCGTTTTCCAGGCAGAAACAATTGCACTTGAAGCCTGCATCTTGGAATGCACTAAAAGGAAATACAGAAGAACTGAGATTTACATGATCTCAGATAGCCAGGCCGCACTACTTGCACTAAAAGGTCCTACTTTCAACACAAGGACAACGTGGAGCTGCTACTGCCACTTAAAACAATTGGCCAAAACTAATAAAATCACCCTTATGTGGTCCCCAGGGCACTTAGGCATTGCAGGGAACGAGGCAGCAGATCTCTGCGCAAGAGAAGGCGCAGAAGGTACCTTCATTGGGCCGGAACCAAGCATTGCCTACTCCCTTAGCCACCTCAAAAACAAAATTAAATAGTGGACCAACAATGCCATCGAAGCTGAATGGGCATCGTCAACAGGGATGAAACATACCAAAAGACTTCTCAAGTACAACATTGTACATATAGACAAGGCAATTAAACTGAACCGTCATGCACTCAGATCTCTAGTCTGGTACATAACGGGACACGGCCCATTCAACAGACACCTATTGAAAATGGGAAAATCCCAGACGGACAGCTGCCGGTTCTGCAACAAGGCAAAAGAATCGCCAGAACACATATTTTTCATGTGTGAAGCTCTTATATGGAAAAGACTCAAGTACCTCAAGGCTTACACAGTCCCAGGACAGAATGTCACTTCAATCGAACTGTCAGACGTAATGGCATTCATTAAGGAACTAAGCCACCACATACAGTGGTAATCATCTGGGATGCACAATAGATCTCTAGGTCGCAGTGTACCAGGCTTTTCAGCCCACCAAACAATAATAATAATAATTGCTCAGCTCTAAGTTTCGCTTGATTGTATCGTAATCGCTCGCTCTCAATTTTCGCATACATATCAACGATATATTGATGAAACAGTGGGCGGCATAGGAGAATATTATTGTCTTCATTGGCACGAATCATCAACCGATATGCGTAGAACTTCATCGCGCTCACTTTCTTGCTGGTTTCTGTACCAGCAAAGTAAAAATATAATTAAGAGAAAAAAAAATTAATCGTGCATAAAAATAAAATATTAGGTAATGACATGAGTAGATTGTAATCGTGCATAAAAATAAAATATTAGGTAATCACATGTGTATTTCTTTGTTTGACATTTAAATGATATCCATCTTTTTTTTTGTCAGTCTTTGTCTCAATGCATTAGCTCGACGGCGTCCGTTGCATTGCTGTTGACTTTCATTAGCACGTGTGATTGCAACCTGGTTTCTTAAATTTTCATTGTCCGTCAATTGATCTTCTGCTGATCTATTTAACCGACGGTTCTGGACTAATTATGAATTCCGAGTTCGTCGACCAATATTTCCTTCTCGTCCACGAAGACGTGGCATTGTTTTATTTGCGTAACTTATATGTGAATATAATACACTTCATAATTATTAAAATATCAAAAGACACCGTACAAAAAAATTAAAATGTCAAAATAACGAAACACACTTAATATAATACACTCAAATTAAAATGTCGAAAAAGAAACGAAATAATTATGCACGTTCTGAATATAAAGCCTGCTACAAACAGAACTAAATGTCCGTCGACTGGAGTGGAAAAGACTGAATTTTAAGCGTCATATACCTGGAAAACTACATTTTCCACCCCAGCGGGTCCAAATTTTGTGAACGACTTTCTTTTTATTTAAATATTATATGGTGTGAATTTGAGCCAAATCGTTCCATAAATAAGAATTTTCGAAAAAAAAAACTGTACCAGCGCCATCTGCCGGGCTGATTTGTGAATCTAAACCATCCAGGGCGTCACCCAAACGCATACAAAAAAATTCATTCAAATCGGTCCAGCCGTTTAGAAGGAGTTCAGTGACATACACACGTACAGTAGAAATATATATATAAAGATGAAGTAATTTTTATGTTTCAACTTTTTTATGAAATATGTACGCTTTTTTTCTTTCTTTTTAAAATAAAAACCTGATTGATCTCAAAAAATAAAGTGTTCCAAAGAACATTTGAAAAAATAGAGGATCACATATTAAAAAAAAAACTATTTCAGATTTTTATTTAAAAAAGGGACTGATAGATAGCTTAAGTTATTTAAATTTATAAGAATTTTTCAAAAACTTTTCCGAAAAATTTGATTTCAATATTACTTCGTCGAATCGACGAATGATTACCTTTTATGTATTAAAAAATATGATTACCCTTCTAGGGTTTAGTTACCCCAAACCCATTCCCCCCAACATATATCACCTCTATCTTCCAAATGCACAGTCTTCAAGTCAATCTCATACAAACTATACCCACCACGGCCAACCCCCTCAACACCATCATCACACTAATCACATACAAACCCCCTCAACACCATCATCACACTAATCACAAACAAACCCCAACCGTCACGACCGAAAGTTTCAGCTTTATAGGATGAACGGTCTTCGAGGTAATCGCCAACAGACATACAAAGTTTCATTTTAATATATGTATACTAAAATAACCCATAAAAATTAAAAATTTTCATGTAAATTCTCTAATAGGAGATACATACATATTATGTGTTTAAAATTTGAAGGAAATCGGGCTTATTTTTAAAAAATGTACATGGGCACCACTCGGGTCTCAGGGCCCGAACAGTCCAAAAATTTTGCAAAAAGTTTTGTTCATCGGTGATACACATGTGTTTAAAATTTGAAGAAATCGGGCTAATTTTTAATATTTTTTTATGGGCACTTTCGGTCCTCAGTGCCCGTTCACACCAAAAAGTTTAGTCCTTCGGTATACACATGTATTTGAAAAAATCGGGCTAATATTAAAAAAATTTATATGGGCACCCCTCGGGCCTTAGGTTACACATGTGTATAAAATCAGATGAAAATCGGCTTAATTTTTTAAAAAAAAATTGTATGGGGCCTCACGACCCCGGGGCCAGGAGTCTCCAAAATTTTTACAAAAACTGTTGTCCATCGGAGATAAAATTTGTAAAATTTATAAAATTTGAAGGAAATCGAGTTAAATTTAAAAAAAAAAATTTATTGGGCCCCACGACCTGTATCTCCAAAATTTCTACAAAAAGTGTTGTCCATCGGAGATACACATGTATATAAAATTTGAAGATAATCGGGTTAATTTTTTAAAAAAAATTGTATAGGGCCTCACGACCCCGGGGTCTACAAAATTTTAACAAAAAAATGTTGTCCATCGGTATAAACTTCCATGTGTATAAAATTTGAAGAAAATCGGGTTATTTTTTTTAAAAAACATGTAGGGGCCCACGACCATGGGGTCTCCAAAACTTGTACAAAAAGTGTTGTCCATCGGAGATAAACACGTATATAAAATTTGAAGAAAATCGGGTTAATTTTTTTAAATTTGTATGGAGCCCCGGGGCCCGTGGTCTCGAACATTTTTACAAAAAAAGTGTAGTCCATCGGAGATATATAAAATACTAGCTGACCCAACAGACGTTGTCCCGTCCCACTTTCAATAAATTTGTTTGTGATCGTTTTGTGAACTTGTGAAAAGCTATTTGTTTTGCGATATCGCGTCACAGTATTAGTCACATCAGTATTATCAGAAATACCCGGCGTTTCCCGGCTGTCCCATCCCACTGACCCCCGCCCACTGACGCCACGCCCACTTACACCCACGTTTCCCGGCTGCGATTAGAATATTAAACAAAGTATGAAATCAAAGACAAATAATATAATAATTTCATTATTCTTTATTTTGAAATAACATCAATTTTTCTAAAAACAATTCGTTATAATCAATAATGTTTGTTTAATGTTATCTTAATGCGAGTTGATGAACAATATTTTTAGTCAATTCCTGAGGAGTATAAATGAATAAACTTGACGGTTTTCCAACGCGAGAACACGCCACATTTTCTTGATCCAACCCACAAATCGACATTGTTTGACTTTGACTTATTAATAGTCATGGCAAACGCCAAGCGAATTGGAAATTGCAGACGTCTGAATGGAATGGATGAGTCTGAAGGGATCATTGGGATTCGTGGCAGGAGAACAGCTTCACCTTCAAATTTGCCGTTCAAAATTGTACCTTCAATAACATTGCCCATTATTTTTTTTATGACTAATCTTGTACCGTTGCATAGCTTAGGTGCATTTAAATTCCGAAGCAAAATGATAGGTGAACCAATTTTTAATCGCAAGTTATGTGGTGGCATTCCTGGTAAATCCAGCGAATTCAAAAATTCAACAGGATAGTTGACTGCTACGTCCGGATCGGTAACAGTGTAGATCGATTTGAACAATATCTCATTGCCGGGCAATGACTGTTGTATTTTGAAGTTAATAGCGTCAACATCGATATTTTTGCGGCTAAAATAGCTCGTTCACGAAGCCACGCATGATTAATGTAATTAGCTTGTAAATCTGGAAATATACTTTCAATCAAAGCATCTTTCGTATTTACCGTGTAGCAGAAATTGTCTGGCAATTTGATGCATTGTGTTTCTCCATGCAATGGTATTGTTCCGTTTCCAATATTGAGCAATTGCTCGGAGAATGGCAGTGCCAATGGATCGTTTTGCAGTTGAACACGTATATTTGTGTTAAGGCGTAATGTACTAACATTTCGCCATAGATATGATTGTTTTATGCAAGCGTTAATTTTATCCGCATATGTAGCGCGTGTAAAGACCGGCAATGTCTGCCTTAAATCACCGGACAGCAGCAGTAAAGCACCACCGAAAAGCCTGGTGTTATTATTTAGATCTTTCATCATTCTATCGCACTATGGCTTGTGGGCCATAGTGCATTCATCCCAGATAATAATTTTTCATTTTTGCAAAACTTTAGCCATACCGGAATGCTTTTTTATGTTGCACACTGCATCTGGATTTCTGTGAATGTTCAGCGGCAACTTGAGTGCTGAATATGCAGTCCGTCCGCCATCAAGCAAAGTGGCTGCAATACCAGATGAAGCAATTGTTAACGCAATATGATTTTGTGATCGAATGCGCGCAAGTATAAGTGAGATGAGAAACGTTTACCCAGTGCCACCTGGTGCGTCAAAAAAAAAAAAAGAATCCACCTTGTTCTGCTGCAATTGACAAATTAATTCGATCGTATCCATTCTTTTGTTCATCAGTGAGTAGTTGCTCATTATTTTCAACGAAAGTAGTTAAAGAGACCGTATCGAACTGTTGTTCGCGCTGAATCTCGATGTTAATGATGTCTGTTGCTGGGCGGTTAGGTGTGGGTATACCAAAATTAATGAGTGGCATATTCGAAATCAGAATGCAAATATCTTCAATCTTTATTAGCGCCTCGTTATATATTTCCGGCGAAAAATCGATATTGGGATCTTGATTAGCGATCCGAATGCGATGCAGAATGTCGTCGCTCATGGAATCTTTATATTTGTCCCAGAGGACAGAAGCTTGAGATGGAAAACATGTTGTCAATAATGTGGCGAATAAATGGCGAATTTGATGAGGAGAGGAACTCAATGCTGCATCTGCAAGTGTAATATCCCAATGGTTGTCATCTTCCAGCAAATGTCATTCGCGACACGCATCATGATATGTGTCGTACAAAATGCCATTGACTGTTCGCAAGTATTGGAAGGACGTCGGTCCAGGAACATTAACCAACAATAAACGCAAGAAGAAACATTCGCGTTGCTTTATATGGACTGTGTATAATCGGCCTAATGTATTTTCCATAAATATGCCGTTGTATCCTTCAACCGGAACACCTCGCTTTCGTGGTTCCCACTTTTTTGACGGCACATCAGTATACATTAATGTCTTTGCGAATTGACCGGGAAAACTCAGTTAATGTTGTTTTTGGGGCAATTTATGCACGTTGTAGAGCAGTCTCTTCCGTGAAATAAACACGCTGTCCATTTTCAAGGAGCACGGCCAAATGTATAACAGTAGGGTGTCTTTTGTGTATCGGAAAACTCAAAATACGCCAAACTGCTTCATTGCTGCTGATGTATCGGCCCATTTGATACCGTCTTATTTCATCGTTTTCGTTAACATTTTGAACAGCAAATACAGCCATATCACTGCGCTTATGGACATATATGCATATATATTTTATGGACTTCTCCGAACTGCAGAGCTCAATGTTTATGTGTGCTTTGTAGATTTTACACAGCAATGGTGAATACGGAACCACCCAGCGATTGTCAATGTCAACTGTTGTACCGTTTGTCATGCGTAATTGATGTGATTGACCATCATGGTCAGTGACTCTACGACGATACAATGGATAACCATCGATATTAGTGATTGTATCATTTATACAATTTTTGGGAAAACTTTTCGTACATTTTCCATTGTCCATGCACGGGGTCGTCATGTTTATAGCACCGCATGGACCATGGATCATGTTAGTGGTAACAATCTCATACAATTCTTGATCGATATTCCGATCCGGAATTTCTGCTGAGATAATTTTATCAATTTCTTCAGACTGTATTTTGTCGACCAACCAAATCAAAATATGCGCGTGTGGTAAACCTCGTTTTTGCCATTCAACAGAATACAGCCAGCAACGTGTTTTGCTAAATACAGAGGAATGTATAATCAAGTTCATCAACGATTTTAACTTTTGTCTGAAGACACGTGCAGTGATATCGTGCCGATCTATTGCGGTTTGACCTGGCAATAACGCAATTTTAATTTCATCCCATTTTGGATTACACGTAAATGTAATGAACAAATCTGGTCGCCCGTACGCGCGTACAAAAGTCATGGCGTCTTGAATATATTCCAATATATGATGATGGAAGAATATATGAAGTACCAATGTCGTTGATATTAGTTATTCAATCTACGTTACCAACAATAGCATCACGCAAATGAATGTATTGCTCAGCTCCGTCAACAAGGTCAAGCTTAAGACCCAATTACCAAAGCCCGGCCAGTCGGTTCAAGGCATAAGCAAACCACTACAGGCCAAAATATGCAAAAAACACGGCCTAGAAACAGCAAAACTTATCAAGCCGGCCGCAACTCCAACCACACAGGGACCGAATGATAGACCAAAAAGTCCCAACTGCAAACAATCAGTTGAATTGCGTGCAGATAAACCTTCATAGGTCAAAGGCAGCCACTGCCAACCTCTGCCACCTCTTTGTGGCTTATAACTGGGACATCGCTCTTATTCAGGAGCCATGGACCAACAAAGGTAGAATCCAGGGTATCCCCAATAAAATAGGTAAGTTGATCTATAGCAAAGGTGACGAGAGGCCAAGGACAGCTATCCTATGTCGCCACCAATACAATATCTACTCTATAAATCAATCTATTTCCAGAGACATAACCGCGATCTCCTTAGAGACGCACACTACTCAAGGCAGCACGAGCATCATCAACTTTGCCGCTGCCTATTTCCCGACACTAACACAAGAGGTGAGTTACTTCTTAATTACTGTCTATCTACTAACGTAATTATAAACAACGTGGGAAGTGATGCAACTTTCATAAACGCCATAAGGAGAGAAGTTCTGGACCTTACTCTATCGGATAAGGGTACGGCCAGCGCCATCAGTAATTGGCATGTTATGAAAGAGGCATCGCTATCAGACCACATGTACATAAAATTTAATGTAGAAACTCCCAATAGGGTTGAATCCATTATAAGAACCCCCAAACACATCAATTGGCAAGTCTTTCAAGACTCACTGCAATTAAACTTGACTGGTATTAGTACCCGAATAAACTCGATAGCCGACCTAGACTCCACAGCAAACGACCTTACCGAGGCAATCATAAATGCCTATCACACAAGTTGTCCTGCGGTCCGAGTCAAAGGTACAAGAGACGTTCCCTGGTCGAACCATGATCTCGAGGCTAAGAGAAGAGAAGTCCGAAAAATGTTCAACAAGGCCAAACGAACAAACATTTGGACGGCCTATCGAACTTCTCTCACAAAATACAACGCGGCACTAAGAAGCAGCAAACGTAACAGCTGGAGAGAATTTTGTGAAAGCATCGACAAACTACCAACAGCGTGTCGACTTCACAAGGCTCTATCCCTCGACCACACAAATCCACTCGGGTCTGTCAAAAAACCTAACGGAGAACTGACAACCTCAAGAAATGAAACACTCAACTGCCTGGTAAAAAGCCACTTCCCAGACTGCTTAATACTGGGTAACGATGAGGAAAACGAGGACATAAACTCACATCCTTATATCATACCAATCGAGGCCTACAGGCGCTCAAAAAACATATTTTCCATTGAAGGAATCCGCTGGGCTGTAAATTCATTCGGCCCACTAAAATCCCCTGGAGGTTACGGGGTCTACCCAATTTTGATGCAACGCTCCATCAGATAGAATTTTTGCTCGTGAAACTCTACAGAGCCAGCTATAGCCTAGAATACGTTTCAAGGTACTGGAGAGAAGTGCGAGTTATTTTCCTACCAAAGGCTGGTAAAAAATCTCCCGAAGATACAAGGTCCTACAGACCAATCAGCCTATCTTCATTTCTACTCAAATCCATGGAGAAGATACTATGTCACCACATAAAATCTAATGCACTCCAAATTAAACCACTAAACCCCAGCCAGCATGCATATCAGACAGGGAAATCAACAGAAACTGCACTGCACGACAGTGACAGACGAAATCGAAGATACACTTCGTAACAAAGAAATGTTAATATGTGCCTTCACAGACATTCAAGGCGCTTTTGACAACACTAACTTCGAAGTGATTCAATCACAAGCCAGTAACAAGGGTGTAGTATCCTCAATCATAGGTTGGGTTATAAGCATGCTAAGGGGTAGGAGAATTCGGGCCTCATTCGGCGACGAAGCCATCACAGTAGCGACAACCAGAGGCTGCCCACAAGGCGGAGTCCTATCACCTCTTTTGTGGCTGCTGGTGATGGACCAGTTACTCTCAAGGCTTAAGAATAACCATATTACCAATATTGGCTATGCGGATGACCTCGTCCTTATGGTCCGTGGCAAATTCGAGAGAACGATAGCAGAACGGATGCAAATTGCTCTCAAACTAGTAAACGATTGGTGTAAAGAGGTGAACCTAAGGCAAGATAGTGTGCACCATCTTCACAAAGAGGAGAAAAATAAATCTTCCCATTATAAATTTCTAATGCAAGGTCCTCCAAATAATGCCGGAGGCCAAATATCTGGGAGTTATGATCAATCAAAAACTGACATGGAACTCCCATATGACGTACATTATTAACAAAGCTAATAAAGCTTACTTCACATGCCAACGCATGTTCAACAAAATGTGGGGAATAAGCCCGCAAATGACTCTTTGGCTATACCAGAGCATTATCAGACCTAGGCTGACATACGCAGCCTTGATATGGTGGCCAAAAACAGAGCAATTTAAGACACGCTCAAAACTCAATAAGATACAAAGACCCATCTGTCTTAGTGCAACAGGTGCCATAAAGACCTGCCCTACGCCAGCCCTCGAGAAGATTATAGGACTGACACCACTTCACATACACATTAAAAAAGAAGCTGGCTTAAGACTCTCTAATCTCAATATACACAACCAGGTTAAATCCAATAGACCAGGACATACAAACATCATCTCCAAAATTAACTCGGATCATGGTATTGTCCTACAATCAGACTCATTGATGAAAACAAATAATTTCCAAAGGAACTTCTTGGTTAGAATTCCAGAACGTCATCAAGTTGAAAATATCATCAATAACCTCCCCCATCATGCATCCATCTGGTACACAGATGGATCTAAAACAGATACAGGAACAGGAGCAGTAGTATTCGGACCCAGAACCACACTGCGAATACCCCTAGGCAACTCCCCAACCGTTTTCCAGGCAGAAACAATTGCACTTGAAGCCTGCATCTTGGAATGCACTAAAAGGAAATACAGAAGAACTGAGATTTACATGATCTCAGATAGCCAGGCCGCACTACTTGCACTAAAAGGTCCTACTTTCAACACAAGGACAACGTGGAGCTGCTACTGCCACTTAAAACAATTGGCCAAAACTAATAAAATCACCCTTATGTGGTCCCCAGGGCACTCAGGCATTGCAGGGAACGAGGCAGCAGATCTCTGCGCAAGAGAAGGCGCAGAAGGTACCTTCATTGGGCCGGAACCAAGCATTGCCTACTCCCTTAGCCACCTCAAAAACAAAATTAAATAGTGGACCAACAATGCCATCGAAGCTGAATGGGCATCGTCAACAGGGATGAAACATACCAAAAGACTTCTCAAGTACAACATTGTACATATAGTCAAGGCAATTAAACTGAACCGTCATGCACTCAGATCTCTAGTCTGGTACATAACGGCCCATTCAACAGACACCTATTGAAAATGGGAAAATCCCAGACGGACAGCTGCCGGTTCTGCAACAAGGCAAAAGAATCGCCAGAACACATATTTTTCATGTGTGAAGCTCTTATATGGAAAAGACTCAAGTACCTCAAGGCTTACACAGTCCCAGGACAGAATGTCACTTCAATCGAACTGTCAGACTTAATGGCATTCATTAAGGAACTAAGCCACCACATACAGTGGTAATCATCTGGGATGCACAATAGATCTCTAGGTCGCAGTGTACCAGGCTTTTCAGCCCACCAAACAATAATAATAATAATTGCTCAGCTCTAAGTTTCGCTTGATTGTATCGTAATCGCTCGCTCTCAATTTTCGCATACATATCAACGATATATTGATGAAACAGTGGGCGGCATAGGAGAATATTATTGTCTTCATTGGCACGAATCATCAACCGATATGCGTAGAACTTCATCGCGCTCACTTTCTTGCTGGTTTCTGTACCAGCAAAGTAAAAATATAATTAAGAGAAAAAAAAATTAATCGTGCATAAAAATAAAATATTAGGTAATGACATGAGTAGATTGTAATCGTGCATAAAAATAAAATATTAGGTAATCACATGTGTATTTCTTTGTTTGACATTTAAATGATATCCATCTTTTTTTTTGTCAGTCTTTGTCTCAATGCATTAGCTCGACGGCGTCCGTTGCATTGCTGTTGACTTTCATTAGCACGTGTGATTGCAACCTGGTTTCTTAAATTTTCATTGTCCGTCAATTGATCTTCTGCTGATCTATTTAACCGACGGTTCTGGACTAATTATGAATTCCGAGTTCGTCGACCAATATTTCCTTCTCGTCCACGAAGACGTGGCATTGTTTTATTTGCGTAACTTATATGTGAATATAATACACTTCATAATTATTAAAATATCAAAAGACACCGTACAAAAAAATTAAAATGTCAAAATAACGAAACACACTTAATATAATACACTCAAATTAAAATGTCGAAAAAGAAACGAAATAATTATGCACGTTCTGAATATAAAGCCTGCTACAAACAGAACTAAATGTCCGTCGACTGGAGTGGAAAAGACTGAATTTTAAGCGTCATATACCTGGAAAACTACATTTTCCACCCCAGCGGGTCCAAATTTTGTGAACGACTTTCTTTTTATTTAAATATTATATGGTGTGAATTTGAGCCAAATCGTTCCATAAATAAGAATTTTCGAAAAAAAAAACTGTACCAGCGCCATCTGCCGGGCTGATTTGTGAATCTAAACCATCCAGGGCGTCACCCAAACGCATACAAAAAAATTCATTCAAATCGGTCCAGCCGTTTAGAAGGAGTTCAGTGACATACACACGTACAGTAGAAATATATATATAAAGATGAAGTAATTTTTATGTTTCAACTTTTTTATGAAATATGTACGCTTTTTTTCTTTCTTTTTAAAATAAAAACCTGATTGATCTCAAAAAATAAAGTGTTCCAAAGAACATTTGAAAAAATAGAGGATCACATATTAAAAAAAAACTATTTCAGATTTTTATTTAAAAAAGGGACTGATAGATAGCTTAAGTTATTTAAATTTATAAGAATTTTTCAAAAACTTTTCCGAAAAATTTGATTTCAATATTACTTCGTCGAATCGACGAATGATTACCTTTTATGTATTAAAAAATATGATTACCCTTCTAGGGTTTAGTTACCCCAAACCCATTCCCCCCAACATATATCACCTCTATCTTCCAAATGCACAGTCTTCAAGTCAATCTCATACAAACTATACCCACCACGGCCAACCCCCTCAACACCATCATCACACTAATCACATACAAACCCCCTCAACACCATCATCACACTAATCACAAACAAACCCCAACCGTCACGACCGAAAGTTTCAGCTTTATAGGATGAACGGTCTTCGAGGTAATCGCCAACAGACATACAAAGTTTCATTTTAATATATGTATACTAAAATAACCCATAAAAATTAAAAATTTTCATGTAAATTCTCTAATAGGAGATACATACATATTATGTGTTTAAAATTTGAAGGAAATCGGGCTTATTTTTAAAAAATGTACATGGGCACCACTCGGGTCTCAGGGCCCGAACAGTCCAAAAATTTTGCAAAAAGTTTTGTTCATCGGTGATACACATGTGTTTAAAATTTGAAGAAATCGGGCTAATTTTTAATATTTTTTTATGGGCACTTTCGGTCCTCAGTGCCCGTTCACACCAAAAAGTTTAGTCCTTCGGTATACACATGTATTTGAAAAAATCGGGCTAATATTAAAAAAATTTATATGGGCACCCCTCGGGCCTTAGGTTACACATGTGTATAAAATCAGATGAAAATCGGCTTAATTTTTTAAAAAAAAATTGTATGGGGCCTCACGACCCCGGGGCCAGGAGTCTCCAAAATTTTTACAAAAACTGTTGTCCATCGGAGATAAAATTTGTAAAATTTATAAAATTTGAAGGAAATCGAGTTAAATTTAAAAAAAAAAATTTATTGGGCCCCACGACCTGTATCTCCAAAATTTCTACAAAAAGTGTTGTCCATCGGAGATACACATGTATATAAAATTTGAAGATAATCGGGTTAATTTTTTAAAAAAAATTGTATAGGGCCTCACGACCCCGGGGTCTACAAAATTTTAACAAAAAAATGTTGTCCATCGGTATAAACTTCCATGTGTATAAAATTTGAAGAAAATCGGGTTATTTTTTTTAAAAAACATGTAGGGGCCCACGACCATGGGGTCTCCAAAACTTGTACAAAAAGTGTTGTCCATCGGAGATAAACACGTATATAAAATTTGAAGAAAATCGGGTTAATTTTTTTAAATTTGTATGGAGCCCCGGGGCCCGTGGTCTCGAACATTTTTACAAAAAAAGTGTAGTCCATCGGAGATATATAAAATACTAGCTGACCCAACAGACGTTGTCCCGTCCCACTTTCAATAAATTTGTTTGTGATCGTTTTGTGAACTTGTGAAAAGCTATTTGTTTTGCGATATCGCGTCACAGTATTAGTCACATCAGTATTATCAGAAATACCCGGCGTTTCCCGGCTGTCCCATCCCACTGACCCCCGCCCACTGACGCCACGCCCACTTACACCCACGTTTCCCGGCTGCGATTAGAATATTAAACAAAGTATGAAATCAAAGACAAATAATATCATAATTTCATTATTCTTTATTTTGAAATAACATCAATTTTTCTAAAAACAATTCGTTATAATAATGTTTGTTTAATGTTATCTTAATGCGAGTTGATGAACAATATTTTTAGTCAATTCCTGAGGAGTATAAATGAATAAACTTGACGGTTTTCCAACGCGAGACATTTTCTTGATCCAACCCACAAATCGACATTGTTTGACTTTGACTTATTAATAGTCATGGCAAACGCCAAGCGAATTTGAAATTGCAGACGTCTGAATGGAATGGAATGGATGAGTCTGAAGGGATCATTGGGATTCGTGGCAGGAGAACAGCTTCACCTTCAAATTTGCCGTTCAAAATTGTACCTTCAATAACATTGCCCATTATTTTTTTATGACTAATCTTGTACCGTTGCATAGCTTAGGTGCATTTAAATTCCGAAGCAAAATGATAGGTGAACCAGTTTTTAATCGCAAGTTATGTGGTGGCATTCCTGGTAAATACAGCGAATTCAAAAATTCAACAGGATAGTTGACTGCTACGTCCGGATCGGTAACAGTGTAGATCGATTTGAACAATATCTCATTGCCGGGCAATGACTGTTGTATTTTGAAGTTAATAGCGTCAACATCGATATTTTTGCGGCTAAAATAGCTCGTTCACGAAGCCACGCATGATTAATGTAATTAGCTTGTAAATCTGGAAATATACTTTCAATCAAAGCATCTTTCGTATTTACCGTGTAGCAGAAATTGTCTGCCAATTTGATGCATTGTGTTTCTCCATGCAATGGTATTGTTCCGTTTCCAATATTGAGCAATTGCTCGGAGAATGGTAGTGCCAATGGATCGTTTTGCAGTTGAACACATATATTTGTGTTAAGGCGTAATGTACTAACATTTCGCCATAGATATGATTGTTTTATGCAAGCGTTAATTTTATCCGCATATGTAGCGCGTGTAAAGACCGGCAATGTCTGCCTTAAATCACCGGACAGGAGCAGTAAAGCACCACCGAAAAGCCTGGTGTTATTATTTAGATCTTTCATCATTCTATGGCTTGTGGGCCATAGTGCATTCATCCCAGATAATAATTTTTCATTTTTGCAAAACTTTAGCCATACAGGAATGCTTTTTTATGTTGCACACTGCATCTGGATTTCTGTGAATGTTCAGCGGCAACTTGAGTGCTGAATATGCAGTCCGTCCGCCATCAAGCAAAGTGGCTGCAATACCAGATGAAGCAATTGTTAACGCAATATGATTTTGTGATCGAATGCGCGCAAGTATAAGTGAGATGAGAAACGTTTACCCAGTGCCACCTGGTGCGTCCAAAAAAAAAAGAATCCACCTTGTTCTGCTGCAATTGACAAATTAATTCGAACGTATCCATTCTTTTGTTCATCAGTGAGTAGTTGCTCATTATTTTCAACGAAAGTAGTTAAAGAGACCGTATCGAACTGTTGTTCGCGCTGAATCTCGATGTTAATGATGTCTGCTGCTGGGCGGTTAGGTGTGGGTATACCAAAATGAATGAGTGGCATATTCGAAATCAGAATGCAAATATCTTCAATCTTTATTAGCGCCTCGTTATATATTTCCGGCGAAAAATCGATATTGGGATCTTGATTAGCGATCCGAATGCGATGCAGAATGTCGTCGCTCATGGAATCTTTATATCAGTCCCAGAGGACAGAAGCTTGAGATGGAAAACATGTTGTCAATAATATGGCGAATAAATGGCGAATTTGATGAGGAGAGGAACTCAATGCTGCATCTGCAAGTGTAATATCCCAATGGTTGTCATCTTCCAGCAAATATAATTCGCAACACACATCATGATATGTGTCGTACAAAATGCCATTGACTGTTCGCAAGTATTGGAAGGACGTCGGTCCAGGAACATTAACCAACAATAAACGCAAGAAGAAACATTCGCGTTGCTTTGGATGGACTGTGTATAATCGGCCTAATGTATTTTCCATAAATATGCCGTTGTATCCTTCGCTTTCGTGGTTCCCACTTTTTTGACTGTTTGTTCCATGTGAAATACCGTGGCACATCAGTATACATTAATGTCTTTGTGAATTGACCGGGAAAACTCAGTTAATGTGGTTTTTGGGGCAATTGATGCACGTTGTAGAGCAGTCTCTTCCGTGAAATAAACACGCTGTCCATTTTCAAGGTGCACGGCCAAATGTATAACAGTAGGGTGTCTTTCGTGTATAGGAAAACTCAAAATACGCCAAACTGCTTCATTGCTGCTGATGTATCGGCCCATTTGATGCCGTCTTATTTCATCGTTTTCGTTAACATTTTGAACAGCAAATACAGCCATATCACTGCGCTTATGGACATATTTGCATATATATTTTATGGACTTCACCGAACTGCAGAGCTCAATGTTTATGTGTGCTTTGTAGATTTTACACAGCAATGGTGAATACGGAACCACCCAGCGATTGTCAATGTCAACTGTTGTACCGTTTGTCATGCGTAATTGATGTGATTGACCATCATGGTCAGTGACTCTACGACGATACAATGGATAACCATCGATATTAGTGATTGTATCATTTATACAATTTTTGGGAAAACTTTTCGTACATTTTCCATTGTCCATGCACGGGGTCGTCATGTTTATAGCACCGCATGGACCATGGATCATGTTAGTGGTAACAATCTCATACAATTCTTGATCGATATTCCGATCCGGAATTTCTGCTGAGATAATTTTATCAATTTCTTCAGACTGTATTTTGTCGACCAACCAAATCAAAATATGCGCGTGTGGCAAACCTCGTTTTTGCCATTCAACAGAATACAGCCAGCAACGTGTTTTGCCAAATACAGAGGAATGTATAATCAAGTTTATCAACGATTTTAACTTTTGTCTGAAGACACGTGCAGTGATATCGTGCCGATCTATTGCGGTTTGACCTGGCAATAACGCAATTTTAATTTCATCCCATTTTGGATTACACGTAAATGTAATGAACAAATCTGGTCGCCCGTACGCGCGTACAAAAGTCATGGCGTCTTGAATATATTCTTGCATATGACGTGGGCTACCAATATATGATGATGGAGGAATATATGAAGTACCAATGTCGTTGATATTAGTTATTCCATCTACGTTACCAACAATAGCATCACGCAAATGAATATATTGCTCAGCTCCGTCAACAAGGTCAAGCCTAAGACCCAATTACCAAAGTCCGGCCAGTCGGTTCATGGCATAAGCAAACCACTACAGGCCAAAATATGCAAAAAAAACACGGCCTAGAAACAGCAAAACCCATCAAGCCGGCCGCAACTCCAACCACACAGGGACCGAATGATAGACCAAAAAGTCCCAACTGCAAACAATCAGTTGAATTGCGTGCAGATAAACCTTCAAAGGTCAAAGGCAGCCACTGCCAACCTCTGCCACCTCTTTGTGGCTTATAACTGGGACATCGCTCTTATTCAGGAGCCATGGACCAACAAAGGTAGAATCCAGGGTATCCCCAATAAAATAGGTAAGTTGATCTATAGCAAAGGTGACGAGAGGCCAAGGACAGCTATCCTATGTCGCCACCAATACAACATCTACTCTATAAATCAATCTATTTCCAGAGACATAACCGCGATCTCCTTAGAGACGCACACTACTCAAGGCAGCACGAGCATCATCAACTTTGCCGCTGCCTATTTCCCGGGAGACGATGAAGAATCGCCACCAAAAACAACAAGAGCTTCGTTGAATACTGCATAGCTAATAACCAAAAATTTGTGATCGGATGCGACGCAAACGCACACCACGAAGTCTGGGGAAGCACCGACACTAACACAAGAGGTGAGTTACTTCTTAATTACTGTCTATCTACTAACGTAATTATAAACAACGTGGGAAGTGATGCAACTTTCATAAACGCCATAAGGTGAGAAGTTCTGGACCTTACTCTATCGGATAAGGGTACGGCCAGCGCAATCCGTAATTGGCATGTTATGAAAGAGGCATCGCTATCAGACCACATGTACATAAAATTTAATGTAAAAACTCCCAATAGGGTTGAATCCATTATAAGAACCCCCAAACACATCAATTGGCATGTCTTTCAAGACTCACTGCAATTAAACTTTACTGGTATTAGTACCCGAATAAACTCGATAGCCGACCTAGACTCCACAGCAAACGACCTTACCGAGGCAATCATAAATGCCTATCACACAAGTTGTCCTGCAGTCCGAGTCAAAGGTACAAGAGACGTTCCCTGGTGGAACCATGATCTCGAGGCTAAGAGAAGAGAAGTCCGAAAAATGTTCAACAAGGCCAAACGAACAAACATTTGGA
Organism: Nephrocerus scutellatus; assembly: GCA_947095585.1. Classification (NCBI taxonomy): domain Eukaryota; kingdom Metazoa; phylum Arthropoda; class Insecta; order Diptera; family Pipunculidae; genus Nephrocerus; species Nephrocerus scutellatus. Next base: position 66,207,309 of record OX352762.1, read on the forward strand.
CGGCCTATCGAACTTCTCTCACAAAATACAACGCGGCACTAAGAAGCAGCAAACTTAACAGCTGAAGAGAATTTTGTGAAAGCATCGACAAACTACCAACAGCGTGTCGACTTCACAAGGCTCTATCCCTCGACCACACAAATCCACTCGGGTCTGTCAGAAAACCTAACGGAGAACTGACAACCTCAAGAAATGAAACACTCAACTGCCTGGTAAAAAGCCACTTCCCAGACTGCTTAATACTGGGTAACGATGAGGAAAACGAGGACATAAACTCACATCCTTATATCATACCAATCGAGGCCTACAGGCGCTCAAAAAACATATTTTCCATTGAAGGAGTCCGCTGGGCTGTAAATTCATTCGGCCCACTAAAATCCCCTGGAGGTGACGGGGTCTACCCAATTTTAATGCAACGCTCTATCAGATAGAATTTTTGCTCGTGAAACTCTACAGAGCCAGCTATAGCCTAGAATACGTTCCAAGGTGCTGGAGAGAAGTGCGAGTTATTTTCCTACCAAAGGCTGGTAAAAAATCTCCCGAAGATACAAGGTCCTACAGACCAATCAGCCTATCTTCATTTAATTCATACTCAAATCCATGGAGAAGATACTATGTCACCACTTGACATAACTCCAAATGCACTCCAAATTAACCCACTAAACCCCAGACAGCATGCATATCAGACAGGGAAATCAACAGAAACTGCACTGCACGAGCTGACAGACGAAATCGAAGATACACTTCGGAACAAAGAAATGTTAATATGTGCCTTCATAGACATTCAAGGCGCTTTTGACAACACTAACTTCGAAGTGATTCAATCACAAGCCAGTAACAAGGGTGTAGAATCCTCAATCATAGGTTGGGTTATAAGCATGCTAAGGGGTAGGAGAATTCGGGCCTCATTCGGCGACGAAGCCATCACAGTAGCGGCAACCAGAGGCTGCCCACAAGGCGGAGTCGTATCACCTCTTTTGTGGCTGCTGGTGATGGACCAGTTACTCTCAAGGCTTAAGAATAACCATATTACCAATATTGGCTATGCGGATGACCTCGTCCTTATGGTCCGTGGCAAATTCGAGAGTACGATAGCAGAACGGATGCAAATTGCTCTCAAACTAGTAAACGATTGGTGTAAAGAGGTGAACCTAAGGTCAACCCAGACAAGATAGTGTGCACCATCTTCACAAAGAGGAGAAAAATAAATCTTCCCATTATAAATTTCCAATGCAAGGTTCTCCAAATAATGCCGGAGGCCAAAAAACTGACATGGAACTCCCATATGACGTACATTATTAACAAAGCTAATAAAGCTTACTTCACATGCCAAAGCATGTTCAACAAAACGTGGGGAATAAGCCCGCAAATGACTCTTTGGCTATACCAGAGCATTATCAGACCTAGGCTGACATACGCAGCCTTGATATGGTGGCCAAAAACAGAGCAATTCAAGACACGCTCAAAACTCAATAAGATACAAAGACTCATCTGTCTTAGTGCAACAGGTGCCATAAAGACCTGCCCTACGCCAGCCCTCGAGAAGATTATAGGACTGACACCACTTAACATACACATTAAAAAAGAAGCTGGCTTAAGACTCTCTAATCTCAATATACACAACCAGGTTAAATCCAATAGACCAGGACATACAAACATCATCTCCAAAATTAACTCGGATCATGGTATTGTCCTACAATCAGACTCAATGATGAAAACAAATGATTTCCAAAGGAACTTCTTGGTTAGAATTCCAGAACGTCATCAAGTTGAAAATATCATCAATAACTTCCCCCATCATGCATCCATCTGGTACACAGATGGATCTAAAACAGATACAGGAACAGGAGCAGGAGTATTCGGACCCAGAACCACACTGCGAATACCCCTATGCAACTCCCCAACCGTTTTCCAGGCAGAAACAATTGCACTTGAAGCCTGCATCTTGGAATGCACTAAAAGGCAATACAGAAGAACTGAGATTTACATGATCTCAGATAGCCAGGCCGCACTACTTGCACTAAAAGGTACTACTTTCAACACAAGGACAACGTGGAGCTGCTACTGCCACTTAAAACAATTGGCCAAAACTAAAAAAATCACCCTTATGTGGTCCCCACTCAGGCATTGCAGGGAACGAGGCAGCAGATCTCTGCGCAAGAGAAGGCGCAGAAGGTACCTTCATTGGGCCGGAACCAAGCATTGCCTACTCCTTTAGCCACCTCAAAAACAAAATTAAATAGTGGGCCAACAATGCCATCGAAGCTGAATGGGCATCGTCAACAGGGATGAAACATACCAAAAGACTTCTCAAGTACAACATTGTACATATAGACAAGGCAATTAAACTGAACCGTCATGCACTCAGATCTCTAGTCTGGTACATAACGGGACACGGCCCATTCAGCAGACACCTATTGAAAATGGGAAAATCCCAGACGGACAGCTGCCGGTTCTGCAACAAGGCAAAAGAATCGCCAGAACACATATTTTTCATGTGTGAAGCTCTTATATGGAAAAGACTCAAGTACCTCAAGGCTTACACAGTCCCAGGACAGAATGTCACTTTAATCGAACTGTCAGACGTAATGGCATTCATTAAGGAACTAAGCCACCACATACAGTGGTAAACATCTGGGATGCACAACAGATCTCTAGGTCTCAGTGTACCAGGCTTTTCAGCCCACCAAACAATAATAATAATAATTGCTCAGCTCTAAGTTTCGCTTGATTGTATCGTAATCGCTCGCTCTCAATTTTCGCATACATATCAACGATATATTGATGAAACAGTGGGCGGCATAGGAGAATATTATTGTCTTCATTGGCACGAATCATCAACCGATATGCGTAGAACTTCATCGCGCTCACTTTCTTGCTGGTTTCTGTACCAGCAAAGTAAAAATATAATTAAGAGAAAAAAAATTAATCGTGCATAAAAATAAAATATTAGGTAATGACATGAGTAGATCGTGCATAAAAATAAAATATTAGGTAATCACATGTGTATTTCTTTGTTTGACATTTAAATGATATCCATCTTTTTTTTTGTCAGTCTTTGTCTCAATGCATTAGCTCGACGGCGTCCGTTGCATTGCTGTTGACTTTCATTAGCACGTGTGATTGCAACCTGGTTTCTTAAATTTTCATTGTCCGTCAATTGATCTTCTGCTGATCTATTTAACCGACGGTTCTGGACTAATTGTGATTTCCGAGTTCGTCGACCAATATTTCCTTCTCGTCCACGAAGACGAGATTGTTTTATTTGCGTAACTTATATGTGAATATAATACACTTCATAATTATTGAAATATCAAAAGACACCGTACAAAAAAATTAAAATGTCAAAATAACGAAACACACTTAATATAATACACTCAAATTAAAATGTCGAAAAAGAAACGAAATAATTATGCACGTTCTGAATATAAAGCCTGCTACAAACAGAACTAAATGTCCGTCGACTGTAGTGGAAAAGACTGAATTTTAAGCGTCATATACCTGGAAAACTACATTTTCCACCCCAGCGGATCAACGACTTTCTTTTTATTTAAATATTATATGGTGTGAATTTGAGCCAAATCGTTCCATAAATAAGAATTTTCGAAAAAAAAAAATACTATACCAGCGCCATCTGCCGGGCTGATTTGTGAATCTAAACCATCCAGGGCGTCACCCAAACGCATACAAAAAAATTCCTGATTGATGATTGATCTCAAAAAAGAAAGTGTTCCAAAGAACATTTGAAAAAATAGAGGATCACATTAAAAAAAAACTATTTCAGATTTTTATTTAAAAAAGGGACTGATAGATAAGCTTAAGTTATTTAAATTTATAAGAATTTTTCAAAAACTTTTCCGAAAAATTTGATTTCAATATTACTTCGTCGAATCGACGAATGATTACCTTTAATGTATTAAAAAATATGATTACCCTTCTAGGGTTAAGTTACCCCAAACCCATTCCCCCCCAACATATATCACCTCTATCTTCCAAATGCACAGTCTTCAAGTCAATTTCATACAAACTATACCCACAACGTCAACCCCCTCAACACCATCATCACACTAATCACATACAAACATCTACCCCAACCGTCACGACCGAAAGTTTCAGCTTTATCGGATGAACGGTCTTCGAGGTAATCGCCAACAGACATACAAAGTTTCATTTTAATATATGTATACTAAAATAACCCATAAAAATTAAAAATTTTCATGTAAATTCTCTAATAGGAGTTACATACATATTATGTGTTTAAAATTTGAAGGAAATCGGGCTTATTTTTAAAAAATGTACATGGGCACCACTCGGGTCTCAGGGCCCGAACAGTCCAAAAAAATTTGCAAAAAGTTTTGTTCATCGGTGATACACATGTGTTTAAAATTTGAAGAAATCGGGCTAATTTTTAATATTTTTTTATGGGCACTTTCGGTCCTCAGTGCCCGTTCACACCAAAAAGTTTAGTCCTTCGGTATACACATGTATTTGAAAAAATCGGGCTAATATTAAAAAAATTTATATGGGCACCCCTCGGGCCTTAGGTTACACATGTGTATAAAATCAGATGAAAATCGGCTTAATTTTTTAAAAAAAAAATTGTATGGGGCCTCACGACCCCGGGGCCAGGAGTCTCCAAAATGTTTACAAAAACTGTTGTCCATCGGAGATAAAATTTGTAAAATTTATAAAATTTGAAGGAAATCGAGTTAAATTTAAAAAAAAAATTTATTGGGCCCCACGACCTGTATCTCCAAAATTTCTACAAAAATTGTTGTCCATCGGAGATACACATGTATATAAAATTTGAAGATAATCGGGTTAATTTTTTAAAAAAAATTGTATAGGGCCTCACGACCCCGGGGTCTACAAAATTTTAACAAAAAAATGTTGTCCATCGGTATAAACTTCCATGTGTATAAAATTTGAAGAAAATCGGGTTATTTTTTTTTAAAAACATGTAGGGGCCCACGACCATGGGGTCTCCAAAACTTGTACAAAAAGTGTTGTCCATCGGAGATAAACACGTATATAAAATTTGAAGAAAATCGGGTTAATTTTTTTTTTAAATTTGTATGGAGCCTCACGACCCCGGGGTCCGTGGTCTCGAAAATTTTTACAAAAAAGTGTAGTCCATCGGAGATATATAAAATACTAGCTGACCCAACAGACGTTGTCCCGTCCCACTTTCAATAAATTTGTTTGTGATCGTTTTGTGAACTTGTGAAAAGCTATTTGTTTTGCGATATCGCGTCACAGTATTAGTCACATCAGTATTATCAGAAATACCCGGCGTTTCCCGGCTGTCCCATCCCACTGACCCCCGCCCACTGACGCCACGCCCACTTACACCCACGTTTCCCGGCTGCGATTAGAATATTAAACAAAGTATGAAATGAAAGACAAATAATATAATAATTTCATTATTCTTTATTTTGAAATAACATCAATTTTTCTAAAAACAATTCGTTATAATCAATAATGTTTGTTTAATGTTATCTTAATGCGAGTTGATGAACAATATTTTTAGTCAATTCCTGAGGAGTATAAATGAATAAACTTGACGGTTTTCCAACGCGAGAACACGCCACATTTTCTTGATCCAACCCACAAATCGACATTGTTTGACTTTGACTTATTAATAGTCATGGCAAACGCCAAGCGAATTGGAAATTGCAGACGTCTGAATGGAATGGATGAGTCTGAAGGGATCATTGGGATTCGTGGCAGGAGAACAGCTTCACCTTCAAATTTGCCGTTCAAAATTGTACCTTCAATAACATTGCCCATTATTTTTTTTATGACTAATCTTGTACCGTTGCATAGCTTAGGTGCATTTAAATTCCGAAGCAAAATTATAGGTGAACCAATTTTTAATCGCAAGTTATGTGGTGGCATTCCTGGTAAATCCAGCGAATTCAAAAATTCAACAGGATAGTTGACTGCTACGTCCGGATCGGTAACAGTGTAGATCGATTTGAACAATATCTCATTGCCGGGCAATGACTGTTGTATTTTGAAGTTAATAGCGTCAACATCGATATTTTTGCGGCTAAAATAGCTCGTTCACGAAGCCACGCATGATTAATGTAATTAGCTTGTAAATCTGGAAATATACTTTCAATCAAAGCATCTTTCGTATTTACCGTGTAGCAGAAATTGTCTGGCAATTTGATGCATTGTGTTTCTCCATGCAATGGTATTGTTCCGTTTCCAATATTGAGCAATTGCTCGGAGAATGGTAGTGCCAATGGATCGTTTTGCAGTTGAACACATATATTTGTGTTAAGGCGTAATGTACTAACATTTCGCCATAGATATGATTGTTTTATGCAAGCGTTAATTTTATCCGCATATGTAGCGCGTGTAAAGACCGGCAATGTCTGCCTTAAATCACCGGACAGGAGCAGTAAAGCACCACCGAAAAGCCTGGTGTTATTATTTAGATCTTTCATCATTCTATGGCTTGTGGGCCATAGTGCATTCATCCCAGATAATAATTTTTCATTTTTGCAAAACTTTAGCCATACAGGAATGCTTTTTTATGTTGCACACTGCATCTGGATTTCTGTGAATGTTCAGCGGCAACTTGAGTGCTGAATATGCAGTCCGTCCGTCATCAAGCAAAGTGGCTGCAATACCAGATGAAGCAATTGTTAACGCAATATGATTTTGTGATCGAATGCGCGCAAGTATAAGTGAGATGAGAAACGTTTACCCAGTGCCACCTGGTGCGTCCAAAAAAAAAAGAATCCACCTTGTTCTGCTGCAATTGACAAATTAATTCGAACGTATCCATTCTTTTGTTCATCAGTGAGTAGTTGCTCATTATTTTCAACGAAAGTAGTTAAAGAGACCGTATCGAACTGTTGTTCGCGCTGAATCTCGATGTTAATGATGTCTGCTGCTGGGCGGTTAGGTGTGGGTATACCAAAATGAATGAGTGGCATATTCGAAATCAGAATGCAAATATCTTCAATCTTTATTAGCGCCTCGTTATATATTTCCGGCGAAAAATCGATATTGGGATCTTGATTAGCGATCCGAATGCGATGCAGAATGTCGTCGCTCATGGAATCTTTATATCAGTCCCAGAGGACAGAAGCTTGAGATGGAAAACATGTTGTCAATAATATGGCGAATAAATGGCGAATTTGATGAGGAGAGGAACTCAATGCTGCATCTGCAAGTGTAATATCCCAATGGTTGTCATCTTCCAGCAAATATAATTCGCAACACACATCATGATATGTGTCGTACAAAATGCCATTGACTGTTCGCAAGTATTGGAAGGACGTCGGTCCAGGAACATTAACCAACAATAAACGCAAGAAGAAACATTCGCGTTGCTTTGGATGGACTGTGTATAATCGGCCTAATGTATTTTCCATAAATATGCCGTTGTATCCTTCGCTTTCGTGGTTCCCACTTTTTTGACTGTTTGTTCCATGTGAAATACCGTGGCACATCAGTATACATTAATGTCTTTGTGAATTGACCGGGAAAACTCAGTTAATGTGGTTTTTGGGGCAATTGATGCACGTTGTAGAGCAGTCTCTTCCGTGAAATAAACACGCTGTCCATTTTCAAGGTGCACGGCCAAATGTATAACAGTAGGGTGTCTTTCGTGTATAGGAAAACTCAAAATACGCCAAACTGCTTCATTGCTGCTGATGTATCGGCCCATTTGATGCCGTCTTATTTCATCGTTTTCGTTAACATTTTGAACAGCAAATACAGCCATATCACTGCGCTTATGGACATATTTGCATATATATTTTATGGACTTCACCGAACTGCAGAGCTCAATGTTTATGTGTGCTTTGTAGATTTTACACAGCAATGGTGAATACGGAACCACCCAGCGATTGTCAATGTCAACTGTTGTACCGTTTGTCATGCGTAATTGATGTGATTGACCATCATGGTCAGTGACTCTACGACGATACAATGGATAACCATCGATATTAGTGATTGTATCATTTATACAATTTTTGGGAAAACTTTTCGTACATTTTCCATTGTCCATGCACGGGGTCGTCATGTTTATAGCACCGCATGGACCATGGATCATGTTAGTGGTAACAATCTCATACAATTCTTGATCGATATTCCGATCCGGAATTTCTGCTGAGATAATTTTATCAATTTCTTCAGACTGTATTTTGTCGACCAACCAAATCAAAATATGCGCGTGTGGCAAACCTCGTTTTTGCCATTCAACAGAATACAGCCAGCAACGTGTTTTGCCAAATACAGAGGAATGTATAATCAAGTTTATCAACGATTTTAACTTTTGTCTGAAGACACGTGCAGTGATATCGTGCCGATCTATTAGGGTTTGACCTGGCAATAACGCAATTTTAATTTCATCCCATTTTGGATTACACGTAAATGTAATGAACAAATCTGGTCGCCCGTACGCGCGTACAAAAGTCATGGCGTCTTGAATATATTCTTGCATATGACGTGGGCTACCAATATATGATGATGGAGGAATATATGAAGTACCAATGTCGTTGATATTAGTTATTCCATCTACGTTACCAACAATAGCATCACGCAAATGAATATATTGCTCAGCTCCGTCAACAAGGTCAAGCCTAAGACCCAATTACCAAAGCCCGGCCAGTCGGTTCATGGCATAAGCAAACCACTACAGGCCAAAATATGCAAAAAAAACACGGCCTAGAAACAGCAAAACCCATCAAGCCGGCCGCAACTCCAACCACACAGGGACCGAATGATAGACCAAAAAGTCCCAACTGCAAACAATCAGTTGAATTGCGTGCAGATAAACCTTCATAGGTCAAAGGCAGCCACTGCCAACCTCTGACACCTCTTTGTGGCTTATAACTGGGACATCGCTCTTATTCAGGAGCCATGGACCAACAAAGGTAGAATCCAGGGTATCCCCAATAAAATAGGTAAGTTGATCTATAGCAAAGGTGACGAGAGGCCAAGGACAGCTATCCTATGTCGCCACCAATACAACATCTACTCTATAAATCAATCTATTTCCAGAGACATAACCGCGATCTCCTTAGAGACGCACACTACTCAAGGCAGCACGAGCATCATCAACTTTGCCGCTGCCTATTTCCCGGGAGACGATGAAGAATCGCCACCAAAAACAACACAGAGCTTCGTTGAATACTGCATAGCTAATAACCAAAAATTTGTGATCGGATGCGACGCAAACGCACACCACGAAGTCTGGGGAAGCACCGACACTAACACAAGAGGTGAGTTACTTCTTAATTACTGTCTATCTACTAACGTAATTATAAACAACGTGGGAAGTGATGCAACTTTCATAAACGCCATAAGGTGAGAAGTTCTGGACCTTACTCTATCGGATAAGGGTACGGCCAGCGCAATCCGTAATTGGCATGTTATGAAAGAGGCATCGCTATCAGACCACATGTACATAAAATTTAATGTAAAAACTCCCAATAGGGTTGAATCCATTATAAGAACCCCCAAACACATCAATTGGCATGTCTTTCAAGACTCACTGCAATTAAACTTTACTGGTATTAGTACCCGAATAAACTCGATAGCCGACCTAGACTCCACAGCAAACGGCCTTACCGAGGCAATCATAAATGCCTATCACACAAGTTGTCCTGCAGTCCGAGTCAAAGGTACAAGAGACGTTCCCTGGTGGAACCATGATCTCGAGGCTAAGAGAAGAGAAGTCCGAAAAATGTTCAACAAGGCCAAACGAACAAACATTTGGACGGCCTATCGAACTTCTCTCACAAAATACAACGCGGCACTAAGAAGCAGCAAACTTAACAGCTGAAGAGAATTTTGTGAAAGCATCGACAAACTACCAACAGCGTGTCGACTTCACAAGGCTCTATCCCTCGACCACACAAATCCACTCGGGTCTGTCAAAAAACCTAACGGAGAACTGACAACCTCAAGAAATGAAACACTCAACTGCCTGGTAAAAAGCCACTTCCCAGACTGCTTAATACTGGGTAACGATGAGGAAAACGAGGACATAAACTCACATCCTTATATCATACCAATCGAGGCCTACAGGCGCTCAAAAAACATATTTTCCATTGAAGGAGTCCGCTGGGCTGTAAATTCATTCGGCCCACTAAAATCCCCTGGAGGTGACGGGGTCTACCCAATTTTAATGCAACGCTCTATCAGATAGAATTTTTGCTCGTGAAACTCTACAGAGCCAGCTATAGCCTAGAATACGTTCCAAGGTGCTGGAGAGAAGTGCGAGTTATTTTCCTACCAAAGGCTGGTAAAAAATCTCCCGAAGATACAAGGTCCTACAGACCAATCAGCCTATCTTCATTTAATTCATACTCAAATCCATGGAGAAGATACTATGTCACCACTTGACATAACTCCAAATGCACTCCAAATTAACCCACTAAACCCCAGACAGCATGCATATCAGACAGGGAAATCAACAGAAACTGCACTGCACGAGCTGACAGACGAAATCGAAGATACACTTCGGAACAAAGAAATGTTAATATGTGCCTTCATAGACATTCAAGGCGCTTTTGACAACACTAACTTCGAAGTGATTCAATCACAAGCCAGTAACAAGGGTGTAGAATCCTCAATCATAGGTTGGGTTATAAGCATGCTAAGGGGTAGGAGAATTCGGGCCTCATTCGGCGACGAAGCCATCACAGTAGCGGCAACCAGAGGCTGCCCACAAGGCGGAGTCGTATCACCTCTTTTGTGGCTGCTGGTGATGGACCAGTTACTCTCAAGGCTTAAGAATAACCATATTACCAATATTGGCTATGCGGATGACCTCGTCCTTATGGTCCGTGGCAAATTCGAGAGTACGATAGCAGAACGGATGCAAATTGCTCTCAAACTAGTAAACGATTGGTGTAAAGAGGTGAACCTAAGGTCAACCCAGACAAGATAGTGTGCACCATCTTCACAAAGAGGAGAAAAATAAATCTTCCCATTATAAATTTCCAATGCAAGGTTCTCCAAATAATGCCGGAGGCCAAAAAACTGACATGGAACTCCCATATGACGTACATTATTAACAAAGCTAATAAAGCTTACTTCACATGCCAAAGCATGTTCAACAAAACGTGGGGAATAAGCCCGCAAATGACTCTTTGGCTATACCAGAGCATTATCAGACCTAGGCTGACATACGCAGCCTTGATATGGTGGCCAAAAACAGAGCAATTCAAGACACGCTCAAAACTCAATAAGATACAAAGACTCATCTGTCTTAGTGCAACAGGTGCCATAAAGACCTGCCCTACGCCAGCCCTCGAGAAGATTATAGGACTGACACCACTTAACATACACATTAAAAAAGAAGCTGGCTTAAGACTCTCTAATCTCAATATACACAACCAGGTTAAATCCAATAGACCAGGACATACAAACATCATCTCCAAAATTAACTCGGATCATAGTATTGTCCTACAATCAGACTCAATGATGAAAACAAATGATTTCCAAAGGAACTTCTTGGTTAGAATTCCAGAACGTCATCAAGTTGAAAATATCATCAATAACTTCCCCCATCATGCATCCATCTGGTACACAGATGGATCTAAAACAGATACAGGAACAGGAGCAGGAGTATTCGGACCCAGAACCACACTGCGAATACCCCTATGCAACTCCCCAACCGTTTTCCAGGCAGAAACAATTGCACTTGAAGCCTGCATCTTGGAATGCACTAAAAGGCAATACAGAAGAACTGAGATTTACATGATCTCAGATAGCCAGGCCGCACTACTTGCACTAAAAGGTACTACTTTCAACACAAGGACAACGTGGAGCTGCTACTGCCACTTAAAACAATTGGCCAAAACTAAAAAAATCACCCTTATGTGGTCCCCACTCAGGCATTGCAGGGAACGACGCAGCAGATCCCTGCGCAAGAGAAGGCGCAGAAGGTACCTTCATTGGGCCGGAACCAAGCATTGCCTACTCCCTTAGCCACCTCAAAAACAAAATTAAATAGTGGGCCAACAATGCCATCGAAGCTGAATGGGCATCGTCAACAGGGATGAAACATACCAAAAGACTTCTCAAGTACAACATTGTACATATAGACAAGGCAATTAAACTGAACCGTCATGCACTCAGATCTCTAGTCTGGTACATAACGGGACACGGCCCATTCAGCAGACACCTATTGAAAATGGGAAAATCCCAGACGGACAGCTGCCGGTTCTGCAACAAGGCAAAAGAATCGCCAGAACACATATTTTTCATGTGTGAAGCTCTTATATGGAAAAGACTCAAGTACCTCAAGGCTTACACAGTCCCAGGACAGAATGTCACTTTAATCGAACTGTCAGACGTAATGGCATTCATTAAGGAACTAAGCCACCACATACAGTGGTAAACATCTGGGATGCACAACAGATCTCTAGGTCTCAGTGTACCAGGCTTTTCAGCCCACCAAACAATAATAATAATAATTGCTCAGCTCTAAGTTTCGCTTGATTGTATCGTAATCGCTCGCTCTCAATTTTCGCATACATATCAACGATATATTGATGAAACAGTGGGCGGCATAGGAGAATATTATTGTCTTCATTGGCACGAATCATCAACCGATATGCGTAGAACTTCATCGCGCTCACTTTCTTGCTGGTTTCTGTACCAGCAAAGTAAAAATATAATTAAGAGAAAAAAAATTAATCGTGCATAAAATCTGATTTGTGAATCTAAACCATCCAGGGCGTCACCCAAACGCATACAAAAAAATTCCTGATTGATGATTGATCTCAAAAAAGAAAGTGTTCCAAAGAACATTTGAAAAAATAGAGGATCACATTAAAAAAAAACTATTTCAGATTTTTATTTAAAAAAGGGACTGATAGATAAGCTTAAGTTATTTAAATTTATAAGAATTTTTCAAAAACTTTTCCGAAAAATTTGATTTCAATATTACTTCGTCGAATCGACGAATGATTACCTTTAATGTATTAAAAAATATGATTACCCTTCTAGGGTTAAGTTACCCCAAACCCATTCCCCCCCAATATATCAACTCTATCTTCTAAATGCACAGTCTTCAAGTCAATTTCATACAAACTATACCCACAACGTCAACCCCCTCAACACCATCATCACACTAATCACATACAAACATCTACCCCAACCGTCACGACCGAAAGTTTCAGCTTTATCGGATGAACGGTCTTCGAGGTAATCGCCAACAGACATACAAAGTTTCATTTTAATATATGTATACTAAAATACAAATAAAAATTAAAATTGTTCATGTAAATTCTCTAATAGGAGATACATACATATTATGTGTTTAAAATTTGAAGGAAATCGGGCTTATTTTTAAAAAATGTACATGGGCACCACTCGGGTCTCAGGGCCCGAACAGTCCAAAAATTTTGCAAAAAGTTTTGTTCATCGGTGATACACATGTGTTTAAAATTTGGCTAATTTTTAATATTTTTTTAAGGGCACTTTCGGTCCTCAGTGCCCGTTCACACCAAAAAGTTTAGTCCTTCGGTATACACATGTATTTGAAAAAATCGGGCTAATATTAAAAAAATTTATATGGGCACCCTATGGGCGCCTTAGGTTACACCTGTGTATAAAATCAGAAGAAAATCGGCTTAATTTTAAAAAAAAAATTGTATGGGGCCTCACGACCCCGGGGCCAGGAGTCTCCAAAATTTTTACAAAAACTGTTGTCCATCGGAGATAAAATTTGTAAAATTTATAAAATTTGAAGAAAATCGAGTTAAATTTTTAAAAAAAAAATTTATTGGGCCCCACGACCTGTATCTCCAAAATTTCTACAAAAAGTGTTGTCCATCGGAGATACACATGTATATAAAATTTGAAGATAATCGGGTTAATTTTTTTAAAAAAATTGTATAGGGCCTCACGACCCCGGGGTCTACAAAACTTGTACAAAAAGTGTTGTCCATCGGAGATAAACACGTATATAAAATTTGAAGAAAATCGGGTTAATTTTTTTTTTAAATTTGTATGGAGCCTCACGACCCCGGGGTCCGTGGTCTCGAAAATTTTTACAAAAAAGTGTAGTCCATCGGAGATATATAAAATACTAGCTGACCCAACAGACGTTGTCCCGTCCCACTTTCAATAAATTTGTTTGTGATCGTTTTGTGAACTTGTGAAAAGCTATTTGTTTTGCGATATCGCGTCACAGTATTAGTCACATCAGTATTATCAGAAATACCCGGCGTTTCCCGGCTGTCCCATCCCACTGACCCCCGCCCACTGACGCCACGCCCACTTACACCCACGTTTCCCGGCTGCGATTAGAATATTAAACAAAGTATGAAATGAAAGACAAATAATATAATAATTTCATTATTCTTTATTTTGAAATAACATTCACAAACAGTCAATTGCTGAGGAGTATAAATGAATAAACTTGACGGTTTTCCAACACGAGAACACGCCACATATAATTGGCCATGTGAAAAGACCGGATTTTCTAGATCCAACCCACAAATCGACATTGTTTGACCTTGACTTATTAATAGTCATGGCAAACGCCAAGCGAATTGGAAATTGCAGACGTCTGAATGGAATGGGTGAGTCTGAAGGGATCATTGGAATTCGTGGCAGGAGAACAACTTCACCTTCAAATTTGCCGTTCAAAATTGTAGCTTCACTACATTGCCCATAATTTTTTTATGACTAATCTTGTACCGTTGCATAGCTTAGGTGCATTTAAATTCCGAAGCAAAATGATAGGTGAACCAATTTTTAATCGCAAGTTATGTGGTGGCATTCCTGGTAAATCCAGCGAATACAAAAATTCAACAGGATAGTTGACTGCTTCGTCCGGATCGGTAACAGTGTAGATCGATTTGAACAATATCTCATTGCCGGGCAATGACTGTTGTATTTTGAAGTTAATAGCGTCAACATCGATATTTTTGCGGCTAAAATAGCTCGTTCACGAAGCCACGCATGATTAATGTAATTAGCTTGTAAATCTGGAAATATACTTTCAATCAAAGCATCTTTCGTATTTACCGTGTAGCAGAAATTGTCTGGAAATTTGATGCATTGTGTTTCTCCATGCAATGGTATTGTTCCGTTTCCAATATTGAGCAATTGCTCGGAGAATGGTAGTGCCAATGGATCGTTTTGCAGTTGAACACGTATATTTGTGTTAAGGCGTAATGTACTAACATTTCGTCATAGATATGATTGTTTTATGCAAGCGTTAATTTTATCCGTATATGTAGCGCGTGTAAAGACCGGCAATGTCTGCCTTAAATCACCGGACAGCAGCAGTAAAGCACCACCGAAAAGCCTGGTGTTATTATTTAAATCTTTCATCATTCTATGGCTTGTGGGCCATAGTGCATTCATCCCAGATAATAATTTTGCATTTTTGCAAAACTTTAGCCATACCGGAATGCTTTTTATGTTGCACACTGCATCTGGATTTCTGTGAATGTTCAGCGGCAACCTACGTGCTGAATATGCAGTCCGTCCGCAATCAAGAAAAGTGGCTGCAATACCAGATGAAGCAATTGCTAACGCAATATGATTTTGTGATCGAATGCGCGCAAGTATAAGTGAGATGAGAAACGTTTACCCAGTGCCACCTGGTGCGTCCAAAAAAAAAAGAATCCACCTTGTTCTGCTGCAATTGACAAGTTAATTCGATCGTATCCATTCTTTTGTTCATCAGTGAGTAGTTGCTCATTATTTTCAACGAAAGTAGTTAAAGAGACCGTATCGAACTGTTGTTCGCGCTGAATCTCGATGTTAATGATGTCTGTTGCTGGGCGGTTAGGTGTGGGTATACCAAAAGGAATGAGTGGCATATTCGGAATCAGAATGCAAATTTCTTCAATCTTTATTAGCGCCTCGTTATATATTTCCGGCGAAAAATCGATATTGGGATCTTGATCAGCGATCCGAATGCGATGCAAAATGTCGTCGCTCATGGAATCTTTATATTTGTCCCAGAGGACAGAAGCTTGAGATGGAAAACATGTTGTCAATAATATGGCGAATAAATGGCGAATTTGATGAGGAGAGGAACTCAATGCTGCATCTGCAAGTGTAATATCCCAATGGTTGTCATCTTCCAGCAAATGTCATTCGCGACACGCATCATGATATGTGTCGTACAAAATGCCATTGACTGTTCGCAAGTATTGGAAGGACGTCGGTCCAGGAACATTAACCAACAATAAACGCAAGAAGAAACATTCGCGTTGCTTTATATGGACTGTGTATAATCGGCCTAATGTATTTTCCATAAATATGCCGTTGTATCCTTCAACCGGAACACCTCGCTTTCGTGGTTCCCACTTTTTTGACGGCACATCAGTATACATTAATGTCTTTGCGAATTGACCGGGAAAACTCAGTTAATGTTGTTTTTGGGGCAATTTATGCACGTTGTAGAGCAGTCTCTTCCGTGAAATAAACACGCTGTCCATTTTCAAGGAGCACGGCCAAATGTATAACAGTAGGGTGTCTTTTGTGTATCGGAAAACTCAAAATACGCCAAACTGCTTCATTGCTGCTGATGTATCGGCCCATTTGATACCGTCTTATTTCATCGTTTTCGTTAACATTTTGAACAGCAAATACAGCCATATCACTGCGCTTATGGACATATTTGCATATATATTTTATGGACTTCACCGAACTGCAGAGCTCAATGTTTATGTGTGCTTTGTAGATTTTACACAGCAATGGTGAATACGGAACCACCCAGCGATTGTCAATGTCAACTGTTGTACCGTTTGTCATGCGTAATTGATGTGATTGACCATCATGGTCAGTGACTCTACGACAATGGATAACCATCGATATTAGTGATTGTATCATTTATACAATTTTTTGGGAAAACTTTTCGTACATTTTCCATTGTCCATGCACGGGGCATGGATCATGTTAGTGGTAACAATCTCATACAATTCTTGATCGATATTCCGATCCGGAATTTCTGCTGAGATAATTTTATCAATTTCTTCAGACTGTATTTTGTCGACCAACCAAATCAAATTATGCGCGTGTGGCAAACCTCGTTTTTGCCATTCAACAGAATACAGCCAGCAACGTGTTTTGCCAAATACAGAGGAATGTATAATCAAGTTCATCAACGATTTTAACTTTTGTCTGAAGACACGTGCAGTGATATCGTGCCGATCTATTGCGGTTTGACCTGGCAATAACGCAATTTTAATTTCATCCCATTTTGGATTACACGTAAATGTAATGAACAAATCTGGTCGCCCGTACGCGCGTACAAAAGTCATGGCGTCTTGAATATATTCTTGCATATGACGTGGGCTACCAATATATGATGATGGAAGAATATATGAAGTACCAATGTCGTTGATATTAGTTATTCCATCTACGTTACCAACAATAGCATCACGCAAATGAATGTATTGCTCAGCTCTAAGTTTCGCTTGATTGTATCGTAATCGCTCGCTCTCAATTTTCGCATACATATCAACGATATATTGATGAAACAGCTGGCGGCTGTCTTTATTGGCACGAATCATCAACCGATATGCGTAGAACTTCATCGCGCTCACTTTCTTGCTGGTTTCTGTACCAGCAAAGTAAAAATATAATTAAGAGAAAAAAAATTAATCGTGCATAAAAATAAAATATTAGGTAATGACATGAGTAGATCGTGCATAAAAATAAAATATTAGGTAATCACATGTGTATTTCTTTGTTTGACATTTAAATGATATCCATCTTTTTTTTTGTCAGTCTTTGTCTCAATGCATTAGCTCGACGGCGTCCGTTGCATTGCTGTTGACTTTCATTAGCACGTGTGATTGCAACCTGGTTTCTTAAATTTTCATTGTACGTCAATTGATCTTCTGCTGATCTATTTAACCGACGGTTCTGGACTAATTGTGAATTCCGAGTTCGTCGACCAATATTTCCTTCTCGTCCACGAAGACGAGATTGTTTTATTTGCGTAACTTATATGTGAATATAATACACTTCATAATTATTGAAATATTAAAAGACACCGTACAAAAAAATTAAAATGTCAAAATAACGAAACACACTTAATATAATACACTCAAATTAAAATGTCGAAAAAGAAACGAAATAATTATGCACGTTCTGAATATAAAGCCTGCTACAAACAGAACTAAATGTCCGTCGACTGTAGTGGAAAAGACTGAATTTTAAGCGTCATATACCTGGAAACTACATTTTCCACCCCAGCGGATCAACGACTTTCTTTTTATTTAAATATTATATGGTGTGAATTTGAGCCAAATCGTTCCATAAATAAGAATTTTCGAAAAAAAAAATACTATACCAGCGCCATCTGCCGGGCTGATTTGTGAATCTAAACCATCCAGGGCGTCACCCAAACGCATACAAAAAAATTCCTGATTGATGATTGATCTCAAAAAAGAAAGTGTTCCAAAGAACATTTGAAAAAATAGAGGATCACATTAAAAAAAAACTATTTCAGATTTTTATTTAAAAAAGGGACTGATAGATAAGCTTAAGTTATTTAAATTTATAAGAATTTTTCAAAAACTTTTCCGAAAAATTTGATTTCAATATTACTTCGTCGAATCGACGAATGATTACCTTTAATGTATTAAAAAATATGATTACCCTTCTAGGGTTAAGTTACCCCAAACCCATTCCCCCCCAACATATATCACCTCTATCTTCTAAATGCACAGTCTTCAAGTCAATTTCATACAAACTATACCCACAACGTCAACCCCCTCAACACCATCATCACACTAATCACATACAAACATCTACCCCAACCGTCACGACCGAAAGTTTCAGCTTTATCGGATGAACGGTCTTCGAGGTAATCGCCAACAGACATACAAAGTTTCATTTTAATATATGTATACTAAAATACAAATAAAAATTAAAATTGTTCATGTAAATTCTCTAATAGGAGATACATACATATTATGTGTTTAAAATTTGAAGGAAATCGGGCTTATTTTTAAAAAATGTACATGGGCACCACTCGGGTCTCAGGGCCCGAACAGTCCAAAAATTTTGCAAAAAGTTTTGTTCATCGGTGATACACATGTGTTTAAAATTTGGCTAATTTTTAATATTTTTTTAAGGGCACTTTCGGTCCTCAGTGCCCGTTCACACCAAAAAGTTTAGTCCTTCGGTATACACATGTATTTGAAAAAATCGGGCTAATATTAAAAAAATTTATATGGGCACCCTATGGGCGCCTTAGGTTACACCTGTGTATAAAATCAGAAGAAAATCGGCTTAATTTTAAAAAAAAAAATTGTATGGGGCCTCACGACCCCGGGGCCAGGAGTCTCCAAAATTGTTACAAAAACTGTTGTCCATCGGAGATAAAATTTGTAAAATTTATAAAATTTGAAGAAAATCGAGTTAAATTTTTAAAAAAAAAATTTATTGGGCCCCACGACCTGTATCTCCAAAATTTCTACAAAAAGTGTTGTCCATCGGAGATACACATGTATATAAAATTTGAAGATAATCGGGTTAATTTTTTTAAAAAAAATTGTATAGGGCCTCACGACCCCGGGGTCTACAAAACTTGTACAAAAAGTGTTGTCCATCGGAGATAAACACGTATATAAAATTTGAAGAAAATCGGGTTAATTTTTTTTTTAAATTTGTATGGAGCCTCACGACCCCGGGGTCCGTGGTCTCGAAAATTTTTACAAAAAAGTGTAGTCCATCGGAGATATATAAAATACTAGCTGACCCAACAGACGTTGTCCCGTCCCACTTTCAATAAATTTGTTTGTGATCGTTTTGTGAACTTGTGAAAAGCTATTTGTTTTGCGATATCGCGTCACAGTATTAGTCACATCAGTATTATCAGAAATACCCGGCGTTTCCCGGCTGTCCCATCCCACTGACCCCCGCCCACTGACGCCACGCCCACTTACACCCACGTTTCCCGGCTGCGATTAGAATATTAAACAAAGTATGAAATGAAAGACAAATAATATAATAATTTCATTATTCTTTATTTTGAAATAACATTCACAAACAGTCAATTGCTGAGGAGTATAAATGAATAAACTTGACGGTTTTCCAACACGAGAACACGCCACATATAATTGGCCATGTGAAAAGACCGGATTTTCTAGATCCAACCCACAAATCGACATTGTTTGACCTTGACTTATTAATAGTCATGGCAAACGCCAAGCGAATTGGAAATTGCAGACGTCTGAATGGAATGGGTGAGTCTGAAGGGATCATTGGAATTCGTGGCAGGAGAACAACTTCACCTTCAAATTTGCCGTTCAAAATTGTAGCTTCACTACATTGCCCATAATTTTTTTATGACTAATCTTGTACCGTTGCATAGCTTAGGTGCATTTAAATTCCGAAGCAAAATGATAGGTGAACCAATTTTTAATCGCAAGTTATGTGGTGGCATTCCTGGTAAATCCAGCGAATACAAAAATTCAACAGGATAGTTGACTGCTTCGTCCGGATCGGTAACAGTGTAGATCGATTTGAACAATATCTCATTGCCGGGCAATGACTGTTGTATTTTGAAGTTAATAGCGTCAACATCGATATTTTTGCGGCTAAAATAGCTCGTTCACGAAGCCACGCATGATTAATGTAATTAGCTTGTAAATCTGGAAATATACTTTCAATCAAAGCATCTTTCGTATTTACCGTGTAGCAGAAATTGTCTGGAAATTTGATGCATTGTGTTTCTCCATGCAATGGTATTGTTCCGTTTCCAATATTGAGCAATTGCTCGGAGAATGGTAGTGCCAATGGATCGTTTTGCAGTTGAACACGTATATTTGTGTTAAGGCGTAATGTACTAACATTTCGTCATAGATATGATTGTTTTATGCAAGCGTTAATTTTATCCGTATATGTAGCGCGTGTAAAGACCGGCAATGTCTGCCTTAAATCACCGGACAGCAGCAGTAAAGCACCACCGAAAAGCCTGGTGTTATTATTTAAATCTTTCATCATTCTATGGCTTGTGGGCCATAGTGCATTCATCCCAGATAATAATTTTGCATTTTTGCAAAACTTTAGCCATACCGGAATGCTTTTTATGTTGCACACTGCATCTGGATTTCTGTGAATGTTCAGCGGCAACCTACGTGCTGAATATGCAGTCCGTCCGCAATCAAGAAAAGTGGCTGCAATACCAGATGAAGCAATTGCTAACGCAATATGATTTTGTGATCGAATGCGCGCAAGTATAAGTGAGATGAGAAACGTTTACCCAGTGCCACCTGGTGCGTCCAAAAAAAAAAGAATCCACCTTGTTCTGCTGCAATTGACAAGTTAATTCGATCGTATCCATTCTTTTGTTCATCAGTGAGTAGTTGCTCATTATTTTCAACGAAAGTAGTTAAAGAGACCGTATCGAACTGTTGTTCGCGCTGAATCTCGATGTTAATGATGTCTGTTGCTGGGCGGTTAGGTGTGGGTATACCAAAAGGAATGAGTGGCATATTCGGAATCAGAATGCAAATTTCTTCAATCTTTATTAGCGCCTCGTTATATATTTCCGGCGAAAAATCGATATTGGGATCTTGATCAGCGATCCGAATGCGATGCAAAATGTCGTCGCTCATGGAATCTTTATATTTGTCCCAGAGGACAGAAGCTTGAGATGGAAAACATGTTGTCAATAATATGGCGAATAAATGGCGAATTTGATGAGGAGAGGAACTCAATGCTGCATCTGCAAGTGTAATATCCCAATGGTTGTCATCTTCCAGCAAATGTCATTCGCGACACGCATCATGATATGTGTCGTACAAAATGCCATTAACTGTTCGCAAGTATTGGAAGGACGTCGGTCCAGGAACATTAACCAACAATAAACGCAAGAAGAAACATTCGCGTTGCTTTATATGGACTGTGTATAATCGGCCTAATGTATTTTCCATAAATATGCCGTTGTATCCTTCAACCGGAACACCTCGCTTTCGTGGTTCCCACTTTTTTGACGGCACATCAGTATACATTAATGTCTTTGCGAATTGACCGGGAAAACTCAGTTAATGTTGTTTTTGGGGCAATTTATGCACGTTGTAGAGCAGTCTCTTCCGTGAAATAAACACGCTGTCCATTTTCAAGGAGCACGGCCAAATGTATAACAGTAGGGTGTCTTTTGTGTATCGGAAAACTCAAAATACGCCAAACTGCTTCATTGCTGCTGATGTATCGGCCCATTTGATACCGTCTTATTTCATCGTTTTCGTTAACATTTTGAACAGCAAATACAGCCATATCACTGCGCTTATGGACATATTTGCATATATATTTTATGGACTTCACCGAACTGCAGAGCTCAATGTTTATGTGTGCTTTGTAGATTTTACACAGCAATGGTGAATACGGAACCACCCAGCGATTGTCAATGTCAACTGTTGTACCGTTTGTCATGCGTAATTGATGTGATTGACCATCATGGTCAGTGACTCTACGACAATGGATAACCATCGATATTAGTGATTGTATCATTTATACAATTTTTTGGGAAAACTTTTCGTACATTTTCCATTGTCCATGCACGGGGCATGGATCATGTTAGTGGTAACAATCTCATACAATTCTTGATCGATATTCCGATCCGGAATTTCTGCTGAGATAATTTTATCAATTTCTTCAGACTGTATTTTGTCGACCAACCAAATCAAATTATGCGCGTGTGGCAAACCTCGTTTTTGCCATTCAACAGAATACAGCCAGCAACGTGTTTTGCCAAATACAGAGGAATGTATAATCAAGTTCATCAACGATTTTAACTTTTGTCTGAAGACACGTGCAGTGATATCGTGCCGATCTATTGCGGTTTGACCTGGCAATAACGCAATTTTAATTTCATCCCATTTTGGATTACACGTAAATGTAATGAACAAATCTGGTCGCCCGTACGCGCGTACAAAAGTCATGGCGTCTTGAATATATTCTTGCATATGACGTGGGCTACCAATATATGATGATGGAAGAATATATGAAGTACCAATGTCGTTGATATTAGTTATTCCATCTACGTTACCAACAATAGCATCACGCAAATGAATGTATTGCTCAGCTCTAAGTTTCGCTTGATTGTATCGTAATCGCTCGCTCTCAATTTTCGCATACATATCAACGATATATTGATGAAACAGCTGGCGGCTGTCTTTATTGGCACGAATCATCAACCGATATGCGTAGAACTTCATCGCGCTCACTTTCTTGCTGGTTTCTGTACCAGCAAAGTAAAAATATAATTAAGAGAAAAAAAATTAATCGTGCATAAAAATAAAATATTAGGTAATGACATGAGTAGATCGTGCATAAAAATAAAATATTAGGTAATCACATGTGTATTTCTTTGTTTGACATTTAAATGATATCCATCTTTTTTTTTGTCAGTCTTTGTCTCAATGCATTAGCTCGACGGCGTCCGTTGCATTGCTGTTGACTTTCATTAGCACGTGTGATTGCAACCTGGTTTCTTAAATTTTCATTGTACGTCAATTGATCTTCTGCTGATCTATTTAACCGACGGTTCTGGACTAATTGTGAATTCCGAGTTCGTCGACCAATATTTCCTTCTCGTCCACGAAGACGAGATTGTTTTATTTGCGTAACTTATATGTGAATATAATACACTTCATAATTATTGAAATATTAAAAGACACCGTACAAAAAAATTAAAATGTCAAAATAACGAAACACACTTAATATAATACACTCAAATTAAAATGTCGAAAAAGAAACGAAATAATTATGCACGTTCTGAATATAAAGCCTGCTACAAACAGAACTAAATGTCCGTCGACTGTAGTGGAAAAGACTGAATTTTAAGCGTCATATACCTGGAAACTACATTTTCCACCCCAGCGGATCAACGACTTTCTTTTTATTTAAATATTATATGGTGTGAATTTGAGCCAAATCGTTCCATAAATAAGAATTTTCGAAAAAAAAAATACTATACCAGCGCCATCTGCCGGGCTGATTTGTGAATCTAAACCATCCAGGGCGTCACCCAAACGCATACAAAAAAATTCCTGATTGATGATTGATCTCAAAAAAGAAAGTGTTCCAAAGAACATTTGAAAAAATAGAGGATCACATTAAAAAAAAACTATTTCAGATTTTTATTTAAAAAAGGGACTGATAGATAAGCTTAAGTTATTTAAATTTATAAGAATTTTTCAAAAACTTTTCCGAAAAATTTGATTTCAATATTACTTCGTCGAATCGACGAATGATTACCTTTAATGTATTAAAAAATATGATTACCCTTCTAGGGTTAAGTTACCCCAAACCCATTCCCCCCCAACATATATCACCTCTATCTTCTAAATGCACAGTCTTCAAGTCAATTTCATACAAACTATACCCACAACGTCAACCCCCTCAACACCATCATCACACTAATCACATACAAACATCTACCCCAACCGTCACGACCGAAAGTTTCAGCTTTATCGGATGAACGGTCTTCGAGGTAATCGCCAACAGACATACAAAGTTTCATTTTAATATATGTATACTAAAATACAAATAAAAATTAAAATTGTTCATGTAAATTCTCTAATAGGAGATACATACATATTATGTGTTTAAAATTTGAAGGAAATCGGGCTTATTTTTAAAAAATGTACATGGGCACCACTCGGGTCTCAGGGCCCGAACAGTCCAAAAATTTTGCAAAAAGTTTTGTTCATCGGTGATACACATGTGTTTAAAATTTGGCTAATTTTTAATATTTTTTTAAGGGCACTTTCGGTCCTCAGTGCCCGTTCACACCAAAAAGTTTAGTCCTTCGGTATACACATGTATTTGAAAAAATCGGGCTAATATTAAAAAAATTTATATGGGCACCCTATGGGCGCCTTAGGTTACACCTGTGTATAAAATCAGAAGAAAATCGGCTTAATTTTAAAAAAAAAAATTGTATGGGGCCTCACGACCCCGGGGCCAGGAGTCTCCAAAATTGTTACAAAAACTGTTGTCCATCGGAGATAAAATTTGTAAAATTTATAAAATTTGAAGAAAATCGAGTTAAATTTTTAAAAAAAAAATTTATTGGGCCCCACGACCTGTATCTCCAAAATTTCTACAAAAAGTGTTGTCCATCGGAGATACACATGTATATAAAATTTGAAGATAATCGGGTTAATTTTTTTAAAAAAAATTGTATAGGGCCTCACGACCCCGGGGTCTACAAAACTTGTACAAAAAGTGTTGTCCATCGGAGATAAACACGTATATAAAATTTGAAGAAAATCGGGTTAATTTTTTTTTTAAATTTGTATGGAGCCTCACGACCCCGGGGTCCGTGGTCTCGAAAATTTTTACAAAAAAGTGTAGTCCATCGGAGATATATAAAATACTAGCTGACCCAACAGACGTTGTCCCGTCCCACTTTCAATAAATTTGTTTGTGATCGTTTTGTGAACTTGTGAAAAGCTATTTGTTTTGCGATATCGCGTCACAGTATTAGTCACATCAGTATTATCAGAAATACCCGGCGTTTCCCGGCTGTCCCATCCCACTGACCCCCGCCCACTGACGCCACGCCCACTTACACCCACGTTTCCCGGCTGCGATTAGAATATTAAACAAAGTATGAAATGAAAGACAAATAATATAATAATTTCATTATTCTTTATTTTGAAATAACATTCACAAACAGTCAATTGCTGAGGAGTATAAATGAATAAACTTGACGGTTTTCCAACACGAGAACACGCCACATATAATTGGCCATGTGAAAAGACCGGATTTTCTAGATCCAACCCACAAATCGACATTGTTTGACCTTGACTTATTAATAGTCATGGCAAACGCCAAGCGAATTGGAAATTGCAGACGTCTGAATGGAATGGGTGAGTCTGAAGGGATCATTGGAATTCGTGGCAGGAGAACAACTTCACCTTCAAATTTGCCGTTCAAAATTGTAGCTTCACTACATTGCCCATAATTTTTTTATGACTAATCTTGTACCGTTGCATAGCTTAGGTGCATTTAAATTCCGAAGCAAAATGATAGGTGAACCAATTTTTAATCGCAAGTTATGTGGTGGCATTCCTGGTAAATCCAGCGAATACAAAAATTCAACAGGATAGTTGACTGCTTCGTCCGGATCGGTAACAGTGTAGATCGATTTGAACAATATCTCATTGCCGGGCAATGACTGTTGTATTTTGAAGTTAATAGCGTCAACATCGATATTTTTGCGGCTAAAATAGCTCGTTCACGAAGCCACGCATGATTAATGTAATTAGCTTGTAAATCTGGAAATATACTTTCAATCAAAGCATCTTTCGTATTTACCGTGTAGCAGAAATTGTCTGGAAATTTGATGCATTGTGTTTCTCCATGCAATGGTATTGTTCCGTTTCCAATATTGAGCAATTGCTCGGAGAATGGTAGTGCCAATGGATCGTTTTGCAGTTGAACACGTATATTTGTGTTAAGGCGTAATGTACTAACATTTCGTCATAGATATGATTGTTTTATGCAAGCGTTAATTTTATCCGTATATGTAGCGCGTGTAAAGACCGGCAATGTCTGCCTTAAATCACCGGACAGCAGCAGTAAAGCACCACCGAAAAGCCTGGTGTTATTATTTAAATCTTTCATCATTCTATGGCTTGTGGGCCATAGTGCATTCATCCCAGATAATAATTTTGCATTTTTGCAAAACTTTAGCCATACCGGAATGCTTTTTATGTTGCACACTGCATCTGGATTTCTGTGAATGTTCAGCGGCAACCTACGTGCTGAATATGCAGTCCGTCCGCAATCAAGAAAAGTGGCTGCAATACCAGATGAAGCAATTGCTAACGCAATATGATTTTGTGATCGAATGCGCGCAAGTATAAGTGAGATGAGAAACGTTTACCCAGTGCCACCTGGTGCGTCCAAAAAAAAAAGAATCCACCTTGTTCTGCTGCAATTGACAAGTTAATTCGATCGTATCCATTCTTTTGTTCATCAGTGAGTAGTTGCTCATTATTTTCAACGAAAGTAGTTAAAGAGACCGTATCGAACTGTTGTTCGCGCTGAATCTCGATGTTAATGATGTCTGTTGCTGGGCGGTTAGGTGTGGGTATACCAAAAGGAATGAGTGGCATATTCGGAATCAGAATGCAAATTTCTTCAATCTTTATTAGCGCCTCGTTATATATTTCCGGCGAAAAATCGATATTGGGATCTTGATCAGCGATCCGAATGCGATGCAAAATGTCGTCGCTCATGGAATCTTTATATTTGTCCCAGAGGACAGAAGCTTGAGATGGAAAACATGTTGTCAATAATATGGCGAATAAATGGCGAATTTGATGAGGAGAGGAACTCAATGCTGCATCTGCAAGTGTAATATCCCAATGGTTGTCATCTTCCAGCAAATGTCATTCGCGACACGCATCATGATATGTGTCGTACAAAATGCCATTAACTGTTCGCAAGTATTGGAAGGACGTCGGTCCAGGAACATTAACCAACAATAAACGCAAGAAGAAACATTCGCGTTGCTTTATATGGACTGTGTATAATCGGCCTAATGTATTTTCCATAAATATGCCGTTGTATCCTTCAACCGGAACACCTCGCTTTCGTGGTTCCCACTTTTTTGACGGCACATCAGTATACATTAATGTCTTTGCGAATTGACCGGGAAAACTCAGTTAATGTTGTTTTTGGGGCAATTTATGCACGTTGTAGAGCAGTCTCTTCCGTGAAATAAACACGCTGTCCATTTTCAAGGAGCACGGCCAAATGTATAACAGTAGGGTGTCTTTTGTGTATCGGAAAACTCAAAATACGCCAAACTGCTTCATTGCTGCTGATGTATCGGCCCATTTGATACCGTCTTATTTCATCGTTTTCGTTAACATTTTGAACAGCAAATACAGCCATATCACTGCGCTTATGGACATATTTGCATATATATTTTATGGACTTCACCGAACTGCAGAGCTCAATGTTTATGTGTGCTTTGTAGATTTTACACAGCAATGGTGAATACGGAACCACCCAGCGATTGTCAATGTCAACTGTTGTACCGTTTGTCATGCGTAATTGATGTGATTGACCATCATGGTCAGTGACTCTACGACAATGGATAACCATCGATATTAGTGATTGTATCATTTATACAATTTTTTGGGAAAACTTTTCGTACATTTTCCATTGTCCATGCACGGGGCATGGATCATGTTAGTGGTAACAATCTCATACAATTCTTGATCGATATTCCGATCCGGAATTTCTGCTGAGATAATTTTATCAATTTCTTCAGACTGTATTTTGTCGACCAACCAAATCAAATTATGCGCGTGTGGCAAACCTCGTTTTTGCCATTCAACAGAATACAGCCAGCAACGTGTTTTGCCAAATACAGAGGAATGTATAATCAAGTTCATCAACGATTTTAACTTTTGTCTGAAGACACGTGCAGTGATATCGTGCCGATCTATTGCGGTTTGACCTGGCAATAACGCAATTTTAATTTCATCCCATTTTGGATTACACGTAAATGTAATGAACAAATCTGGTCGCCCGTACGCGCGTACAAAAGTCATGGCGTCTTGAATATATTCTTGCATATGACGTGGGCTACCAATATATGATGATGGAAGAATATATGAAGTACCAATGTCGTTGATATTAGTTATTCCATCTACGTTACCAACAATAGCATCACGCAAATGAATGTATTGCTCAGCTCTAAGTTTCGCTTGATTGTATCGTAATCGCTCGCTCTCAATTTTCGCATACATATCAACGATATATTGATGAAACAGCTGGCGGCTGTCTTTATTGGCACGAATCATCAACCGATATGCGTAGAACTTCATCGCGCTCACTTTCTTGCTGGTTTCTGTACTAGCAAAGTAAAAATATAATTAAGAGAAAAAAAAATTAATCGTGCATAAAAATAAAATATTAGGTAATGACATGAGTAGATTGTAATCGTGCATAAAAATAAAATATTAGGTAATCACATGTGTAGATTGTACCTGTTGCTGTATTTCTTTGTTTGATATTTAAATGATATCCATCTTTTTTTTGTCAGTCTTTGTCTCAATGCATTAGCTCGACGGTGTCCGTTGCATTGCTGTTGACTTTCATTAGCACGTGTGATTGCAGCCTGGTTTCTTAAATTTTCATTGTCCGTCAATTGATCTTCTGCCGATCTATTTAACCGACGGTTCTGGACTAATTGTGAATTCCGAGTTCGTCGACCAATATTTCCTTCTCGTCCACGAAGACGTGGCATTGTTTTATTTGCGTAACTTATATGTGAATATAATACACTACATAATTATTGAAATAGCAAAAGACACCGTACAAAAAAATTAAAATGTCAAAATAAAGAAACACACTTAATATAATACACTCAAATTAAAATGTCGAAAAAGAAAAGAAATAATTATGCACGTTCTGAATATAAAGCCTGCTACAAACAGAACTAAATGTCCGTCGACTGGAGCGGAAAAGACTGAATTTTAAGCGTCATATACCTGGAAAACTACATCCACCCCAGCGGGTCCAAATTTTGTCAACAACTTTCTTTTTATTTAAATATTATATGGTGTGAATTTGAGCCAAATCGTTCTATAAATAAGAAAAATCGGAAAAAACGATACCAGCGCCATCTGCCGGGCTGATTTGTGAATCTAAGCCATCCAGGGCGTCACCCAAACGCATACAAAAAAAATCATTCAAATCGGTCCAGCCGTTTAGAAGGAGTTCAGTGACATACATACACACGTACAGTAGAAATATATATATATAAAGATATATATAAAATTTGAAGAAAATGGGCTAAATTTTGTAAAATGTTTGTATGGAGCCTGTTGGAGTTGCCTTGATATACTGACCCTTACCACTGGTGGGGGGAATTGGTATTCAAAGCAGCTTTGTGTTTTTGATTTAAACTAATGACCCTTACCTTGGGTAGGGGGAATCAGTAGTTCATTCAAAAAAAAACCTTTTTGAAGTGTGTACAATTTTATTTAATTTCCTCTTATTTATACTAAAAATCTAAGACTAAATATACATATAAAATTTTTATGTGGGATATAGCGCTTGTATATTACATAAGTGATAAGACGATACACATATCACACGTCTTATCTCTATGGTTTTTGTATTTTACATTTTGGTGACAAGACCATACGCATAACATAAGACATGTATGGTATTTACTTATCACTTATCTGGTTTGGTGTTTCTTCCATCCTAGGAGGTTGATGAAGATAACGCTGTGATGTGTTGTACTCCACAAGGCAAATCCTGAACCCGACAGATAACGAACGTATTACACTCTCATGCAGTGTAATGCGTTGTAGGCTGATAACGTCGCGTGGGAAATGCTGGTGTACGCAACTTAAGTATGTGCAGCGTTGTGTGCTGATAACGTCGCGTGGGAAATGATGATGTACGTGATACGTATTTTAGGTATGTGCGGACTGCACATTTTCCCCCCCCGATTTCGAATGTGTTGAAATCTGATTCCTGCCATTGCTTCCGTTTTGGTGGCGGCACTGGTTGGAGCTCGATGTTCGAAGGTGAAGTAGTTTTGGGTTTTCGGCATTTCCAAGCAGACGTGACCTTGAATGTCAAGGCTGCAATGATGAATATAACTAGAGCTGTGCTGACATGTGTAACCGGATGTCCCTTGAATGACTTCCATACCGTGATTTTCTGTTCGTCCCTTAGATTACCGATTGCCTAATTGAGTATGTCTTCGGACTGTTTTATGATGGTTTCTCCAACGATTCCTGGAAGCTCAGGGGCTTCATTAGTGGAGTCCTTCAGGGTGGGATAAAGCAATAACATGTTAACGTTATGAAAGTGTGATTGGACAACGTGAAATTCCCCAAACACTTCGGGCTTGATTATATTTTGTGATGTCTCGATGTGACAGTCTTCGGTGAATTTTATTTTTCCAGTTTCGTTGAGAGTTATCTCACTGCGGACTCCCTCTCAATATGCGGCGACTTCAGTCGGCATAGGAGTGACAAACATCCAAGTATTTCTCATGAAAAGCTGCTTCCATAGTAGACTCGTTATCTTAATATGTCTAGTAGGGCACCGTTTTTTTTTGTACCTTTGAAATAGCTTGTTTATTATGCAACTAGAGTCTTCAGTGATTCTTCTGAGTGTTGAGGGTATGCAAACCCACGTTGTTGAGTTTTTAGTGTGACTGCACGAGTTTAATTCCTTTTCGGCTAATTCAAAATGTAGCTGTCTAGTGTAGTCGACAGCTAATATGTTTTGGAATTTCCATGACCTCGTAGGTGTTGCTGCGTACCCGGTTGGGCACGGATGTAACGTTGACAAGTTCATATCTTTCTGACGAAATAACTCCGGATGATTAGTAGGTTTGAATCCCATATTCCTTCGGTGGGGTAGCTTGAAGTTCTGCTGACATATTCACCTATTGGTGAGTGGGCATTTTTTGGTTGGCGTTGCTGATGATATCATTCAATTGGGTGGTAGATAACAATTCTCTGAGATCTCCCCTCTTGAAGGCGACCCTATTAATATTATCATATTGTTTAATGTAATACCCCAACAAATTGTCAACCGCTAAATATACAATTAGAAAGTTGATATCTATGGTATTTTTGTCCAAAAAAAAATGATTTCTTCATAATTCCGATGTCCTCCATTCCCTTATCAAATTTTGATTTAAGCCTAGCAATCTGTGACTGAATTTTTGATTCTGTAGCGCTCATCTGTGTTGTAGTGGACATGAGGAATGACGTTTGGTGTTTGGAGAACTGTATTAGCCTTTGTTTTTGGTTGGAGATCCGGAAAGGATCCATCCAAATTGTGTTTGTTGTGCGACTACAGATGATGTCTGTTCCTTGATAATTCCATTGAGAATTATTTCTCCGAATACATCAGCTCCTAATATGATGTCTATTTGTCCAGGTTTGTTGTATAGCGGATCTGCCAAGACTACCTTATTTACGAGTTCCAAGTTGTACCTCAGATCATATTCGGGTAGATATCTTGTCAACGTTTTCATTATTAACGCTTCTACGTGTAGAGAATAGCTTGAATCGAATCTTGGAGTTAAGTGAAGA
Organism: Nephrocerus scutellatus; assembly: GCA_947095585.1. Classification (NCBI taxonomy): domain Eukaryota; kingdom Metazoa; phylum Arthropoda; class Insecta; order Diptera; family Pipunculidae; genus Nephrocerus; species Nephrocerus scutellatus. The sequence continues at coordinate 66,239,366 of OX352762.1, forward strand.
GTTGTTTTGTGTTTGATCCTTCCGGCTTCACATCCTCCCATTCCGATGACGGTTACGTTTGATGCTTCTTTTTTTGCTCGAATTCTTTGAACTGCTGCTTCGGTGATGAATGAAGCTTGAGAACCTTGATCAATTAATGCTCTTAGCATTAATCCGTTGCCCAGGACGCATGCCGTTGCTAGAAGAAACTCGTGCTCGTTTGTTATTTTGACAGTTAGCGATTGGACCTTGTGCTGATTGTGGTTGGTAGTGGGTGCAACCTTTTCAGCAAAAAACTCGTGCAATAATGTGTTGTGCTTTCCGTTGCACGTCTTGCATCTTGTTTTGCTAGGGCATTGCATTAGCTGGTGGTTTGTGTTTAAACAGTTTATGCAACTTTTCTTAGAGTTTAATTTTTGTACTTTTAGTTCAGGTGACATGTTTCTGAACTCCTGGCAATGATAGATGGGATGGATACCATTGCATATTGAACAGTTGTTCTGTGCAACTGTATAACAATTTTTTACACTCCTTGGCCTGACTGACAATTGACCACCATCGGCTGGCAGGTCTCTAGCCCCTGGAACCTCTTTTCTAGGAACTTCAGGAAGTCCTCCAAGTTCTGGATGTCCCTCGGATTGTTTAATGAGACTTCGTATTGCTTCTGAGATTCCTTGTCTAATTTCTCTCTTAAAATGTGTGTGACGATTGGACCGAATGAGTTTACATCCATGCCTAATGAGGATAGGGCATGGACAGTTTCTTTTGTTGTGTCATACAACTTGCGTAGACCTTCTACGGATTCTGTTGTAAGGCGTTGCTGGTTAAGTAGTGCATCGACTTGACTGGCAAATATTTTTCTTTTGTTGTCGAACCTGTTGCATACAAGCTCCCAAGCTGCATCATAATTTGCCTCCGATATGTCCAGATGCCTTATGACGCTGTCCGCGCTTCCCTTTAGATGTGTTTTTAGAAACTGCATCTTCTCGATTTTGGCCAGTGATTGATTTTCATGAACAATCTTTTGGAAAAGATCATGAAAGGAAGTCCATTTTTGGTAGTGACCATCAAATTGTGGAATGTTGACTCGAGGAAGCCGGACTGAATTTATTTTGTCATTTGCTTGCGAGAATTTGGATTCTTTGTCCGCAAGTATAGCCATTGTGGATTCATAATTGTTTTGTGCCTTGCCAAATAGATTTTCGGAGAAGTAATTCTCCTCGAATTTTTCCTCGTCTTGTACTATCTGCTCATGGTGTAGCTTAATTTTCATCCACTGTTCATTAATTGACCAATTAATTTGTATTCAATGTGGGATTTTGATGATTCAGTATCAATCATAGTACAATCCTGAAGAGCATTGGTCAATTCCTGGATTCTAAAACATTGTCGTTTTATTTCCAAGTTTTGAGGTATCTCTTTATGAAGATTAAAGTCGTCTGCAGAAAACCTTGTTTTTTTGCTGGTTGTCGCCATGGGTTTCGTGGCCTGTCGCTCTGCCTCATCCGGCTCTGCGACAAGAGGTGCCTTTGATGTTGGCGTTTCTTTGGTGATATCAAGGTCCCGGATTCTTTCATTTAAATCCGCCTTAATTCTTTCTACTTGAGAGCAAACCTGATCATAATAGTTTGTGGTAAAGTATAAATGATCGGCATTGTCGCCAAGTTCTGTTATTTGCTGATGCCTGTTTTTTAGGTCATCATAGAGGGATTCAATTTCTTTCAATCTTGCTGTAGTGAATACCTTGGTTCTCCGGGAGTATGACTCGCGCTTGTACTTTTCGAATACCTTCTGTATGCAGTCTACTACTGCCTTCTGGTCCTGTACTGCATCGTCCATTTCCATTTTAGAGAATTATTTTTATATGTTGCTTGTGGCTGGACACTTTTGATAATGTGCCACACGCTTTTATAGCCGTGCCGCAAGCCTTGCTTGATTTGATACTGCTTTGCTTGACTTGACACTGTGCCGTGAGCCGTGCCAAACGCAACGCTTTGTTTGATTTGACACTGCTTTGCTTGACTTGACACTGTTTAAGCCGTGCCAAACGCTTTGCCTGATTTGACACTGCTTTGCTTGACTTGACACTGTTTAAGCCGTGCCAAACGCTTTGCTTGATTTGACACAGCTTTGCTTGACTTGACACTGTTTAAGCCGTGCCAAACGCTTTGCTTGATTTGACACTGCTTTGCTTGACTTGACACTGTTTAAGCCGTGTCAAACGCTTTGCTTGATTTGACACTGCTTTGCTTGACTTGACACTGTTTAAGCCGTGTCAAACGCTTTGCTTGATTTGACACTGCTTTGCTTGACTTGACACTGTTTAAGCCGTGCCAAACGCTTTGCCTGATATTCTTCCTTGGAAAATGGTTCCTTTTCGCTCGAAGGACCAATGTTGGAGTTGCCTTGATATACTGACCCTTACCACTGGTGGGGGGAATCGGTATTCAAAGCAGCTTTGTGTTTTTGATTTAAACTAATGACCCTTACCTTAGGTAGGGGGAATCAGTAGTTCATTCAAAGAAAGACCTTTTTGAAGTGTGTACAATTTTATTTAATTTCCTCTTATTTATACTAAAAATCTAAGACTAAATATACATATAAATCTTTATGTGGGATATAGCGCTTGTTGATAAGACGATACACATATCACACGTCTTATCTCTATGGTTTTTGTATTTTACATTTTCGTGATAAGACCATACGCATAACATAAGTCATGTATGGTATTTGCTTATCACTTATCTGGTTTGGTGTTTCTTCCATCCTAGGAGGTCGATGAAGATAACGCTGTGATGTGTTGTACTCCACAAGGCAAATCCTGAACCCGACAGATAACGATCGTATTACACTCTCATACAGTGTAATGCGTTGTAGGCTGATAACGTCGCGTGGGAAATGCTGGTGTACGCAACTTAAGTATTTTAGGTATGTGCGGACTGCACAGAGCATAACGACCTCGGGGCCCGTGGTCTCGAAAATTTTTACAAAAAAGTGTAGTCCATCGGAGATATATAAAATATATATATAAAATTTGAAGAAAATGGGCTAAATTTTGTAAAATGTTTGTATGGGAGCCGAGGCCCCAAGGGCCCAAATTTTAATAAAAAGTGTTGTCATCGGAGGTATGCATATGTGTAAAGTTTCAATGAAATCGGAATTTGGGAAGTGGGTTAAAAATTGAACAAACAAACAACCGGGCACGCGATGTAATATAGAGAATTTAAAAAATAGATCTATGCGTATAAGCCCGAAACCAAACAGCAGTCGGCGGTTTAAGAGTTCAAATATGAGCCAAATCCAACAAAGGTTGTTCGCCACAAAGCACTTAAAACCAAATGGTAGCCTGTTTTTTTTAGAGAAACTGGACATGTCACAACCGTTCCAACGTGCAACGTAGAACGGTCAATTTTGAACAATACACAACCGTTTATTTCCCTAAAGTCTACGGCAAAATGCAAGCTCTCACACATCGGCACAAATAACTGAATATTTGAGCGGTCAAAACATCGAATTAATCGGTCATCCGCCGTATAGTCCTGATTTGGTACCAAATGACTTCTGTTTATTCCCGAAAATCGGAGGTACCTCAATCGGAAAAGTGATTTGAAAATTGGTTCAAACACATGTAAAAATTTACTGATTATAATATTTTTGAAAAACAATTACACCATTTTCGATAAATAAATATTTGTTTTTCTTCTTTAATATAAATATAAAAGGCAACCTTCGTACAAAAGATAAGACTTTATATTAAGGGGCAATCCATCAGTTTATAACGAGAAAAAATCATATTAGGCGGCGGGGGTTATTTTAATCCCTCTGCTATACCCAATATCGTTATCGATATCCTTAAAAAATAAACCAAACACCGTACTTATCTGGATGAGGAACAGCTCAGAAGCACTCAAGTACCAAAGAGGGTTAGATGAGTTAAACAAACAAAAAATAGAAAAGAGAGCAGTAGTTCCCGCCACTGGCCAGGAGCCCAACATGTCTGAGACAAGACTTTGGAGGTGCAGGGAATCGAACCCTGTGTCCTCCAAGTGGTAGCAGAGTTAAGTAATCCCTAGAACAGCGACCATGGCAATCTATATTAAAACATACTCCTGGAAGCTTTATACGATTTTTTATTTGTCAAGAACTTACCGATGAATTTTTCTTCTTAGGTGTAAATATTCTAATCCTTTTATAGTGTCACATAATATAGTTGCAATTTCATCTTCTGTAAGGGTTTTTTTTCTTAGCCGCATAATGTCCGAAACACTTCCAGCTCCACAATATTCCATACAAATCTAAAAATTATCTATCTATTTAATTATTTATTTTTATTTCCTACGATAAAGAAATATCAAACAAATCATTATATTTGTTAAAAATAGCAGACTCAAAAGAACATATATTATGATGTTTTATATATATTGTTACGAAAATATAAAAATGTATGTAGAAAACTTTTATCGCACTGTACATACTCATATATAAGAATTTCATTTTATTCTATTAAATTTAAGAAATTACCAAAATAATTGCATACAATCAGGTTAAGTATAAGAGTTATAAGTGTCGAACATGTAGTACAAATTGTATATATTGTTCTCTAAGGAGTGTGATCTAGTGCTTTCGAAGTTGTACGAATAGAATACACTAGAAATGATTAGAACCTTCTCGAAAATTTTGATAAGATATAAATACAACACTTTCGCAATTTAGTTAAGTTCAAAGCTACCACCTAAGTGAATAGTAGTGAATTAAAGTTGTAATTTGTGAATTAATTGTGTTTTTATTTGCAAAATCCATTACAAACTCTACAAAGCCTAACTTTCGTAACTATTGGTGTCAGGAGTAAGATTTTGCAAATCGATAGGAGCTGAAAGAAGAGCTTGTAAACAAAGAAAGAGACGAAGTGGAGCGAAAACAGTCTGCTTTAGAAGATAAAGTGTCAAAAATAGAAGCGATGATGCATGTAGTAAATGCAGCAGAATAGTGAATAGAATAGCCTGGATAAGTTTGGAAGAACTAGAGCTTGAGTCTTTACGATATAATTACTTGCAAATCTCGTTTTTAGTTCCAAGTTTATTGTATACATACTTCGATAATTTTACATTATCATTTCCCAGACAATGAAGTTCGCTTTTCGTTTTGATGCGTGGTAATGACAAAGTTTGTGACGCCTCTTTCGATTCTGCAGTCATCTGAGATCCTTCATCAATTAATGCACGGAAAAGTATAAATTCTCTATTTATGGACTTTATTTGTACTTTTATTTTATTTTATTTTATCATCGCTGTAGTTTTGTTGACGTTTTCGTATGGTTTTTGCTTAAATTAATTTAATGAATGTTTCTTCCCTCATGTTTGCTCGTTGAGTTTGGACACTTTGTCTGTTTTGTGGTTAATGCATAGAAAACATAATTTGTCGTTGTATGCAACTTTCCGTCTGCTATCTACAGGTATTCCCAAGAATTTTCGGCAGGGTAATGTTGGTATGTGACAATAAAGGCCTGTTGACTGAGATGAAGTGCTTGATGTTTGACGATTTTTTTTTTGAGTAGGTGCAATTTTTGGTTTCGCGTAGCTGCTAACTTGATTTTTTGATTCTGCTTCTAGTACATGATATTGTCATTCCAAAAATAGAAAATGTTCGAAAAAAAAATGAAAGGTTACTCTTCACCCTCTCTCCCCGTCCCACCTTCCCCTTCCTTTCCACTCCAAAATCCTCATCAACTGGGCTGGATTATAAGTACCGTGCAGGGAATCAGCCTGGCTGTTAGTTTTAAAAATAACCCAGTCGTTAACGGAGTATCCAGATACCTGGCGCCCTCCGGATTACCCAGACTTATCTGTATATTGCGGATCTCTGTACAGATGAACCCCCCTTTCTCCGCCACTCGTGGGAATCCAAATGACAGACAAAAATATTTTTTCTTATGCTAGTTTTAGTAAAAATAGCACAAAAACTTCGACTTTTTCTGGACCGGACGGTAGTACGGTGCCATTGTTGTCTACCGGTTCTTGTAGGATTGTGGCAGCTCATGGCTCAAGGGTAGATCTCCGTATCACCCCCGAGCCTTGTTGGCGTATCTGGTGGATGTTCGCGAAAACGCACTCTATCTAGAGCTTTGTTTAAGGATCGGCGTAATGCGGTGCGGACACTGAAAGCACTCAAACAATTAAGGATAAAGACAACAAACGGAGCAGCAACGACTCTACGTCTAGGCGACAGAGATCGGTGGAGGAAACTGCCGTTTCACCTCAGAGGTCCTTAAAAGATGTCCTTAAAGCTCTCTGGCAGCTTCTTCACTTTCATGATGTCAAGAACAAGGAGTTACACAAGGCAAAATGGAAAATACTATAACGAAAGGATAGGGAAACGACCATCTGCAGTTAACCGTCTCGACCTCACCAAAAATAGCGGAGAATAGAACCAAGGTAGCGAAAGCTGGACCCAACAATGAGCCACCCAAACTAGGGCAACCCACCCCAATTGAAAAACCAGTACGCAACTCAACCACATCACCATCATCATATTTGGATATGATATGATCATCTACAACCGGTGTCCGGTCCTCTCCTCCCGAAAAAAATCTTTCCACCGGTCCCGATTTCGAGCCAATGTCATCCAATTTGGCATCGCTAAACTCTGAGCGTCCTGGTCTAGGCCATCCTTCCAGCGTAGGCTTGGCCGGCCTCGCTGTCGTGTTCCATAAATCCTACCGCAAAGGACTTTCCGAGCAGGATCCTCTTCGCTCGTGCGAGCTAGGTGTCCTGCCCACCGGAGCCTACCGAGCTTAATTTCTTCACGATGTCAACATCGCGGTAACGCTCGTAGACTTCATCATTATAAAGTCTCCGGAATCGTCCGTCCTCATATACGGGTCCAACAATTCTCCGTAAGACTTTTCTCTCGAACGCGGCTAAGAGGTCAGAATTCTTTTTGCTAAGCACCCAAGTCTCGGATTCATATGGAAGTACTGGTATGACCATTGTCTTATATACCAGCAGCTTGGATGTTATGGTTAAATTCCTGGATTTGAAGAGTCTTGACAGACTATAGTAGGCTTTGTTGCCTTTAAGCAACCGTGCGCGTATTTCTGGCTACATGCTGTTATCGGCTGCTACAGTTGACCCGTTGACCGCGGAGTTAAAGGATTACACTTCTTCAAATTCGCGCTCCACTATTTGAATTGAGGGAGCAATGTTGGATCTTCTACTCGCAGACGTGGCCACCCTGTTTTGCTTTCATTTATGTGCAGCCTGCTCGATCTGGATGAATGCTTCCTGCACAGCTCTTCGGTTTCTACCAACGATGTCAATATCGTCTGCGTAAGCCAGTATCTGAATGGACTTATAGACTGTTTCTCTCTCGGATCACTTTCTCCAACGCCAGGTTTAAGAGGACGTAGGCCAGTCCATCCCCTTGTCGGAGCCCGTTATAGATGTTGAATGGCCTTAGTGATCCGGATATTTTTACTTGGCTTATAACATTGGTCTGGTCAACCTACATAGTCGTGTCAGTTTATTTGGGATCCCGAATTCTCTCATGGCTTTATAAAACTCTACTCTGGCTATGCTATCATAGGCGGCTTTAAAGTGTATAAAAAGATGGTGTACTCGCAACGACCAAATTATTGCTTTCTGCCATCTCTATGACTCGTTGTCCATTGTCATTACTGTTCTCGTGTAAGCCAATGTACTGCCTGAATACTGGCTCCCTACCTATTTTGGCATTCATAATCCGTAATTCGGGGAAGCTACGAACTTGGGTATAGTATATACGAATAATAACTTGTAACTCCTTACCACGGGCGGGGGGAAGCTACAAGCTATATATATAAGCCTACGACTGGGAAACTATTCCACTAACTGCGGAGAGGTGCAACCCCTACCACCTACAGAGAAATAATACAATAATTTGTAACTCCTTACCACGGGTGGGGGAAAGTTACAAACCGTATACGAAGTGCTGAAATGATTTTTACGTCATAGTGAGGACAGGCATGGAGTTCCCGTTGGACTGATTTAAAGAATTCTTCTTTTTCATCATCTGGGGAATCCTCTGTGCGTGCGTGAACGTTTATAAGGCTTATGTTTTTAAATCTACCACGCACGCCAAGAGTGCATAGCCGTTGATTTACTGCTTTAAAGCCATTAACGGTGGGTTTCATTCGTTTGCTGACTAGAAACCCCACCCCGAGCACATGATGTCTTGCATGACAGCTGTAATATATGTCATATTCTAATTTTTGTAAGACACCATTCCCCGTCCATCGCATCTCCTGAATTGTTGTTATGTCAGCATTATATTTGGACAGGGTATCGGCTAGCTGTTGTGCAACTCGAGCTCTATACAGTGAACGTACGTTCCATGAGAAAAGTCTTAAATTGTTTAGCCATTTTCGTTGCCGTGGTCGTCGTCGTTCATCAGTGTATCCGAGGCTGATTTTGGGTTCCGTTATATGGTTTTTTACGGGCGAGTTTATTGGCCTCGCGGCAACCTTACTTTGAAGGGACTAGTCCGATCATTTCGCTTTTCCTGTACTGGAGGAAAATTACCATCAGCCACCTCTTTGAGGTTCGATCGCACTTCAACCAGTCAGAGATAGTTGCGGCCACATGCATTTCTGAAGCATTCTGTGTTATTCGCCCTACTCGGCTGATGGCTGACCGCCCAACCCAACCACAAACATTACTAAAAACAAACCCAATGACCGAATATTGAAACCAGATCACTTGGGACGTAATGTCGAAAAAAGGTACAAACAAATTAGGTAAGTTGGTTTATATCAAGGACAATGAGAGATCAAGGAGACCAATTCTGTACCACCACTCTCTTAACTTAAACAAACCTATAAACGCGACGAGATGTGAGACGCTCTCACCTAAAATGTAGAAAGAGCAGCACCAATTTTACCGCTGCTACTTCCCAGGAAATGAAGAAGATCCACCGCCAGAATGACACGAGCTTCATAAACTTTTGCATAACTCGTAGTCAAAATCGAATGCGATGCAAACTCACACCACTTGGTCTGGAGAAGCACTCACACCCACAGTAGAGATTTATTTTTAATTACTGTTCATCAAAAATATTGTGATCAACAACGTTGGGAGAGATGTACTAGACCTTACTCGGCCTTGCAGCCAGCATGATCCATAAATGGCAAGTAATTAAGGAGGCATCATTCTCTGACCACATGTACATTAGATCTAATATTGAAAAACTTAACAGGGCTCAATCCTTTATAAGAACCACTAAACATTCTTATTGCCTAGTCTTCTTTGACCAACTCTAGCTAAATTAGCTCAGTTACTGATCTTAACAGCTCGGCTTACCGAGGCAATCATGAACGCCAAGCTCCCCTGTAATTCGTATCAGGCGCACCAGGGACGTTTCATCACGACTCGAGGCCAAGCGAAGAGAAGTTCGCAAACTCTTTAACAAAGCCAAACGTATGTTATTTGCTCTCAAACTAGTGAAAGACTGATGTAAAGAGTACGATGTAAGCGTCAATCCAGAAAATATAGTTTGCACACGAAAAGGCAAAAAGCAACGCTCACAGTACTTCATTTAGAAGGCAATATCCTTCAATTAATGCCAGAAGCCAAATACCTAGGGGTCGTGTTTGATAAAAACTGACATGGAAGAACAAAATAAAAATTCTCAAACAAATAAAAGCAAACAGACCAGGATACACAAGCATCATAACCAACACTAAATTGGAAAATGAAACTGTCCAACCACCAACCAGCCCGAATACTCCTGCTCCGGTTCCTGTGTTTGTTTTTGACCCGTCTGTATACCAAATGGATGCCTGATATTGAAGGGTACTTATGATATTTTCAACTTGATTCCGTTCTGGTATTCTTATCGAAAATTTTCTATGGCAGTTAGTTGTTTTTATCATAAAGTCTTACTGACAGAGTTATTTTCCAAATTTCCTTCCCTTTCCTTTTATTTTATTATCAATTTTTTCGCTTTATATATGTAAATTTAGGGGTTGGAGTCCCATTTTCTAGACCTGTTGGGCAAGTCTTAACAGCGCCTGTTGAACTTAGACAGCTTATTTTTTGATTTTCATTTGCGGGTTAGTTCCCCACAGTTAAATTATTTATCGTGTGGTCGCGTTTTATGAATCTTACTCCAATACTTTTTTTAAACACTATGTTTAAATGTGTTGTAACGAAGTTTCTTTCGGCTGAGGTAAGCTTAGCGGACCCAGTGGTTCGTTACAGAAAATTTACTAGTCAATGTTTTTTTTTAGGTTAAACTGTTTGTTTATTTCGTATAATTCAATATAAATATAATACAATATAATTTACAATGTAAAATATTTTATACGTACTCACTTTCTGGGCTTACTCACTTCTTCTTTTCTTATATTTGAGATTTTAAAATTACTTATAATCTGATTTTTACGGTGGGAGTCTGTCAGGACGTTCGCATGGTGCATTGCCTGGAAAAGGTACCTGTTATGTCCCGTTATCACCAACAACCGCGGCGAGGCATAACCTCTGCCAAGTGAACTTGAACCGCACGACTTATAACCCCTTACCACGGGTGGAGGAAGCTACAAGCCGTGTACAGACGACGACAAAACAACCAACTTCGGAGAGGTGCAGCCTCTACCACCTACAGAGAAATACAAATGGTTTGTAACCACTTACCGCGGGTGAGGGAAGAGCTACAAACCGTATATGAGCCAAAAATCCTAAGCTATTAATTCGTAATCCGTAATTCGGGGAAGCTACGAACTTGGGTATAGTCTATACGAATAATAACTTGTAACACCTTACCACGGGCGGGGGAAAGCTACAAGCTATATATAAAAGCCTACGACTGGGAAACTATTCCACTAACTGCGGAGAGGTGCAACCCCTACCACCTACAGAGAAATAATACAATAATTTGCAACTCCTTACCACGGGTGGGGAAAAGTTACAAACCGTATACGAAGTGCTGAAATGAAGGCTGATACACCAACTGCGGAGAGATGAAACCTCTACCAACTACAGAGAAAAATGCAATGGTTTGTAATTCCTTACCGCGGGTGGGGGGAAGTTACAAACCGTATACGAGCTGCTGAAATAAAGGCTAATCCACCGACTGTGGAGAGGTGCAGCCTCAGCAACCACCTACATTGTAATAATACAATGGTTTGTAACCCCTTACCGTGGGTTGGGGGGACGTTACAAACCGTATACGAGCTAAAATCCTAAGATTAATAATACGTAACTCCTTACTGCGGGTGGGGGAAGCTATAAACTATATATAACTAACTAAGATAATATAACTAACTAAGAGAAGAACACAAGTCAACTTACCAGTTCCGCACAGTGCGATGGTCCACTGACGACTCGCTGTTTATACTTTTATACTAAACTAACGGTACTTTGTTCGCTTATTGCTGCCGTTGCCATGCGCATACACATTGCCTCTGCCCGTATGCAATGTGATGCCATGCGCCATGTCAATGCCCGTGTTTGTAATGTATATTCTAATGTCCCTGTCGTTGCCATGCACATGCACTCTGCACTTGCCTGCTTGCAGCGTGCATGCCATGCTGATACCCATGTGTGTACTGTGTGTTTCAATGCCCGTGTTCGTCCTCCCGCATGCTAAACAAAAGTACCGTGTTGTTGTTCTGTTCTGTTGATGTGTTTTTGGCTTGTAACTCGTTGGCATTCACTTGTGTTAATATGTAATTTAACACTGTGAATGCCGCGAGTGTTGCTATGCAATTGTCGTCGCAGTGCTATGGAGCAAGGCCCGTTACAATTTTTCTTATTCTACAGGGTGCTTAATGCATTTCTAAAACTATATTTATCAATTTAAATTTAGTTTTTAACCGTGAGTATTTTAAGTTTAGTAACAAGTATTCAAGTTTTAATTACAATTATATTATAATCGTGAGTATTTTAGGTTTAAGTAGATTATCAATCGTGAGTATTCTAGCCGTGAGAGTTCATATTTTACTTCTAAGTATTCAAGTTTTAATTATAACTATATTATAATCGTGAGTATTTTAGCCGTGAGTATTTCCTGTTATAATTATAAGTATTCAAGTGAGCATTTTAAGTTAATTTTCAATCGTAAGTGTTCTAGTTAATATCTAAATTTCCATTGTGAGTATTTCAAGTTAAAGTTTATTTGTAAAAAAGTTTTTACATAGTTTTAAAGTGGCTAAACTACGGTACGGAAAATGCATTTTTCTAAGTATTTAGAAGGAGGTATGGGGGTTAATTGGTATCATACGAAAGATCATAAAAATACCGTCCATTTAAAAAATAGAACCCTCCTCGACGGAGTAAGAGTAAAACACAGACTTTTCCATAAAAGTGTAAAAGGGGCGTGCTTTAAAGTAGGTGGGCCAAAATATTGGTATCAAATGAAAGGTGATAACTAGGTCTACACGGCCATGCTATTCTTAAGGGCGGAATCGCAATCAATTTATATTGCGTTTATATGCAACTTTATCTAACCATATGCTGGCCGATACCATAAAACGCTTACCCCATACAAAACCGGTGACACACTGTAAAATGCTCTGCGCTCAATTCATTTATGTTCAGATAGGAGTTTTTCCTTTTAAAAACGATTACGATTTTCACACCCCCCCCCCCACCACCACAAAAACAATTTTTTGGGTTTTTGTATGGGGTAAGCATAATATGGTATCTTCAATTTAATTTAATTTAATAATTTTAAACGGAAGGTATTTTTATTACCTTTCGTATGATACCAATTAACCCCCTTAGAAGGAGGTGTCTAAGAACTTAGAAAATGCATTTTTCTGAAAAAAACTCAAAAATTTGAATGCCACACCGACCAAAACGTGGTGGGCGGGGGGTGGGGCAAAAATACCGTTTTTACGAAGAAACGCCTTTTAAGTATTTTATTTAATTCAATTTACCAAAATATTACAAAAAAAATAACAATATTTAGGGCGCGAACCTGGATCGCTGTGCTGTGCTGTACGGGTGATTTTAGACGCGTCGAAAATCTCCCTTACAGTGTTTTAGCTGTGCTGAAAATCACAAATTAGACATAAGCTAATTTAACTTATTTGCACAGATAAACTGGTTTGAGAATGATATCAATCACATCCTCATAGTGGTATTTTTATATTTTATCCCATTTAAGCTTCATATATCTTTTTCATTCTCTGCAGAAACAATATATTTCATTATTAAAATATTTTGTATGTTAACCGACATAAAGTGTTGAAAATCCGCATGAATATAGTAGTTTTTTTGTTTCAATTCATCCATAATAAGTTATTCTTATGTTTTATTTTTAGTATAAACTAATATTGTGTAATGCTGTAACAAACATTAATTTGCTTACCCATAAATCGTATTGCTTGAAGTAGCTACCATAATAACGTACAACATAAGGGGAGTCACACTGTTGCATTATAGATATTTCTTTTATTATTTCATGTAAATCGGACTCAACAGGTACCAGTTTAATTGCTACTATCTGAAAATAAAATGTTAGATAAATATATTCATTTATTTGTTACGAAAACGTAAATACAATCAATTTCTCAGACTGAACATAATCTAATATTTAAAAATGGTGTCTGTATTGTTTGAGATTGCCTTTCTCAGAAACCAGACATCGCAGGAAGCTGAAATTTTCACCATAGATTAAAATTTTGTTTTTTTGTTTTGGTTTGAACTCTCTATGTGGCACTGTTGTCAAAATATAACGGTTTTTTTGTTTCTTAGTAACGAAGCATCTTAGGAACTTAAAATTTTAACTATACGTGTGTTTCGTTGCTATTTGGGTTTTTTGTAAAATTTGGACCCGTTAGGTGGCGCTGTTTTCAAGATAGTAGGTGGTAAAACCGCTATTTTTGACATTTATTTAGTTTCATTACAACACGCGCAAGAATACATCGTAGGACGCCAAATTAAAACTAAAATTTATAATTCATCGTAAAAAAACGTTATTACACAAAATAACTGTTTTTATATTATACACATGAGGCACGAAAACTGCATTTGTTTGATTAGTAGTTATTTTATTTTACACACAGGGAATGTAAAATGTTAATATCAGCCACATTTTTAAACTGAATTTTATGAAATTTTTAAGATATATTATTGGCAGGTAGGGGAAAGTTATATAACATGAGATTTACAAACGTATTTTTAAAAAAATGTGAACGTAAATTATTGGCAGGTGAGGGAAAGTTATAGGCTATAGTACTCCCGTCACCCCAGGGGGTTCATGTGTGCGGGTAGCAAAGCGCCCGGGAACAGCTAGTGGTATATAAAAAGCTTTGCATTGAATTGTAATAGAGCAGACAGACAGACGGACGGACGGACACAGGCAAGTTAATAAACGAACATTTATAATTAAGAAATTATCAGCTAACAGCGCACAGCGCCATCGTAGACTTTTAGAATAAGCATTATACAAGTAATATTGTTTATCAATTGTATATGAACCAACGTTCATAACCAAAAATAGACAAGAGGTCCTAGACATCACCCTTGTCTCCGACTCAATTAACCACAAAATTCTAAACTGGAAGGTTTCGGCTGAGCAGTCTTTCTCAGATCACCGTTACATTCAGTTTAGTCTGGACGATGAACCCCTTTGCCAATCAGTATTCAAAAATAATGCATAGCATCTTAACGATAGGGCTAGTCATCCTCCCACTAACTCTTTTGTGCTTGACAATAAGGTCAAATAACTCACCTTGGCCTTAAATAGAGCAATGTCCGCTTCCTGCCCTCTTATTCTACCGAGGGGTAAGAAGATACCACACTTGTGGAACTCTGAGCTGGGCCGATTTAGAAAAAGCTGTAGAAAGCTTTTCAACTTCGCCAAGTTCACAGGAACAGAGACCGACTGCGATGCCTACAAAGAATCCCTTGAGGAAAATCTCCTTGAGGAAAGCCAAGCGCGCATCCTGGAGACTCTTCTGCGGCATAATGGAAGAGGCTTCGGAAGCATCAAGGCTCAGGAAAATCTCCTCAACTAATGCAATAATGCCTAGCTGTCTGAAAAAAGCTCGTGGACTACTTCTAGCGAAGAATCGCTAAATGTGCTTGTAGATACCCATTTCCCAAATAGCTCTCATACTACCTACAACACTGATCTAAATAGATCAATTAGGTATAATACCATCTCTCAAGATATAATTGATAAGGACAAATTGCTTTGGGCAATACATAGCTTCAAACCATATAAATCTGCAAGACCAGACGGCATAATTCCGGCCGAACTGCAAAGGACGTCGGACATTATCCTTCCTTTGCTTGAGACAATTTTCAAAAGTTGTCTCGATCTGGTCCATATTCTGGTCATATGGAGAAAAGTGAAAGTGGTCTTCATTCCAAAAGCAGGTATATTTTCCCACGTCACGTCCACGGGGGGAGGGCTGAGGAGTGATCGCCAATGCGGACGACGTTGCCATAGCTGTCTCAGGAAAGCACCCAAACACCTTGAAATAACTTCTGCAGAATGCTCTAAATAAGCTAATAAGCTGGGCAGATCATTGTGGTCTAGGGGTAAACTCCCAAAAAACCGAACTTGTCCTCTTTACGAGGAAGTACAAAAGCCCACTCGTCAACACTCCGTCCATCAAGGGCACAAGCTTACTTTCTCCGATAAGGCCAAATATCTTAGTCTTATTCTGGATAGTAAGCTAAGCTGGAAACCCAACATACAAGAAAGAGTCCGTAAAGCCACAGTGGCACTCTAATCAAGCAAAAAAGCCATAGGAAGTAAATGGGGTCTTCAACCGCATATCCCTCATTGGCTGTACACAGCTGTAGTCAGACCTATTCTACTATACGGTGTAGCTGTTTGGTGGACTGCATTAGATAAAGCGATCAATAGCAAAAAACTAAGCAGAGTCCAAAGATCAGCTTGTCTTTGTGTGAGCGGAGCGCTTCGTACAACTCCATCTGCTGCACTGGACATTGTGCTCAACCTTGCTCCACTCGGCAGACAACTGGCTGCAAGAGCGGCTACTCGCCTCAGAGCAATCTCTCAGTGGACCGTGAATGATTTCGGCCACTCTTCTATCCTGAATTCAGTCAGGACTCCACTTGTCAACTTCGACTACAACATTCCGCAGCTCCACTTCAACAAAAACTTCCAGGTCACCATCCCCTCCAGGTCTTCTTGGGAGGAAGGTATCTACTTGGAAAATGAATTAATTCACTTCTACACAGACGGGTCGAAAACTGATGAATGGGTTGGCGGAGGTCTCTTTTCAAAAAGACTAAATCTAAGTCTCTCTTTCCGTCTCCCTGATCACTGTAGTGTTTTCCACGCGGAAATCATGGCTATTAAGGAAGCCTTGTCTTGGCTGAAGAGTAATGTCATGTTAAGGATATCTACATTTTCTCGGATAGCCAGGCTGCACTAAAGTCCATGGAATCAGCTCCACAAATTCCATTCTAGCCCGGAATTGCCGATCGTCTCTTGAGAAGATGGCGGAGCATTTTAACATTCACCTGTGCTGGGTGCCGGGGCATAGAGACATTCCTGGTAATTGTAAGGCTGATGAACTCGCCAAACATGGAACCACACTACCTCTATATTGCTTTGCAATTGTTGTTGCCTCCGGATACTCTGACCGTGACTGGAGTATGTTGCCCCTTGACTCACCTTTAGTTGCGGACAGAGGTTGTAAGTTTCAAAACCTATGTGCGGAGCGGGTCACGCTAAATGACAGCAAATGGGCCGGATCAAGGTGTAATGCTACCGAGGATCGACCAGGCTGGGTGCCCATAAACAGCACAGTCTCTATCGGAGCCATCTAGATACCCGGTAACCTTAAGATGTAACCTACCTTACCTACGTATGCGGATCTCTGCGCGAGTGGACCGCCCTATCTCCGACACTCGTGGCATTCAAAATGATGCACACCTCTTAAAACCGAGACCGGCACACACCAAATGAATGCCGAAACAAAACGAGATCAGCACTCACCAAAATCTGAAACAAGCGCGGCAATTGGCTCTAACCGTAAAGATGGGGTCCCGGCCGCTAAATCCAAGGTAGTATTGGATCCTAAGGCCCATAGGCCAGTGACCAGTACCACCAGCAAAAGTGAAGCCGATAAAGGGTCACGCAATATACCACCTACGAAGAAACGGTAACGGGATCGTCGAGCGGCTTTTAAAGTCTTAGAAAAGTTGGTTGGTATCTCTGAGGAGCAGCTAACGAAAAGACAAAAGGAGTCCGTAGCATGGGCGAAGTTAACTGCGGAAGGTGGAAAAAACCCCGCCAAGAACCGAAAATGCAAAGGTCTCAGGAAGATGTTGAAGCCGGAAGCAGCAACGAGCTAAAGTGCAAGCGGAGACTCCACCGGTAGCTCTTAAGACGCATAAGACGAAATCGTATAGTGATATCGTCAAAGATCTCGGGCTGATGCTAGCCGTCATTGACAATAGTCAAGAGGATGGGAGCAACACGCCGGGAAAATGGAAATCGGTGTTCAACGCGCTAAACTCCATTTTCCTAAAGGTTCTGAGAGAGAATCCAGGACCTCCCCCTTCTTGCAGAGATGAAGGTTGGTATCAGGGACGCGTAAAGCTGACGGCGTGTTCAGATCAGAGATCGGTTGATCTCTATAACAAAAATCGATTGCCGAAGTGGGTGAAGTGTGGCAAGAAGCAAAGCTTGCGGAAGAAATTCCTAGCAGGCCAAGGGCGCGCGTCTGGCTTCCTACCGAACCTGCCGATGCTAAAGCTGTTATAGAGATAATCGCAATCGCAATCCAGATTTTCCAGATTGTGAAACATGAGGAGGCTAAGAGTAACTTTAGATTATCAACTATGTTTATCAACAAGGAATCCCTGGCTCCTCTTGCAAATACTAAGGGAGTTATCAACTTCGGTTTCGGATCGATAACTCTCAAGGTCTATAAGGCAGACGATGTCAATAAGGGTAAAGGAGCGGACCATTCCGATCACGGGGTTCCGACTGCCCTGTTGATATCTGGCTTGCCCAAGAGGCTGATAGTCGGTCCAGCGAGTCCTCGCTGGTATTAAGGATGGGCAACCTTTTTGCCATGGAGTCTGACGAGGAAAACTTGTCGGACTCCATTGAAGAAGGCACTGTCAACAAGACGGTGATAGAGTCAAAGGGGAACGAGACGGAATGTGCCGGCGGATTCTCGGAGACTGATGTAGCATGAATGCTAACGATGGGGCGAAGGTAAGTACAAATATGCTAAACATAATTCAACTAAACCTTCACCATACCAAAACTGCTTCGGCAGCTTTTCTACTTAAATTAGCAGAAACGGGGGAAGATCTCGTCCTAATCCAAGAGCCATGGATAAATGGAGCTAGGATCTGTGGGCTCGGACTTAAAGGTCTATACTCTTGTAAGTCAGAGAAGATTAGATCTTGTATTCTGGGTAAAACAAACCTGAATATATTCCTTTTATCACAACTGCGGCCAGCATTGAAGTCGGAAATGAAAAATTCTGGCTGGTTTCTGCATACATGGACCGGGAAAAGCAGACTCCACCAAAAAATTGGAGGAGCTCATCTCTGATGCAGAGAAAAGGAAAATTGGGGCGATCCTAGGATGTGATGTAAATGCTCATCATACAATATATGGCAGCACCAACGTAAATGAGAGAGGTGAGTAATTTTTTGAATACTTATTAAATACAAACCTCGCTATTTGTAATATTGGACAAGAGCCCGCTTTCATGATAAAGAATAGGCCAGAAGTACTCGATGTCACTCTCGTATTATAGCGTATAAAGTAAGAGAATGGAAGGTTGCAAAAGAACACTCATTCTCAGACCATCGCTATTTAATCTTCAAGCTAGAATCAAACCTGCCCTTTGTGAGTTCTTTAGAAATAAGAAAAGTGCAAACTGGAGTATCTATATATCTCCAAAGCCACAAGTCTCTATAGAGGAGATAGATACCATGGTTGACACTGTAACAGGTGCCATGAATCGCTCCTTCGATGCTGCCTCCCCTGTGATAAAACCAAGGGGCAAAAAAAAGCCAACTTAGTGGTCCGCGGAGTTAGGGACCTATCAGAAGGCAAGCAGGAAAGCATAAAATAAGGCCAAAAAAACGGAACTGGCTCTGTACTGGGAATCCTACAAGGAACATCTCAGAAATTATAAGAGGAAGTCTTGGAGGCTGTTCTGTAATAAGATGAAAGGGGCCTCGGAGACCTCTCGTCTACGAAAGATTCTCTCTATGACAAAAACCACTCCAAGGTATTTAATAAAACCGGATGGTTAATGGACGATCTCGATTGAGGAATCGTTGGAACTGCTCATGGAGACTCACTTTCCTGACTTCAACTCGGGTGTGTGAATCAGAAATGAGCAGGCAACATCTAGAATCTCAATCGGTTCAAACGAAAGAGATCGCGAGCAAAACGCGAATCCAGTGGGCGATAAGCGGTTTCAAACCCTTCAAATAGGCTGGCCCAGATGGGATAATCCCTGCGGAAATTCAGAATAACTCGGAGTGGATACTCCCATGGTTAGAGGCAATTTTCACAGGGTGTATAAAGCAGACGTACCTTCCTAGGGCTTCGAAGGAAGTCAAGGTAGTTTTTATACCGAAGGCGGGTAAAAGCTCACATGGCTACCCAAAAGACCTGAGACCTATAACTCTATCATTCCTTTCATATAAGGGCTAAGGTAAAACCTAGCAGTTGGGCAAAGTCCCAAAATGCTTACTGCAAGGGGAAGTCTGTAGACACAGCCTTACACACCTTAGTAAGCACAATTGAGAAATCAATATACTCCCAGAAGTATACATTCATAGCATTCTTGGATATCGAGGATGTGTTCAACAACGTTAAAACAGAGGCAATCTGTAAAGGACTGTCAGACCTAGATGTGGACTACCCTAAACGCAAACTAATCAATTGTATCCTTCTAGGCAGGATTGTTAGTGCGGAGCTGGGTGGTTCCATCCTTAAAAAGGCAGGCAGTTAGAGGAACACCACAAGGAGTTTTCCCTCTACTCTGGAATATAGTAATGATGTAGCGTTAGCTGTCTCAGAAAATACCTCAGAACGATTAAGGAGGTTATACAAAATGCCCTCCTAATCGTTAAAGAATGGGCAAATAAAAGCGGTCTGGGCGTCAACCCGAATAAGACAGAGCTTGTCCTTTTCACCAGGACATATAAAATTCCAACAGTTGATCCTCCAACACTAAATGGTACCCCCTTAGTTTTTTCTGATAAAGCCAGATTTCTGGGGACAATCTTAGGCAGGAAACGAGCTGGAAACCTAATATAATAGAAAGAGTTAATAAAGCTAATATTGCTTTATACTCGTGCAAGAATATCATTGGTAAAAATGGGGTTTGAAACCAAAGCTGGTACACTGGCTTTACACGTCGGTAGTGAGACCAATACTACTGTATGGGATAAGCGTATGGTGACCAGCTATGGAAAAAACCACGTATATAAGTATATTGGGGAAGGTACAAAGAGCGGCCAGCATGCTTATAAGCGGGGCGCTGAGATCTACACCAACTCGCGCTCTAGAGGTTATGCTCCACCTGATCCCACTAGATATATTTGGCAAACAGAAAGCGGCAATTACGGCTACGCGACTGTTAGCTGTCAATCAGTGGAGAAGTCTTCAAAAAGGACACTCCACCATAACTTAATCGCTAAAGCAGGAGCTGACGAAACTGGATTACATAACACCAATGTTATGCTTTCAAAAAGGTTTTCGGACAATACCCTCCAGAGAAGACTGGAAGAGTGGATGCGTAACCGACAACGAAACAATACAGTTTTTCACGGATGGCTCTAAGCTAGACGGTAAAGTAGGAGCAGGAGTCTTCTGTGACAAGCTGAAAGTAATCAGCGTATACCAGGCTGAGGTGATAGCGATTGAAGAGGTAGTTATGGCTGGCTGAAGCATAATGTATTATCCTCAAAGAAGATTAACATTTATGTGGACAGGCCATAAAATCGTTGGAGGCGGTCTCACTGAAATCTAAGGTGGCGTTGAGCTGTGTGGGAGTAAACAAATCTCTTAACGAGATGAGTGAGCAGTTCAATATAAGGATCATATGGGTCCCGGGCCACACGGATGTCGAGGGGAACTGCAGGGTGGACGAATTAGCCCGACTTGGTACGACTCTCCGGCTGCTACCGGAAAGAGCGGAGGTAGGGAGTCCTATCGCGACACTGAAATTTGAGCTTCGGAAAGAGGCAGAAACAATAACAAATGTAAGGTGGGAAAACACCGACACTTGCAATATTTCAAGACAGGTCTGGCCGAAGCTGGACTTGAAGCGGTCAACTGCGCTTATTTCCCTACAAAAACGTGAACTAAGAACAGGACACTGCGAGAAGGATGGGTGTCGAATATAATGACTTCTGCAGAGGTTGCATGGACGAGGAGGAGGCAGAGACCGTAGAGCATCTTCTTTGCTCATGTCCGGCACTAATGCGCAGAAGGCACAAACACTTGGGTAGCGGATAATGAATAACCTATCAGATCTAGAAAACGGCAAAATGCGAGATATACTCCAATTTATTAAGAGCTCTGAATAGATCTTCTGAAAAGGGGTAAGGTATAAGATCCTGTGGTAACACAAAGGACCGCCAATGGTCTAAGTGAGCATTAGCTGCCACCGCAACCTAACCTATTGCCTGAATATGGTTCACTGGGCATGTCGATCGCTACGTGCAAACTCATGTTTGAACGGGATGCTATAGTAAAAACTAATTATAGATGGTCAAACGGCACAACTTGCATAGCAACGAAGCAGATCTGGCCCAAGCTAGATCCTAAAAGCTCCAAATGCTTTATCTCTCAAAACAGACTGCACATTAGTGGCATTATAGGTGTCATAACTGGACACTGTATCATAGGCAAGCATGCAGAAAGACTAGGAGTCTTTTCCAACGATTTCTGCAGAAGCTGCATGGATGAGGAGGAGGAGCAAACCACTCTCCATCTACTTTGTACGTGCACAGCCCTCTCGAATAGGCGGAAGCTCCATCTGGGAGCGCTTTTTTCAACGATGTCAACGATCTAACAAACATTGATATTAATAGTCTCTTCCGCTTCATACAAAGCTCCAAGTGGTTCAACGAGTAGGCGTGGAATTTTCCTAGATCCTTGTGGTATCACGGCCACTTCAACCTAACCTAACCTAAGAACCATCGCGAAGCTTTTAATTTACTAAAAATATGCTGCGTTTTGCCGCAGGTGTTCAGTTGTTGTTTGAAGTTCAACCATCAAGTTAAAAAAGTACTTGCAAGCAGATAGAGTATAGCTAAAAGAATAGTAGTGCAAGCACTTGAAGTGTTTCTGTGTGCATTAAAAGTTATCACCAGTGTAAAATTCTGAACTTTTTTCATTTTTAAATTCTCTATATTAACTTCACTTG
Source organism: Nephrocerus scutellatus (assembly GCA_947095585.1). NCBI lineage: Eukaryota > Metazoa > Arthropoda > Insecta > Diptera > Pipunculidae > Nephrocerus > Nephrocerus scutellatus. Next base: position 66,261,720 of record OX352762.1, read on the forward strand.
CCCGTGTGTTTGTGGGTTTGTGGGCTTGTGGGTTTGTGGGTTTGTGGATTTGTGGTGGATTCTTGCGATCAATTTTTAACCCACTTCCTACAGCCCGATTTTATTGAAATTTGGCACACATGTGTATTTCCGGAGACAACACTTTCTATTAAATTTTGGGGTCGGGGGGCTCCCATACAAAAATTTACCCGATTTTCTTCAAATGTTACACACATGTGTATACCCAATAAACAATAATTTGGTAGTGATCGGGTCCCGGGTTCGGCCGCAAGGCCCTTATACATTTTATAAATATCTATACTGGCATCAGATATTCGTCGCCCTTTATGGACTGTGTGCGGTGTGTGCTGCGCAGTCGGCTGCGCTGCATGGTTTTAGTGGTAGAGAGAGAGAGAAATCTTAGCTCACGCACAAATGAACCCAGCAAATGAAACGAGACATAAATGTTTTATGCTTAATTCAACTTACATTTTTATTTACTGAATTTTATTTTTATTGATGTCGTTTTTTGTTGTCGATATCAACTTACAGATAGAACAACAAGTTTTCGCAATATTCTGTCATTTCGCGTTTTCATAAATTAGTTCAGAGCAGTCAAAGAGTTCTCAAGATAAATGTTCGTGTTTCTTATTTGCTCAGAGTATGAGCGTGCTCTAAGTGCTCAGAATAAAATGATCTGAGCATTTTCAATTTTAACATCTGATGTCAAATGTCTGTTTCGATGATTTTCTCCTACAATAAAAAAAAATGGCACAAGATCGAGGGGCTCCCATATCAATTTCTGCGATTAGAGAATTTAGATGAAAAATTTTAATTTTTATGGGTTGTTTTTTTTTCTTTTTATTAATTAAAGTTGTAATTTTTAAATTAATAAACTTGTGTTGTGTTTTTATTTGCAAAATTATTACGAACTCGAAGACCTAAATTTCGTAACAATATGAAATTTTTTATTTATTACACCTTGCTGGAGTGAACTAATTAAAACGGACATGCTTATTGCAAAGAAACTATCATTGTTATCTGGCGAGATTTTTCTAGAAGTTGTTGTGTACGTCGGTACTAAACACATCAAATATATGAATGGCCAATGTCAAAGCACTCGCTATTCATATTGTGTACATGTACACAAATCCAATAGTGAATAGCCAGTAAAAACGCACTCACTGCTCGCCAACGGGTAACATTCATGTAAACAAAGATAATCCCCAAAATAAATTCTATTTTGGCAAATATTAAAGTGCGCAGTAATTTCTGAAAAAGTGACAATTTAAGTTGGGACTGTACATTCATATTTATTATGAACAAATGTAGAATGAAATTAGGGCACAGTAAGATGGAACAGTTTACCTGCCTTTTGTTTAATATAAAGTCTTAGATATAAGAAATCATGCAAGATTATATCTAGTAGATTTTCAAACTAACTGTAATTCTTGTATTTGAAATTTTGCATTGAAAACTTTAGATCGCTCAAACTATAAAAGGGAGAAAAAATTCAAATTCAATCGGAATATCAACTCTATTGTTTCTCCTTTAATCTCTGCTTTTGCCTAAAGCTAATATAAGCTGAGATGGATCAGTTGCAGCACCAAGCACAGAAAAACATAAGTTGCAGTTTACTGAGGTCCTTTTTAACCAACTTCAACACGACCAAGAGAGCTGAAATTTTGTGAGTGTCTAAGTCCAAAATATCATTTTTTATATTCCGCGTATGACGCGTGTTGCCCGAGTGATAGGTCGAAAACGATTTATTTTTCAACTTCTTTGAGGTCCTTTTTAACCACCTTGCACACGCACTAGAGATCTGAAATATTGTGAGTGTCTAAGTCTTTTTTTTTCTATTCCGCGTGTCGCATGTGGCGCGGTAATGGGTTGAATTGTTTTCCAACTTCTTTGAGTTCCTTTTTAACCACCTTCCACACGTCCTACATTCATCATATTTGGCTCTACAACCGGTGTCGGTTTCGATTTCGAGCTGATGTTATCCAGTTTGACATCCCTAAACTCTGGGCGTCCTGGTGTACGCCATTCTTTCAGTGTAGGCTTGGGGCTTTGCGGTCGTGTTCCATAAATCCTACCGCAAAGGACTTTCCGATCAGGATCCTCTTTGCTGATGTGAGCTAGGTGTCCTGTCTTCCGGAGCCTACCGAGCTTTATTCTCTTTACGATGTCGCCGTCGCGGTAACGGCCGTAGATCTCATCATTATAGTCTCCGGAATCGTACTTCCTCACATACAATTTAACGTAAGACTTTTCTCTCGGGGCTTAGGTCAGAATGCTTTTTGATAAGCACCCAAGTTCCGGAGCCATATGTAACTACTGGTATGACCATAGTCTTATACACTAGCAGCTTGGATGTTATGGTTAAGTTCCTGGATTTGAAGAGTCTTGACATGCTATAGTAGGCTTTGTTGGCTTTGAGCGACCGTGCGCGTATTTCTGTTTCCATGCTGTTATCGGCTGCTACAGTTGACCCGAGATAGTTAAAAGATTGCACTACTTCAAATTCGCGCTCCACTATTTTAATTGCTGACCAATGTCGGATCTTCTACTCGCAGACGTGGCCACTTTGCTCTCATTTATGTGCAACCCAAGATTTCGTACCGCCCGCTCGATCTAGATGAAAGCTTCCTGTACAACCCTTTGGTTTCTACCAACGATGTCGATGTCGTCTGCGTAAGCCAGTATCTGAATGGACTAGAGAATTGTTCCTCTCGCTATTACGTCAGAGTCTCGGATCACTTTATCCAACGCCAGGTTAAAGAGGACGCAGGCCAGTCCATCCCCTTGTCGGAGCCCGTTATAGATGTTTAATGGGCTTGATAGTAATCCGTATATTTTTACTTGGCTTATAACATTGGTTATGGTCAACCTAGGTAGTCGTGTCAGTTTGTTTGAATTCGAATTCTCTCATGGCTTTATAAAGTTCTACTCTGGCTATGCTATTATAGGCGGTTTTAAAGTCTATAAAAAGATGGTGTAGTTAGTTTTGAAACTCTAGACATTTTTCCACCACCTGCCTAAGGGTGTAAATCTGATCAGATGTTGATTTGCCTGGGATGAAGCCACACAGGTATGGACCAATGATGACTTTAGCGTAAGGGGTGTCTTAAAGGATAGAGGAAAAAATCTTATATACGGTATTCAACAACGTTATTCCACCACAATTGCTGCATGTTGTGATATCTCCTTTCTTATGTATGTGGCACAGCATGCCTCTTCGTCAGTCTTCTGGCTTCGTTTCTTCCTCCCATACTTGCACTATTAGTTCATGCTTGGTGTATTGCGGACCCTCCTGATTTAATCAGCTCCTTTGGGATACCATCTGATCCCACGGCCTTATTATTTTGGAGCCGATTTATCGCTCTGCTAACTTCGGTGGTCTTCGGTCATTGGCCTCCAATTCCTCAGTTAGCTGGCCATTTAGCAACTTAGAGCTCTTCCCATTGCTCTAAGATGCCCTTGAGATCGGCGAACAGATTTCCCTCTTTGTTTTTGCCGTATGTGCAACGCGGTGTATATTGCGTCATACCACGAACTCTTCCAGGCTGCTTTTTTTCGCCGGTGAACTGTTTCATATCTTCTTTGCTCTTTATATTTATATTCGCGTGCCCAGGATCTATGAGACTGTTGCATTGCTCGGTACGAAACATTATTACGTGTTCATTCGCTAGCTTACATTCGTCATTGAACTAGTCCTTCCGATCTCTACGACTACTGCCAAAGATGGAGTCAGCAGTACTAATGACAGTATTCTTAAGGTATGTCTTACTCTCCCTGCATTTAGGGCGAGTCCTATAACTTGACCTTAGTTGTTTTTGGTCTCTTCATTGCGAAGGGCAGCCGTGTTTACTCGAATCTGATTCTCGGATGCAGTCTTTCGTGATGATGCAATCCGAGCTCGGAGCACCATACCAACAAGATAGTGGTCCGAGTCGACGTTGGCACCTCGGTACGTTCGTCGTCAGGTTCGGGTTGTGGCAGCGGTCTTTTTTTTTTTTTTATATAGAGACTTATTGCCAAAGGAGTACTCCCTGAATGACTTGCGTCACGGCAATAAGTTGGGCTAAGTCCTTTATTAAATTCCAAATAAAATAAAAATCGAAGGAATGTGATTTACAATATATCACAATCCTCACGTTTGTAGCCGGTTTCAATTTATTTTCTCAAAATTCTCTCTGATTTATTGAAAAAGCAATACGAAAAACGAGCACGAATTTAGGTCTACCAGATATACACAGATACACAGGTGGCTTTGTGGATATTTTTACGCGAAAACCTTGTAGCTTCTCATGAATGAAATTAGTTTGCATTAAATAAGACACTCCAACCTTTTTATGTATACTCATTTTATAGCGGTTTTAAAAAAAAAAATTTAAATTACCCACCCTTTAGAACACTGAGCAATAGTAAAAAACAACCCATAAAAATTAAAATTTTTCATCTAAATTCTCTAATCGCAGAAATTGATATGGGAGCCCCTCGATCCTGGGCCATTTTTTTTATTGTAGAAGAAAATCATCGAAACAAACATTTGACATCAGATGTTAAAATTGAAAAAGCTCAGATCATTTTATTCTGAGCACTTAGAGCACGCTCATACTCTGAGCAATTAAGAAACACGAACATTTATCTTGAGAACTCTTTGACTGCTCTGAACTAATTTATGAAAACGCCAAATGACAGAATATTGTGAAAACTTGTTGTTCTATCTGTAAGTTGATATCGACAACAAAAAAAAACGACATCAATAAAAATACAATTCAGTATATAATAAAAATGTAAGTTGAAGTAAGCATAAAACATGTATGTCTCGTTTCATTTGCTGGGTTCATTTGTGCGTGCGCTAAGATTTCTCTCTCTATCTCCACCACCACCAAAACCATGCAGCGCAGCCGACTGCGCAGCACACACCGCACACAGTCCATAAAGGGCGACGAATATCTGATGCCAGTACAGATATTTAAAAAATGTATAAGGGCCTTGCGGCCGAACCCGGGACCCGATCACTACCAAATTTTCGAAAAAGTATTGTTTATTGGGTATACACATGTGTGTAAAATTTGAAGAAAATCGGGTAAATTTTTTAAAATTTTTGTTTGGGAGCCCCCCGACCCCGCAGCCCGAGGGGCCTCAAAATATAGAAATAATAGAAAGTGTTGTCTCCGGAAATACGCATGTGTGCAAAATTTCAATAAAATCGGGCCATGGGAAGTGGGTTAAAAATTGATCGCAAGAATCCACGACAGACGACCGACCGAAGACCGACCGACGACCGACCGACGACCCACGGGCAAGTGAAGTTAATATAGAGAATTTAAAAAGAAATTGGATCAAATCGAGAAATAGCTTCTGGCGATGGAAAAATTGGTTAAGCGTGATATGAATAATGTCACCAAGCGATTACAAAGAATGTTTATGTTTCTGCTTAAATATCCTAAATTAAGCGTTACATAGAATTCTGGTAGGGACATGCGTGTGGATATTCAACAATAATAAACTTTGATAATAACCCCTTCAACTTGGATGAATTTCACATGTTCGTGGATGAATGTAACATGAACATACAATATTTGAATCCAAGATATCCGCAGAGCAATGGCTTAGCGGAAAGGGAGTGGCAATCACAGAGAATCGGCTGTTAAGACCAAAATGCGCGTATCCAAGGCAAAATATTTAAAAAAACAGTGACGAAAAAAAAAACCAAGATACAATATATCAAAATCCTCACGTTTGTAGCCGGTTTCAATTTATTTTCTCAGAATTCTCTCTGATTCATTGAAAAAGCAATACGAAAAACGAGCACGAATTTAGGTCTACCAGATATACACAGATACACAGGTGGCTTTGTGGATATTTTTGAATCCAAGATATCCGCAGAGCAATGGCTTAGCGGAAAGGGAGTGGCAATCACAGAGAATCGGCTGTTAAGACCAAAATGCGCGTATCCAAGGCAAAATATTTAAAAAAACAGTGACGAAAAAAAAACCAAGATACAATCTTAGCTAATAATAACCATAATCATGGTAATGATAGATGCATATCTTATACAGGGGTCACATCACACCCTGTAGCTCGTTGAACGTTTCTAGCTACAAGGCCACTGTTGGCCTTTTTTATAAGAAAAATAAACTTTTAAGATCAAACAATGTAAAATTTTTTAAATTCTCTATATTAACTTCACTTGCCCATGGCACGGATGTCGGTCGTCGGTCGTTTTTTTAAATATCTGTACTGGCATCAGATATTCGTCGCCCTTTATGGACTGTGTGCGGTGTGTGCTGCGCAGTCGGCTGCGCTGCATGGTTTTGGTGGTGGTGGAGATAGAGAGAGAAATCTTAGCGCACGCACAAATGAACCCAGCAAATGAAACGAGACATACATGTTTTATGCTTACTTCAACTTACATTTTTATTATATACTGAATTGTATTTTTATTGATGTCGTTTTTTTTTGTTGTCGATATCAACTTACAGATAGAACAACAAGTTTTCACAATATTCTGTCATTTGGCGTTTTCATAAATTAGTTCAGAGCAGTCAAAGAGTTCTCAAGATAAATGTTCGTGTTTCTTAATTGCTCAGAGTATGAGCGTGCTCTAAGTGCTCAGAATAAAATGATCTGAGCTTTTTCAATTTTAACATCTGATGTCAAATGTTTGTTTCGATGATTTTCTTCTACAATAAAAAAAATGGCCCAGGATCGAGGGGCTCCCATATCAATTTCTGCGATTAGAGAATTTACATGAAAAATTTTAATTTTTAAGGTTTTTTTTTTTGAGGAAAAATGAAAATGCTGGTATATTCCACAGAAATTGAAACGTAAGAACAGATGGAAGGGCGATTAAACATACAGCCAAGACGATTGCAATGTACTGCCTCAAATAGACTCGAAAACTTTTAATTTTAACCCTGCACCTGTTGACCGAATACATAAACATTGTGCCATGTATTTGTAGGAAATTAAATATGATTAATACTGCATTCAATCGGGCTAATTTTTAAAAAATTTACATGGACACCACACGGGTCTCAGGGCCCTATCACTCCAACAAATTTACAAAAAGTTTTGTCCATCAGTGATACACATGTGTTTAAAATTGGAAGAAAATCGAGCTAATTTTTAAAAAAATTATGTGGACACCCTTCGGGCCTCAGGGCCCGTTACTCCAAAAACTTTACAAAAAATGTTGTCCATCAGAGATACACAGGTGTATAAAATTTGAAGAAAATCGGGTTAATTTTTTTGAAAAATTTGTATGGGGCCCCAAGGCCGGCCACCAAAATTTTTACAAAAAGTGTTGTCCATCGGAGATACACACATATACAATTTAAAAAAGATCGGGTTAATTTTTTTTAAAAAAAAATTTGGGGCCCAATTACCCTGGGGCCCGGGGTCTCCAAAATTTTTACAAAAAGTCTTTTTCATCGGAGATACATACGTATAAAAAATTTGAAGAAAATCGGGTTAATTTTTTTTAAAAAATTTTTTGGGCCCCACACCCCGGGGCCCGGGGTCTACAAAATTTTTACAAAAAGTGTTGTCAGAGATACACATGTGTATAAAATTTGAAGAAAATCGAGTAAAATTTTGTACAATATTTGTATGGGAGCCCCCCGACCCCGTGGCCCGAGGGGCCTAAATAGAAAGTGTTGTCTCCGGAAATACGCATGTGTGCAAAATTTTAATAAAATCGGGCTTTGGGAAGTGGGTTAAAAATTGATCGCAAGATTTCACGACAGACGACCGACGACCGACATCCGTGCCATGGGCAAGTGAAGTTAATATAGAGAATTTAAAAAATTTTACATTGTTTGATCTTAAAAGTTTATTTTTCTTATAAAAAAGGCCAACAGTGGCCTTGTAGCTAGAAACGTTCAACGAGCTACAGGGTGTGATGTGACCCCTGTATAAGATATGCATCTATCATTACCATGATTATGGTTATTATTAGCTAAGATTGTATCTTGGTTTTTTTTTCGTCACTGTTTTTTTAAATATTTTGCCTTGGATACGCGCATTTTGGTCTTAACAGCCGATTCTCTGTGATTGCCACTCCCTTTCCGCTAAGCCATTGCTCTGCGGATATCTTGGATTCAAATATTGTATGGTCATGTTACATTCATCCACGAATTTGTGAAATTCATCCAAGTTGAAGGGGTTATTATATCAAAGTTTATTATTTTTGAATATCCACACGCATGTCCCTACCAGAATTTTTTTTTACTATTGCTCATGTGTTCTAAAGGGTGGGTAATTTAAAAATTTGTTTTTAAAACCGCTGTAAAATGAGTATACATAAAAAGGTTGGAGTGTCTTATTTAATGCAAACTAATTTCATTCATGAGAAGCTATAAGGTTTTCGCGTAAAAATATCCACAAAGCCACCTGTGTATCTGTGTATATCTGGTAGACCTAAATTCGTGCTCGTTTTTCGTATTGCTTTTTCAATGAATCAGAGAGAATTCTGAGAAAATAAATTGAAACCGGCTACAAACGTGAGGATTTTGATATATTGTATCTTGGTTTTTTTTTTCGTCACTGTTTTTTTAAATATTTTGCCTTGGATACGCGCATTTTGGTCTTAACAGCCGATTCTCTGTGATTGCCACTCCCTTTCCGCTAAGCCATTGCTCTGCGGATATCTTGGATTCAAATATTGTATGTTCATGTTACATTCATCCACGAACATGTGAAATTCATCCAAGTTGAAGGGGTTATTATCAAAGTTTATTATTGTTGAATATCCACACGCATGTCCCTACCAGAATTCTATGTAACGCTTAATTTAGGATATTTAAGCAGAAACATAAACATTCTTTGTAATCGCTTGGTGACATTATTCATATCACGCTTAACCAATTTTTCCATCGCCAGAAGCTATTTCTCGATTTGATCCAATTTCTTTTTAAATTCTCTATATTAACTTCACTTGCCCGTGGGTCGTCGGTCGGTCGTCGGTCGGTCTTCGGTCGGTCGTCTGTCGTGAAATCTTGCGATCAATTTTTAACCCACTTCCCAAAGCCCGATTTTATTAAAATTTTGCACACATGCGTATTTCCGGAGACAACACTTTCTATTTAGGCCCCTCGGGCCACGGGGTCGGGGGGCTCCCATACAAATATTGTACAAAATTTTACTCGATTTTCTTCAAATTTTATACACATGTGTATCTCTGACAACACTTTTTGTAAAAATTTTGTAGACCCCGGGCCCCGGGGTGTGGGGCCCAAAAAATTTTTTAAAAAAAATTAACCCGATTTTCTTCAAATTTTTTATACGTATGTATCTCCGATGAAAAAGACTTTTTGTAAAAATTTTGGAGACCCCGGGCCCCAGGGTAATTGGGCCCCAAATTTTTTTTTAAAAAAAATTAACCCGATCTTTTTTAAATTGTATATGTGTGTATCTCCGATGGACAACACTTTTTGTAAAAATTTTGGTGGCCGGCCTTGGGGCCCCATACAAATTTTTCAAAAAAATTAACCCGATTTTCTTCAAATTTTATACACCTGTGTATCTCTGATGGACAACATTTTTTGTAAAGTTTTTGGAGTAACGGGCCCTGAGGCCCGAAGGGTGTCCACATAATTTTTTTAAAAATTAGCTCGATTTTCTTCCAATTTTAAACACATGTGTATCACTGATGGACAAAACTTTTTGTAAATTTGTTGGAGTGATAGGGCCCTGAGACCCGTGTGGTGTCCATGTAAATTTTTTAAAAATTAGCCCGATTGAATGCAGTATTAATCATATTTAATTTCCTACAAATACATGGCACAATGTTTATGTATTCGGTCAACAGGTGCAGGGTTAAAATTAAAAGTTTTCGAGTCTATTTGAGGCAGTACATTGCAATCGTCTTGGCTGTATGTTTAATCGCCCTTCCATCTGTTCTTACGTTTCAATTTCTGTGGAATATACCAGCATTTTCATTTTTCCTCAAAAAAAAAAACCTTAAAAATTAAAATTTTTCATGTAAATTCTCTAATCGCAGAAATTGATATGGGAGCCCCTCGATCCTGGGCCATTTTTTTTATTGTAGAAGAAAATCATCGAAACAAACATTTGACATCAGATGTTAAAATTGAAAAAGCTCAGATCATTTTATTCTGAGCACTTAGAGCACGCTCATACTCTGAGCAATTAAGAAACACGAACATTTATCTTGAGAACTCTTTGACTGCTCTGAACTAATTTATGAAAACGCCAAATGACAGAATATTGTGAAAACTTGTTGTTCTATCTGTAAGTTGATATCGACAACAAAAAAAAACGACATCAATAAAAATACAATTCAGTATATAATAAAAATGTAAGTTGAAGTAAGCATAAAACATGTATGTCTCGTTTCATTTGCTGGGTTCATTTGTGCGTGCGCTAAGATTTCTCTCTCTATCTCCACCACCACCAAAACCATGCAGCGCAGCCGACTGCGCAGCACACACCGCACACAGTCCATAAAGGGCGACGAATATCTGATGCCAGTACAGATATTTAAAAAAACGACCGACGACCGACATCCGTGCCATGGGCAAGTGAAGTTAATATAGAGAATTTAAAAAATTTTACATTGTTTGATCTTAAAAGTTTATTTTTCTTATAAAAAAGGCCAACAGTGGCCTTGTAGCTAGAAACGTTCAACGAGCTACAGGGTGTGATGTGACCCCTGTATAAGATATGCATCTATCATTACCATGATTATGGTTATTATTAGCTAAGATTGTATCTTGGTTTTTTTTTCGTCACTGTTTTTTTAAATATTTTGCCTTGGATACGCGCATTTTGGTCTTAACAGCCGATTCTCTGTGATTGCCACTCCCTTTCCGCTAAGCCATTGCTCTGCGGATATCTTGGATTCAAATATTGTATGGTCATGTTACATTCATCCACGAATTTGTGAAATTCATCCAAGTTGAAGGGGTTATTATATCAAAGTTTATTATTTTTGAATATCCACACGCATGTCCCTACCAGAATTTTTTTTTACTATTGCTCATGTGTTCTAAAGGGTGGGTAATTTAAAAATTTGTTTTTAAAACCGCTGTAAAATGAGTATACATAAAAAGGTTGGAGTGTCTTATTTAATGCAAACTAATTTCATTCATGAGAAGCTATAAGGTTTTCGCGTAAAAATATCCACAAAGCCACCTGTGTATCTGTGTATATCTGGTAGACCTAAATTCGTGCTCGTTTTTCGTATTGCTTTTTCAATGAATCAGAGAGAATTCTGAGAAAATAAATTGAAACCGGCTACAAACGTGAGGATTTTGATATATTGTATCTTGGTTTTTTTTTTCGTCACTGTTTTTTTAAATATTTTGCCTTGGATACGCGCATTTTGGTCTTAACAGCCGATTCTCTGTGATTGCCACTCCCTTTCCGCTAAGCCATTGCTCTGCGGATATCTTGGATTCAAATATTGTATGTTCATGTTACATTCATCCACGAACATGTGAAATTCATCCAAGTTGAAGGGGTTATTATCAAAGTTTATTATTGTTGAATATCCACACGCATGTCCCTACCAGAATTCTATGTAACGCTTAATTTAGGATATTTAAGCAGAAACATAAACATTCTTTGTAATCGCTTGGTGACATTATTCATATCACGCTTAACCAATTTTTCCATCGCCAGAAGCTATTTCTCGATTTGATCCAATTTCTTTTTAAATTCTCTATATTAACTTCACTTGCCCGTGGGTCGTCGGTCGGTCGTCGGTCGGTCTTCGGTCGGTCGTCTGTCGTGAAATCTTGCGATCAATTTTTAACCCACTTCCCAAAGCCCGATTTTATTAAAATTTTGCACACATGCGTATTTCCGGAGACAACACTTTCTATTTAGGCCCCTCGGGCCACGGGGTCGGGGGGCTCCCATACAAATATTGTACAAAATTTTACTCGATTTTCTTCAAATTTTATACACATGTGTATCTCTGACAACACTTTTTGTAAAAATTTTGTAGACCCCGGGCCCCGGGGTGTGGGGCCCAAAAAATTTTTTAAAAAAAATTAACCCGATTTTCTTCAAATTTTTTATACGTATGTATCTCCGATGAAAAAGACTTTTTGTAAAAATTTTGGAGACCCCGGGCCCCAGGGTAATTGGGCCCCAAATTTTTTTTTAAAAAAAATTAACCCGATCTTTTTTAAATTGTATATGTGTGTATCTCCGATGGACAACACTTTTTGTAAAAATTTTGGTGGCCGGCCTTGGGGCCCCATACAAATTTTTCAAAAAAATTAACCCGATTTTCTTCAAATTTTATACACCTGTGTATCTCTGATGGACAACATTTTTTGTAAAGTTTTTGGAGTAACGGGCCCTGAGGCCCGAAGGGTGTCCACATAATTTTTTTAAAAATTAGCTCGATTTTCTTCCAATTTTAAACACATGTGTATCACTGATGGACAAAACTTTTTGTAAATTTGTTGGAGTGATAGGGCCCTGAGACCCGTGTGGTGTCCATGTAAATTTTTTAAAAATTAGCCCGATTGAATGCAGTATTAATCATATTTAATTTCCTACAAATACATGGCACAATGTTTATGTATTCGGTCAACAGGTGCAGGGTTAAAATTAAAAGTTTTCGAGTCTATTTGAGGCAGTACATTGCAATCGTCTTGGCTGTATGTTTAATCGCCCTTCCATCTGTTCTTACGTTTCAATTTCTGTGGAATATACCAGCATTTTCATTTTTCCTCAAAAAAAAAAACCTTAAAAATTAAAATTTTTCATGTAAATTCTCTAATAACAAAAAGTATACTGAACTCCACTATAAATGCTGAAATATAAAAACATACATAAAATATGCAACCCAACAACAAAACAACCCCAATCGAAAAGCAAGCAGCGCTGCTCATAGCGCACAACGCTCACAGAACACAGTCATTATAGTATGAAATGATCTGGGTATGGGAGCCCCCCGAAAGTATTGTCACCGGAAGTATACATGTGTGCAAAATTTCAATAAAATCGGGCTTTGGAAAGTGTGCTAAAAATTGATCACAAGATCTGACAAGCCAGTTCAGCCACGGGCACGCGAAGTTAATATAGAGAATTTAAAAATATAGAAGAGCTATATCCGGTGACCTAGGCGGCCAAAATACCGGATCGTTTCTACCAATCCATCGGTTTTGATAATGTTCACTTTTAAATGCAGTAATATTACATTCACTGTGGCAACGAGCTATCCTTAACTATACACCCTACTCAATCTATCTATCTTCTATCTTCTATCTATATATATAAAGTAGAGAATTTATTTGTATATATACTTGTGCCTAACTAGCTCTGGAACGCCTTGACCAATTTCAACCAAACTTGGTATACATATTATTTACTATGTGGAATCAAACATAGGGGGTGGGGGGTAGTAGGTGTTTTGGCTGGGGGAGGCGTGGCCGGCGATTTTATGGTCGGACCCACCGTTTTCGGTATCACCGAGACGAATAATGCTGGTAGTACACTCCTATGGGTGAGTTATATTCCCTCAGGGGTGGCTGTTCGATATTAGAGTTGATTCTATGGTTTTCGGGTTCAATGAGTTGAATGGTGATGGTAAGACAGCTCTAGGGGGATGGGATCGATAACGGAGGGGGGGGGTGGCCGATATTAGTGCCGATTCTATGGTTTTCGGGGTCGCTGAGTTGAATGGTGATGGTAAGACAGCTCTAGGGGGTTGTGTTCGATAACTGAGGGGGAGGAGGGCGGGCGATATTAATGTCGATTCTTTGGTTTTCGGCGTCGCTGAGTTGAATGGTGATGGTAAGACAGCTCTAGGGGGGTGGGGTCGAAACGGAGGGGGGTTACCGATATTAGTGTCGATTCTATGGTTTTCGGGGTCGCTGAGTTGAATGGTGATGGTAAGACAGCTCTAGGGGGATGGAGTCGATAACTGAGGAGGGGGGGGGTACCGATATTAGTGTCGATTCTATGGTTTTCGTTGTCGCTGAGTTGAATGGTGATGGTAAGACAGCTCTAGGGGGATGGGATCGAAACATAGGGGGGGGGGGGGGGTGACCGATATTAGTGTCGATTCTATGGTTTTCGGGGTCGCTGAGTTGAATGGTGATGGTAAGACAGCTCTAGGGGGATGGGATCGATAACGGAGGGGGGGTGACCGATATTAGTGTCGATTCTATGGTTTTCGGGGTCGCTGAGTTGAATGGTGATGGTAAGACAGCTCTAGGGGGATGGGGTCGAAACGGAGGGGGGGTGACAGATATTAGTGTTGATTTTATGGTTTTCGGGGTCGCTGGGTTGAATTGTGATGGTAAGACAGCTCTAGGGGGATGGGGTCGAAACGGAGGGGGGGAGGGGGTGACCAATATTAGTATCGATTCTATGGTTTTCGGGGTCGCTGAGTTGAATGGTGATGGTAAGACAGCTCGAGGGGGATGGGGTCGATAACTGTGGGGGGGGGGTGACCGATGTTAGTGTTGATTTTATGGTTTTCGGGGTCGCTGGGTTGAATGGTGATGGTAAGACAGCTCTAGGGGGATGGGGTCGAAACGGAGGGGGGGTGACCGATATTAGTGCCGATTCTATGGTTTTCGGGGTCGCTGAGTTGAATGGTAATGGTAAGACAGCTCTAGGGGGTTGTGGTCGATAACTGAGGGGGAGGAGGGCGGGCGATATTAATGTCGATTCTTTGGTTTTCGGCGTCGCTGAGTTGAATGGTGATGGTAAGACAGCTCTAGGGGGGTGGGGTCGAAACGGAGGGGGGTTACTGATATTAGTGTCGATTCTATGGTTTTCGGGGTCGCTGAGTTGAATGGTGATGGTAAGACAGCTCGAGGGGGATGGGGTCGATAACTGTGGGGGGGGGTGACCGATGTTAGTGTTGATTTTTTGGTTTTCGGGGTCGCTGGGTTGAATGGTGATGGTAAGACAGCTCTAGGGGGATGGGATCGAAACTGAGGGGGAGGTGACCGATATTAGTGTCGATTCTATGGTTTTCGGGGTCGCTGAGTTGAATGGTGATGGTAAGACAGCTCTAGGGGGATGGGGTCGAAACGGAGGGGGGGTGGCCGATATTAGTGTTGATTCTATGGTAGTCGGGGTTGCTGAGTTGAATGGTGATGATAAGACAGCTCTATGGGGATGGGGTCGATAACTCAGGGGGGGGGGGTGACCGATGTTAGTGTTGATTTTATTGTTTTCGGGGTCGCTGGGTTGAATGGTGATGGTAAGACAGCTTTAGGGGGATGGGGTCGAAACGGAGGGGGGAGCGGATGACCAATATTAGTGTCGATTCTATGGTTTTCGGGGTCTATGAGTTGAATGGTGATGGTAAGACAGCTCTAGGTGGTGTGGTCGAAACGGAGGGGGGAGGGGGTGACCAATGTTAGTGTCGATTCTATGGCTTTCGGGGTCGCTGAGTTGCAATGGTGATGGCAAGACAGCTCTAGGGGGATGGGGTCGATAAAATAGGGGGGGGGGGGGGGGGTGGGGGTGACAGATATTAGTGTTGATTTTATGGTTTTCGGGGTCGCTGGGTTGAATTGTGATGGTAAGACAGCTCTAGGGGGATGGGGTCGAAACGGAGGGGGGGAGGGGGTGACCAATATTAGTATCGATTCTATGGTTTTCGGGGTCGCTGAGTTGAATGGTGATGGTAAGACAGCTCGAGGGGGATGGGGTCGATAACTGTGGGGGGGGTGACCGATGTTAGTGTTGATTTTATTGTTTTCGGGGTCGCTGGGTTGAATGGTGATGGTCAGACAGCTTTAGGGGGGGTGGTAAGACAGCTCTAGGGGGATGGGATCGAAACGGAGGGGGGGAGGGGGTGACCAATATTAGTATCGATTCTATGGTTTTCGGGTTCGCTGAGTTGAATGGTGATGGTAAGACAGCTCGAGGGGGATGGGGTCGATAACTGTGGGGGGGGGTGACCGATGTTAGTGTTGATTTTATGGTTTTCGGGGTCGCTGGGTTGAATGGTGATGGTAAGACAGCTCTAGGGGGATGGGGTCGAAACGGAGGGGGGGTGACCGATATTAGTGCCGATTCTATGGTTTTCGGGGTCGCTGAGTTGAATGGTAATGGTAAGACAGCTCTAGGGGGTTGTGGTCGATAACTGAGGGGGAGGAGGGCGGGCGATATTAATGTCGATTCTTTGGTTTTCGGCGTCGCTGAGTTGAATGGTGATGGTAAGACAGCTCTAGGGGGGTGGGGTCGAAACGGAGGGGGGTTACCGATATTAGTGTCGATTCTATGGTTTTCGGGGTCGCTGAGTTGAATGGTGATGGTAAGACAGCTCTAGGGGGATGGAGTCGATAACTAAGGGGGGGGGGGGTTCCGATATTAGTGTCGATTCTATGGTTTTCGTGGTCGCTGAGTTGAATGGTGATGGTAAGACAGCTCTAGGGGGATGGGATCGATAACTGAGGGGGAGGAGGGCGGGCGATATTAATGTCGATTCTTTGGTTTTCGGCGTCGCTGAGTTGAATGGTGATGGTAAGACAGCTCTAGGGGGGTGGGGTCGAAACGGAGGGGGGTTACCGATATTAGTGTCGATTCTATGGTTTTCGGGGTCGCTGAGTTGAATGGTGATGGTAAGACAGCTCTAGGGGGATGGAGTCGATAACTAAGGGGGGGGGGGTTCCGATATTAGTGTCGATTCTATGGTTTTCGTGGTCGCTGAGTTGAATGGTGATGGTAAGACAGCTCTAGGGGGATGGGATCGATAACTGAGGGGGAGGAGGGCGGGCGATATTAATGTCGATTCTTTGGTTTTCGGCGTCGCTGAGTTGAATGGTGATGGTAAGACAGCTCTAGGGGGGTGGGGTCGAAACGGAGGGGGGTTACCGATATTAGTGTCGATTCTATGGTTTTCGGGGTCGCTGAGTTGAATGGTGATGGTAAGACAGCTCTAGGGGGATGGAGTCGATAACTAAGGGGGGGGGGTTCCGATATTAGTGTCGATTCTATGGTTTTCGTGGTCGCTGAGTTGAATGGTCATGGTAAGACAGCTCTAGGGGGATGGGATCGAAACTGAGGGGGAGGTGACCGATATTAGTGTCGATTCTATGGTTTTCGGGGTCGCTGAGTTGAATGGTGATGGTAAGACAGCTCTAGGAGGATGGGATCGATAACGGAGGGGGGGTGACCGATATTAGTGTCGATTCTATGGTTTTCGGGGTTGCTGAGTTGAATGGTGATGGTAAGACAGCTCTAGGGGGATGGGGTCGAAACGGAGGGGGGGGGGGTGACCAATGTTAGCGTCGATTCTATGGCTTTCGGGGTCGCTGAGTTGCAATGTTGATGGCAAGACAGCTCTAGGGGGATGGGGTCGATAAAATAGGGGGGGGGGGTGACAGATATTAGTGTTTTCGGGGTCGCTGGGTTGAATTGTGATGGTAAGACAGCTCTAGGGGGATGGGGTCGAAACGGAGGGGGGAGGGGGTGACCAATATTAGTGTCGATTCTATGGTTTTCGGGGTCGCTGAGTTGAATGGTGATGGTAAGACAGCTCGAGGGGGATGGGGTCGATAACTGTGGGGGGGGGGGGTGACCGATGTTAGTGTTGATTTTTTGGTTTTCGGGGTCGCTGGGTTGAATGGTGATGGTAAGACAGCTCTAGGGGGATGGGGTCGAAACGGTGGGGGGGTGACCGATATTAGTGCCGATTTTATGGTTTTCGGGGTCGCTGAGTTGAATGGTGATGGCAAGACAGCTCTAGGGGGGTGGGGTCGATAAAATAGGGGGGGTGACAGATATTAGTGTTTTCGGGGTCGCTGGGTTGAATTGTGATGCTAAGACAGCTCTAGGGGGATGGAGTCGATAACTAAGGGGGGGGGGTTCCGATATTAGTGTCGATTCTATGGTTTTCGGGGTCGCTGAGTTGCAATGGTGATGGCAAGACAGCTCTAGGGGGATGGGGTCGATAAAATAGGGGGGGGGGGGTGACAGATATTAGTGTTGATTTTATGGTTTTCGGGGTCGCTGGGTTGAATTGTGATGGTAAGACAGCTCTAGGGGGATAGGGTCGATAACTGTGGGGGGGGGTGACCGATGTTAGTGTTGATTTTTTGGTTTTCGGGGTCGCTGGGTTGAATGGTGATGGTAAGACAGCTCTAGGGGGATGGGGTCGAAACGGAGGGGGGGTGACCGATATTAGTGCCGATTCTATGGTTTTCGGGGTCGCTGAGTTGAATGATAATGGTAAGACAGCTCTAGGGGGTTGTGGTCGATAACTGAGGGGGAGGAGGGCGGGCGATATTAGTGTTGATTCTTTGGTAGTCGGGGTCGCTGAGTTGAATGGTGATGATAAGACAGCTCTATGGGGATGGGGTCGATAACTCGGGGGGGGGGGGTGACCGATGTTAGTGTTGATTTTATTGTTTTCGGGGTCGCTGGGTTGAATGGTGATGGTAAGACAGCTTTAGGGGGATGGGGTCGAAACGGAGGGGGGAGCGGATGACCAATATTAGTGTCGATTCTATGGTTTTCGGGGTCTATGAGTTGAATGGTGATGGTAAGACAGCTCTAGGTGGTGTGGTCGATAAAATAGGGGGGGGGTGACAGATATTAGTGTTGATTTTATGGTTTTCGGGGTCGCTGGGTTGAATTGTGATGGTAAGACAGCTCTAGGGGGATGGGGTCGAAACGGAGGGGGGGAGGGGGTGACCAATATTAGTATCGATTCGCTGAGTTGAATGGTGATGGTAAGACAGCTCGAGGGGGATGGGGTCGATAACTGTGGGGGGGGGGTGACCGATGTTAGTGTTGATTTTATGGTTTTCGGGGTCGCTGGGTTGAATGGTGATGGTAAGACAGCTCTAGGGGGATGGGGTCGAAACGGAGCGGGGGTGACCGATATTAGTGCCGATTCTATGGTTTTCGGGGTCGCTGAGTTGAATGGTAATGGTAAGACAGCTCTAGGGGGTTGTGGTCGATAACTGAGGGGGAGGAGGGCGGGCGATATTAATGTCGATTCTTTGGTTTTCGGCGTCGCTGAGTTGAATGGTGATGGTAAGACAGCTCTAGGGGGGTGGGGTCGAAACGGAGGGGGGTTACCGATATTAGTGTCGATTCTATGGTTTTCGGGGTCGCTGAGTTGAATGGTGATGGTAAGACAGCTCTAGGGGGATGGAGTCGATAACTAAGGGGGGGGGGGTTCCGATATTAGTGTCGATTCTATGGTTTTCGTGGTCGCTGAGTTGAATGGTGATGGTAAGACAGCTCTAGGGGGATGGGATCGAAACTGAGGGGGATGTGACCGATATTAGTGTCGATTCGATGGTTTTCGGGGTCGCTGAGTTGAATGGTAATGGTAAGACAGCTCTAGGGGGATGGGATCGATAACGGAGGGGGGGTGACCGATATTAGTGTCGATTCTATGGTTTTCGGGGTCGCTGAGTTGAATGGTGATGGTAAGACAGCTCTAGGGGGATGGGGCTCGAAATGGAGGGGGGGTGACAGATATTAGTGTTGATTTTATGGTTTTCGGGGTCGCTGGGTTGAATTGTGATGGTAAGACAGCTCTAGGGGGATGGGGTCGAAACGGAGGGGGGGAGGGGGTGACCAATATTAGTATCGATTCTACGGTTTTCGGGGTCGCTGAGTTGAATGGTGATGGTAAGACAGCTCGAGGGGGATGGGGTCGATAACTGTGGGGGGGGGGGGTGACCGATGTTAGTGTTGATTTTATGGTTTTCGGGGTCGCTGGGTTGAATGGTGATGGTAAGACAGCTCTAGGGGGATGGAGTCGATAACTGAGGAGGGGGGGGTACCGATATTAGTGTCGATTCTATGGTTTTCGTTGTCGCTGATTTGAATGGTGATGGTAAGACAGCTCTAGGGGGATGGGATCGAAACTTAGGGGGGGGGGGGTGACCGATATTAGTGTCGATTCTATGGTTTTCGGGGTCGCTGAGTTGAATGGTGATGGTAAGACAGCTCTAGGGGGATGGGATCGATAACGGAGGGGGGGTGACCGATATTAGTGTCGATTCTATGGTTTTCGGGGTCGCTGAGTTGAATGGTGATGGTAAGACAGCTCTAGGGGGATGGGGTCGAAACGGAGGGGGGGTGACAGATATTACTGTTGATTTTATGGTTTTCGGGGTCGCTGGGTTGAATTGTGATGGTAAGACAGCTCTAGGGGATGGGGTCGAAACGGAGGGGGGGAGGGGGTGACCAATATTAGTATCGATTCTATGGTTTTCGGGGTCGCTGAGTTGAATGGTGATGGTAAGACAGCTCGAGGGGGATGGGGTCGATAACTGTGGGGGGGGTGACCGATGTTAGTGTTGATTTTATGGTTTTCGGGGTCGCTGGGTTGAATGGTGATGGTAAGACAGCTCTAGGGGGATGGGGTCGAAACGGAGGGGGGGTGACCGATATTAGTGCCGATTCTATGGTTTTCGGGGTCGCTGAGTTGAATGGTAATGGTAAGACAGCTCTAGGGGGTTGTGGTCGATAACTGAGGGGGAGGAGGGCGGGCGATATTAATGTCGATTCTTTGGTTTTCGGCGTCGCTGAGTTGAATGGTGATGGTAAGACAGCTCTAGGGGGGTGGGGTCGAAACGGAGGGGGGTTACCGATATTAGTGTCGATTCTATGGTTTTCGGGGTCGCTGAGTTGAATGGTGATGGTAAGACAGCTCTAGGGGGATGGAGTCGATAACTAAGGGGGGGGGGGGGTTCCGATATTAGTGTCGATTCTATGGTTTTCGTGGTCGCTGAGTTGAATGGTCATGGTAAGACAGCTCTAGGGGGATGGGATCGAAACTGAGGGGGAGGTGACCGATATTAGTGTCGATTCTATGGTTTTCGGGGTCGCTGAGTTGAATGGTGATGGTAAGACAGCTCTAGGAGGATGGGATCGATAACGGAGGGGGGGTGACCGATATTAGTGTCGATTCTATGGTTTTCGGGGTTGCTGAGTTGAATGGTGATGGTAAGACAGCTCTAGGGGGATGGGGTCGAAACGGAGGGGGGTGGCCGATATTAGTGTTGATTCTATGGTTTTCGGGGTCGCTGAGTTGAATGGTGATGATAAGACTATGGGGATGGGATCGATAACTCAGGGGGGTGGGGGGGTGACCGATGTTAGTGTTGATTTTATTGTTTTCGGGGTCGCTGGGTTGAATGGTGATGGTAAGACAGCTTTAGGGGGATGGGGTCGAAACGGAGGGGGGAGCGGATGACCAATATTAGTGTCGATTCTATGGTTTTCGGGGTCTCTGAGTTGAATGGTGATGGTAAGACAGCTCTAGGTGGTGTGGTCGAAACGGAGGGGGGAGGGGGTGACCAATGTTAGTGTCGATTCTATGGCTTTCGGGGTCGCTGAGTTGCAATGGTGATGGCAAGACAGCTCTAGGGGGATGGGGTCGATAAAATAGGGGGTGGGGGGGGGGTGACAGATATTAGTGTTGATTTTATGGTTTTCGGGGTCGCTGGGTTGAATTGTGATGGTAAGACAGCTCTAGGGGGATGGGGTCGAAACGGAGGGGGGGAGGGGGTGACCAATATTAGTGTCGATTCTATGGTTTTCGGGGTCGCTGAGTTGAATGGTGATGGTAAGACAGCTCGAGGGGGATGGGGTCGATAACTGTGGGGGGGGGGGTGACCGATATTAGTGTCGATTCTATGGTTTTCGGGGTCGCTGAGTTGAATGGTGATGGTAAGACAGCTCTAGGAGGATGGGATCGATAACGGAGGGGGGGTGACCGATATTAGTGTCGATTCTATGGTTTTCGGGGTCGCTGAGTTGAATGGTGATGGTAAGACAGCTCTAGGGGGATGGGGTCGAAACGGAGGGGGGTGACCGATATTAGTGTCGATTCTATGGTTTTCGGGGTCGCTGAGTTGAATGGTGATGGTAAGACAGCTCTAGGGGGATGGGGTCGAAACGGAGGGGGGGGTGACCAATGTTAGCGTCGATTCTATGGCTTTCGGGGTCGCTGAGTTGCAATGGTGATGGAAAGACAGCTCTAGGGGGATGGGGTCGATAAAATAGGGGGGGGGGGGTGACAGATATTAGTGTTTTCGGGGTCGCTGGGTTGAATTGTGTTGGTAAGACAGCTCTAGGGGGATGGGGTCGAAACGGAGGGGGGAGGGGGTGACCAATATTAGTGTCGATTCTATGGTTTTCGGGGTCGCTGAGTTGAATGGTGATGGTAAGACAGCTCGAGGGGGATGGGGTCGATAACTGTGGGGGGGGGGTGACCGATGTTAGTGTTGATTTTTTGGTTTTCGGGGTCGCTGGGTTGAATGGTGATGGTAAGACAGCTCTAGGGGGATGGGGTCGAAACGGTGGGGGGGTGACCGATATTAGTGCCGATTCTATGGTTTTCGGGGTCGCTGAGTTGAATGGTGATGGCAAGACAGCTCTAGGGGGGTGGGGTCGATAAAATAGGGGGGGGTGACAGATATTAGTGTTTTCGGGGTCGCTGGGTTGAATTGTGATGGTAAGACAGCTCTAGGGGGATGGGGTCGAAACGGAGGGGGGAGGGGGTGACCAATATTAGTGTCGATTCTATGGTTTTCGGGGTCGCTGAGTTGAATGGTGATGGTAAGACAGCTCGAGGGGGATGGGGTCGATAACTGTGGGGGGGGGGGGGGGTGACCGATGTTAGTGTTGATTTTTTGGTTTTCGGGGTCGCTGGGTTGAATGGTGATGGTAAGACAGCTCTAGGGGGATGGGGTCGAAACGGAGGGGGGGTGACCGATATTAGTGCCGATTCTATGGTTTTCGGGGTCGCTGAGTTGAATGATAATGGTAAGACAGCTCTAGGGGGTTGTGGTCGATAACTGAGGGGGAGGAGGGCGGGCGATATTAATGTCGATTCTTTGGTTTTCGGCGTCGCTGAGTTGAATGGTGATGGTAAGACAGCTCTAGGGGGGTGGGGTCGAAACGGAGGGGGGTTCCGATATTAGTGTCGATTCTATGGTTTTCGTGGTCGCTGAGTTGAATGGTGATGGTAAGACAGCTCTAGGGGGATGGGATCAAAACTGAGGGGGAGGTGACCGATATTAGTGTCGATTCTATGGTTTTCGGGGTCGCTGAGTTGAATGGTGATGGTAAGACAACTCTAGGGGGATGGGGTCGAAACGGAGGGGGGGTGGCCGATATTAGTGTTGATTCTATGGTAGACGGGGTCGCTGAGTTGAATGGTGATGATAAGACAGCTCTATGGGGATGGGGTCGATAACTAAGGGGGGAGCGGATGACCAATATTAGTGTCGATTCTATGGTTTTCGGGGTCTATGAGTTGAATGGTGATGGTAAGACAGCTCTAGGTGGTGTGGTCGAAACGGAGGGGGGAGGGGGTGACCAATGTTAGTGTCGATTCTATGGCTTTCGGGGTCGCTGAGTTGCAATGGTGATGGCAAGACAGCTCTAGGGGGATGGGGTCGATAAAATAGGCGGGGGGGGGGGGTGACAGATATTAGTGTTGATTTTATGGTTTTCGGGGTCGCTGGGTTGAATTGTGATGGTAAGACAGCTCTAGGGGGATGGGGTCGAAACGGAGGGGGGGAGGGGGTGACCAATATTAGTATCGATTCTATGGTTTTCGGGGTCGCTGAGTTGAATGGTGATGGTAAGACAGCTCGAGGGGGATGGGGTCGATAACTGTGGGGGGGGGTGACCGATGTTAGTGTTGATTTTATGGTTTTCGGGGTCGCTGGGTTGAATGGTGATGGTAAGACAGCTCTAGGGGGATGGGGTCGAAACGGAGGGGGGGTGACCGATATTAGTGCCGATTCTATGGTTTTCGGGGTCGCTGAGTTGAATGGTAATGGTAAGACAGCTCTAGGGGGTTGTGGTCGATAACTGAGGGGGAGGAGGGCGGGCGATATTAATGTCGATTCTTTGGTTTTGGCGTCGCTGAGTTGAATGGTGATGGTAAGACAGCTCTAGGGGGGTGGGGTCGAAACGGAGGGGGGTTACCGATATTAGTGTCGATTCTATGGTTTTCGGGGTCGCTGAGTTGAATGGTGATGGTAAGACAGCTCTAGGGGGATGGAGTCGATAACTAAGGGGGGGGGGTTCCGATATTAGTGTCGATTCTATGGTTTTCGTGGTCGCTGAGTTGAATGGTGATGGTAAGACAGCTCTAGGGGGATGGGATCGAAACTGAGGGGGAGGTGACCGATATTAGTGTCGATTCGATGGTTTTCGGGGTCGCTGAGTTGAATAGTGATGGTAAGACAGCTCTAGGAGGATGGGATCGATAACGGAGCGGGGGGACCGATATTAGTGTCGATTCTATGGTTTTCGGGGTTGCTGAGTTGAATGGTGATGGTAAGACAGCTCTAGGGGGATGGGGTCGAAACGGAGGGGGGTTGGCCGATATTAGTGTTGATTCTATGGTTTTCGGGGTCGCTGAGTTGAATGGTGATGATAAGACAGCTCTATGGGGATGGGGTCGATAACTGAGATGAGGGGGGGGGGACCGATGTTAGTGTTGATTTTATGGTTTTCGGGGTCGCTGAGTTGAATGATGTGATGGTAAGATAGCTCTAGGGGGATGGGGTCGATAGCTGAGGGGGGGGGGGTGACCGATGTTAGTGTTGATTTTATGGTTTTCGGGGTCGTTGAGTTGAATGGTGACGGTAAGACAGCTCTAGGGGGATGGGGTCGATAACTGAGGGGGAGGGTGATATTAATGTCGATTCTTTGGTTTTCGGCGTCGCTGAGTTGAATGGTGATGGTGAGACAGCTCTAGGGGGATGGGGTCGACAACTGAGGGGGGGGGGGTGTTAGTGTTGATTTTATGGTTTTCTGGGTTCAGTTAGTGTGCCTTGTTTTAAAATGCCGCAAAGGAAACGTAAAGGGATTGGCCAAGTGAAAGCAAAGGCTTAACAAATTAAACAACAGCGAAGACAAGAAACTCCCGAGGAAACTAATAGAAGACTTGCGACGCAGCGCGCGATAGCTACTACATCTAGAACTTCGGAGACCGGACAACAGCGTGAGGCCCGACTAGATGATCTGAGAGATAGAGTTACTACGTCTAGAGCTTCAGAGACCAGACAAAAGCGTGAAGCTCGACTAGAGGATCAGAGAAAAAGAACTACTACATCTATAGCTGCAGAGACCGGACAACAGCGTGAAGCCCGACTAGATGATCTGAGAAATAGAGCTACTTCATCTAGAGCTTCAGAGATCAGACAACAGCGTAAAGCCCGACTAGAGGATCAGAGAGAAAGAACTACGACATCTATAGCTGCAGAGACCGCACAACAGCGTGAAGCCCGAGTAGAGGATAAGAGAAATAGAGCTTCTACATCTAGAGCTTCATAGACCACACAACAGCGTGAAGCCCGACTAGAGGATCAGAGAGAAAGAGCTACTACATTCATAGCTTTAGAGACAGTACAACAGCGGGGGACCCGAGTACAGGAAATGAGGCATAGACGCAGACGATTACGGACTGCACAGAAATTGAGCTTAGCATTGGAAGGATTTCACTATGATCCACACATAGACTACTCACAATATGAGAGTGTTACCATCGGAAAAATGGAAATGGTTTGTAGTTACTGTCAAGCAAGAAAGTTTAAATCAGAGTCACTTGAAACTCATTCCATTAGAACCACCACCACAAGAACTTTTGAGTTACACATTAGGAGCCACGTCGTAGTCAAAGCAATTTCTTAGTAACATCAGAAAATACAATTCATGTTTCGAAATGACATCGTTCGACCCCACAACAGTTATTCATCAGCCCGGATTACCATCAACATTTACGGTGCAAGGACAGATTTACCATAAGGCGGGATCGCTGCTTCCGCTACCAGATCAACCACCAAGATTTCTACAATTATATTTTATTGGAAATTAACAAATGGAAACTGACCAGAGGTGTACCTATATCTCTGGAACAAGACGTCCGATAGTGTCAAATTTACAGAGAATGTTTCATGAGCGCAATGATCTGATTAAAACTTTTAAAACATCATTGGAACGTATGCCAACGGATGAATATAAAGTTGTCATAAGAGCAGACCGAAGACCAGCAGGCGAACACGAACGCCGCTTCAATGCTCCTCAGGTAGATGAAGTCGCGGTGGTTATATCAGGTGATGAGTTTGATCAACGGGATATCATAATTCAACGAAGAAGCGTATCATTGCAGCGCATTTCAGAAACACATCGATCTTATGATGGTCTCCAGTCCAGTGTTTCCCCGTGGTGAAGATGGATATCATTTTAATCTGAGGCAGGTCAGCCCAACGACAGGTAACACAACTAGCAAAAAAGTTTCAGCGATGGATTTCTATGCATACAGACCATACACATATTAAACTGCAGACAATTGTTTCATCAATTCATCGTTGATATGTATGCAAAAATCGAAAGTGAGCGTCTTCTTTACATTCGTCTAAATCAACGTTAACTGAGAGTTGAAGAATATATTCACCTGAGAGATGCTGTGGTAAATGACGTTAATGTTGAAAATCTTGGTGCCTTTGTCATATTACCAACTACGTTTACAGGCAGTCCCAGACACATGAACGAATACACGCAAGATGCTATGACGTACGTAAGGACGTATGGAAGCCCAGATTTATTTATCACCTTCACGTGTAATCCGGCTTGGAAAGAGATCAAGGAGATGCTTACCAATGGTCAATTACCGAATGAGCGCCACGACTTGATTGCAAGAGTATTCAAACAGAAGCAGTTCAAACTAATTGAAATTATAACAAAGAGTCATGTCTTTGGATTGCCAAGATGCTGGATGTACACGATTGAATGGCAAAAGCGAGGACTGCCACACTCACACAATTTAATCTGGTTAGCGGGAAAAATACGACCCACAAAAATCGATGACGTTATATCGGCTGAGTTGCCTGACCCAACAAAAGATCCTGAACTTTTTGAAGTGATTAAGAAAAACATGATTCATGGACCATGTGGAAATCTTAATCCCAGTTCGCCGTGTATGAAGGATGGAAAGTGAACCAAAAAGATGAAGTGATGCGTTATCAGTTGGGAAGGTACATTAGTAGCAACGAAGTAGTTTGGCGAATCCTTGGATTTACGATTCTTGAAAGACACTCTACTGTTGTTCATCTCAGCGTCCATTTAGAAAATGGTCAGAGAGTTTATTTCACAACAGATAGCGCCCGTGCAGTGGTTGATCAGCCACCAAACACAAATTAACAGCATTTTTTCAACTCTGTCAGCAGGATCCTTTCGCAAAGACTTTGTTGTATCCTAAAATACCTCGATATTACACATGGAGTCAATCGAGAAAAGTTTTCTATAGAAGAAAAGTTGGACAGCCCGTTACTGAACATGATGCAGTCGCGAGTGACGCTTTGGGTCGAGTGTACACAGTTCACCCCAATAACGCCGAATGTTATTTCTTAAGGATGCTTCTTCACTCAATTCGAGGACCAAGATCTTTCCCAGAACTAAGAACAGTAAGCGGAGATGTATGCCAGACATTTAGAGAAGCCTGTCAGAAATTGGGTTTACTGGAAGGAGACCAGCACTGGGATCTTACATTGCGAGAAGCCGAAATGATATCTCTTCCAGAGCAAATAAGAAATTTGTTTGCTATAATATTAACTACATGCAGTCCATCGAATCCAAATACTTTATGGGGAAAATATAAGGAAGCCCTAAGTGAGGATATACTTGCAAAAGTCCGGAGAGATAATCCGACATTGGAAATCACGTTTGGTCCGGACATTTACAACAAAACTTTGATTATCCTTGAGGACAAATGTATGTCGATGATCAATAAAACATTAATGCAGCTCGGCCTACCTGCACCAAAACGAGACCGCCAAGATGTTCTTCACGCAGATTACATACGTGAAAAGAACTACAACACCGAAGAGCTAAGTGCATACGTTGCGGAAAAGAAACCACTTTTAAATCAAGATAAAAAAAAACATATCAAATTATCATGGATCAGGTAGCGAAACAACAAGGTGGTATAATTTTTCTAGATGCTTCTGGGGACACAGGAAAAACATTTTTAACCAATTTAATTCTTGCCGAAATCAGGGCTCACGGAGAAGTTGCTCTTGCCATCGCCTCTTCAGGGATTGCATCGACATTATTGGAAGGAGGGAAGACGGCCCATTCTGCATTTAAGTTGCCACTTGACATCGCCAGACAGGAAAACGCTACCTGCAACATTAGCAAAACAAGTGGTCGGGCGCAAGTGCTCAGGACATGTAAAAAATCGTATGGGATGAATGCACTATGGCTCATAAGAAAGCTCTCGAGGCAGTTGACGCCACTCTGAGAGACCTAAGGAGAAACGATAACCTGATGGGAGGAGCTTTGGTACTCCTTTGTGAAGACTTTCGTCAAACTCTGCCCGTCATTCCAAAATCAACACCGGCCGATGAAATCCACGCATGTTTAAAACATTCATTTTTGTAGAAACATGTGCGAAAGACCAGTTTAAATCAGAACATGAGAGTAAATCTGGAGGACGACAGTGCTCAAATTTTCTCAAACAAACTAGTGGATATCGGAGAAGGTAGATTAATAGTCGAGTCTTCTGGAAAGATAAAATTACCATCCGATTTTTGTAATTGGGTATCGTCTGTCGCAGAATTGATAGATGCCATCTATCCGGCTGTTTCCCAAAATTATCACATTCTAAACTGGTTGCGAGAAAGAGCCATTCTTGCTGCTAAAAATGAAGACGTCAGCGAAATAAATAACCAAATACTTGCCATGTTACCAGGCATAGTCACTGAATACAAGTCTATCGATACTGTTGTAGATGCCGCTGAGGTCGTTTTTCCCACCCGAATTCCTAAACTCACTTGATTTGGCTGGATTGCCACCACACCGTCTTTTACCAACGGAACAAGGTTGTGCGTCAAAAAGATGCTGGGCAATGTAATTGAAGCTACTATAATAACAGGAAAGGGAGAGGGCGAAACAGTTTTTATCCCACGGATACCACTCATTTCGACGGATCTACCTTTTTACTTTAAAAGATTGCAATTTCCAGTTAGACTTGCGTTCTCGATTACGATTAACAAATCACAGGGTCAGTCTATTAAATACTGCGGAGTGGACTTGAGATCGCCATGTTTCTCCCATGGACAACTTTATGTTGCTTGCTCTAGGGTGGGCTCACCTAAAAATTTATTTATTCTTGCTCCTGGAGGTAAAACTAGAAATGTTGTTTATAATCAAGTTTTGTGTTAAATTTATATTTTAGTAGATTTAAAAAAAAAATGTTTCTTTATAATTTGCATGTTTTTTGTTTTTTAAGTCATACAAAAAAGTAAAATGTGATAAAAACATACCGAACTGCTTTCTTTATGGAGGGCTTTATAAACAGATCCATAACTTCCTTCTCCCAATTTACATATTATATCGAATACTTTCTCTGGTGGTTGCAATAAACTTTCTTCTGATAGTTTCTTAAGTTCACTAAAATAATTATAAAAATTAAAAATAATATATTAGGTATCTTTTCAATCAAAAAAAATTAATTAAAACCCATATAAATTAAAATTTTTCATGTAAATTCTCTAAAAGAATATGTGTGCAAAGTTTGAACCGGGTTCATTTCGAAAAAAAAACAACCTATAAAAAAATTAAAATTGTTCATGTAAATTTTCTAATAGGAGATACATATTCATCATCATCATATTTGGCTCTACAACCAGGGTCCGGTCCTGGCCTCCTGCAAAAAGTCTCTCCACCGATCCCGATTTCGAGCCGACGTCGCCAGTTTTGCATCCCTAAACTCTGGGCGTCCTGGTATACGCCATCCTTCCAGCGTAGGCTTGGCCGGCCTCGCTGTCGTGTTCCATAAATCCTACCGCAAAGGACTTTCCGAGCAGGATCCTCTTCGCTCATGCGAGCTAGGTGTCCTGCCCACCGGAGCCTACCGAGCTTAATTTTCTTCACGATGTAGACATCGCGGTAACGCTCGTAGATCTCATCATCATAGAGTCTCCGGAATCGTCCTTCCTCACATACGGGGCCAACAATTTAACGTAAGACTTTTCTCTCGCGGCTTAGAGGTCAGAATGCTTTTTGCTAAGCACCCAAGTCTCAGATCCATATGTAAGTACTGGTATGACCATTGTCTTATATACCAGCAGCTTGGATATTATGGTTAAGTTCTTGGATTTGAAGAGTCTTGACAGACTATAGTAGGCTTTGTTGGCTTTAAGAAACCGTGCGCGTATTTCTGGTTCCATGCTGTTATCAGCAGCTATAGTTGACCCGAGATAGTTAAAGGATTGCTCTACTTCAAATTCGCGCTCCACTATTTGAATTGGGGGACCAAAGAATCCTCTTCTACTCGCAGACGTGGCCACAATGTACTTTGTACTCATTTATGTGCTGCCCCAGATGCTCGATCTTGATGAAAGCTTCCTGTACAGCTCTTCGGTTTCTACCAACATTGTCAATATCGTCTGCGTAAGCCAGTATCTGAAGTATCCTCTCGGCGTTACGTCAGAGTCTCGGATCACTTTATCCAACGCCAGGTTTAAGAGGGCGCAGGCCAGTCCATCCACTTGTCGGAGCACGTTATTGATGTTGAATGGGCTTGATAGTGATCCGGATATTTTAACTTGGCTTATAACATTGGTCATGGTCAACCTACATAGTCATGTCAGTTTATTTGGTATGCTGAATTCTCTCATGGCTTCAAAAAGTTCTACTCTGGCTATGCTATTATAGGCGGCTTTAAAGTCTATAAAAAGATCGTGTAGTGAGTTTTGAAACTCTAGACATTTTTCCATCACCTGCCTTAGGTTCTGATCAGACTTCAGCGTATGGTGCTATCCTGCCTTGAAGGATAGAGGAGAAAATCGTATACGCGTTACTCAAAAACGTTATACCACAATAATTGCTGCATCTTGTGATATCTCCCTTCTTATGTATGGAGCACAGGATGCCTCTTCGCCAGTCTTCTGGCATAGCTTCTTTTTCCCATACTTGCACTATTATTTCATGAATTGCTTGGTGTAATGTGGGGCCTCCTATTTTTATAAGTTCCGCTGGGATCCCATCATATACCGGGCCCTTATTATTTTTGAGCAGATTTATCGCTTTGCTAACTTCGTCTATGCTTGGTGGCGGCAGCATAGTGTGATCTTCGGTCATTGGTGGCCATTTAGCAACTCATGAAAGTGCTCTTCCCATCGCTCTAGGATGCCTTTAAGCTCGGCGATCAGATTACCCTCTTTGTCCTAGCAGTATGTGCAACGCGGTGTATATTGCGTCATATAGCGGACCCTTTGGTAGAACTTCCGCGCCTGGTGCTGTCCTGGTGCTCTCTGTACTGTTCCAGTTCACGGATGAGATTCTTCTCCCAGATTGTTTTCTTTCGCCGGTGAAGTCTTTTTTCATATCTTCTGAGCTCTTTATATTCATCTTCGCGTGCCCGCGTTCTATGAGATTGTTGCATTCCTCGGTACGCAACATTCTTACGTTCAGTCGTTAACTTACATTCGTCATCGAACCAGTCGTTTCGATATCTACGACTACTGTCTAAGATGGAGTCAGCAGTACTAATGACAGTATTCTTAAGGCGTGTCCATTTCTCTTCTACGCCCGACATCTCAGCCCCAGGATAGGAATCTCCCTGCATTTAGGCAGATTCCTATCGCTCCTCGGTACGTTCGGATTTACATATTATGTGTTAAAAATTTAAAGAAACTTTTAAAACGTTCACTCCAAAAATTTTACAAAAATGTTTGTAAAAAATCTCTGTCGGAGATACAGTTTAAAATTTGAAAAAAAATCAGGGCCCGTTCACTCCAAAAATTTTACAAAAAGTTTTGTTACAAGAATTTTTGTCCATCGGAGATACAGATATGTTTAAAATTTAAAAAAAATCGGGCCAATTTTTTAAAAATTTATATGAACACCCCTCGGGCCTCAGGGCCCGTTCACTCCAAAAATTTTACAAAAAGTTTTGTTCATGGAAGATACACATGTGTTTAAAATTTAAAGAAAGTCCAGTTAATTTTTTTAAAAAATTGTACGGGGCTCCACAAACCCGGGGCCCTGAGTCTCCAAAATTTGTAAAAAAGTGTTGTCCATCGAAGATACACATGTATATAAAATTTGAAGAAAATCCGGTTAATTTTTTTAAAAAATTTGTATTTTGCCCCACGACCCCGAAGCCTGGGGTCTCCAATTTTTAAATGGGGGATATACATGTTTATAAAATTTGAAGAAAATTGGGTAAATTTTGTAAAATATTTGTATGGAAGCTTCCGGACCCCGAGGCCCGAGGGTCATCAAATTAATAGAAAGTGTTGTCATCGGAGATATACATGTGTAAAAAATTTCAATGAAATCGTACTTTGGGACGTGGGTTAAAATTGTATCGCAAGATCCCACGACAAACAAACAGACAAACAAACGCACGGGCATGCGAAGTTAATATAGAGCCATTTTCTTCACTATTTCTCAACTTGCCGGAAACTCTCATGTTGGCCAACTCTAGAGTTGACACAAACTTTCGAGTTGAGAGACGAGTTGAAATTTGTTTTTCTTCACTATTTTAAATGCCAACTTGAGAGTTCAAATTTAAAAGTTATCGTACTTGCGTTTTTAAAAATTTCCCTGGAATATTTTTTACAAATACGTATGTTTCAACTTTAGATTTGAATTTATTCTGTGCGATTGTTTGAAAATTAAAGTTCCGGTTATTTTTGTGCATTGAGCACAAAACAATTAAAAGACATTTGAAGAGTGTGCGATAGATTTCATGTATCAGATCGCACTCTCGTGGTCAAGCGGTGGTTATGCTGGCTATATCAAGTTTTTTTTTTTGATAACAACAACAATATAAAAGGAAAAGTAAAATGCAGTTCGTCCCAAAACCTTATTGATGTGTAAACACGTTAGGGATAGTAAGTCATGTCAAGTCATGCGCACAGTGAGTGGAACTGAAGGTGGATAGGTATATAGAGTGGTGGGAGTTTTAGCGTTTTGCAACCAAAGTCCTCAGGAGATCTCATGGAATGAAAGATAGTTGAATCAACCTGTAGCATTCAGGTACGATATCAGATCAGTGATGCCATACTCCGAAAGGTCGTCAAAGAAGGGATTAGTCAATTCGAATGAGAGTTTCTTTCTCATTCTTATCCAAGCAACTCCTCTAAAAGGTATAATGAGGGATTCCCAGTTTGGCTGCGTGACTACCTACCGGCCAACGGCCCGTGATTACGTCAACCACTCTGGAAATATCTTTGCAGACGCCCATAGACGAAAGTGACTGTTTCATACATTATAACCTAGCTTCGAAAGTAGCCCTTATACACACTAGTGAGTTAACACATAAAATACTTTTGTTATTTACTGCAGTAAATAACAAATTGCACGCAAGGTTAGCAATTGCGTTTGACACCCTCTTCACCATACGATGCACTGTTGAAATACTTACGCCAATAAAATCAGCAATGGCCAATTGTATTGACCCGAATGCATAAAACCTCAGCACAATCAATAATTGCGTGATTGGTCGTAATTCGCGCGTTCTAAACATAAGTTAATATATAAATTAAGGAATAATCAAAATATTTCACTGCGCACCTTGTTTCAGTGCAAGGCAAACTACCCTTTATCAATTCCAAGAGCATTATTGTCATTCGTTCCAAACCGAGAATAATTTTCGACAGAAAAAGCAACAAAATGTAATGCAAAATTAAACTCTCAAGTTTAATCTTTCAACTTCTACTTTTTTCGGAATTTGAGAAAATCGGAAGTTGGTTAACTAGAGAGTTGAAAATCGAAAGTTGAAACTGTCAACTTTAAGTGAAGAAAAACAAAATCACAAGTTGAGAATAAAAAACCTCAAGTTGAGTTCAACTTGTGGTGAAGAAAATGGCTCATACTTTCAATAAATTTGTTTGTGATCGTTTTGTGAACTTGTGAAATGAAAAGCTATTTGAAATAAAATAATAACAATCAACCAAACAAACAATTTGTTTTGCGATTTTGAGTCACAGTATTGGCATTATTTTATTACATTTTTAAATTTTGGGAGCTAAGTAATTTCTCTACCGATTTGTATGAAATTCGGTATGGTCTTTTGAGCGTCCTCTGAAGGGTCTTTTGGGGGTCTTTTGAGGGTCTTTTTTGGGTCTTTTGAGGGTCTTCTGAGAGTCTTTAGAGGAGTTTTTCTAGGGTCTTTTTGTGGGTCTTGAGGTCCTTTAAGTGTTTTTTGGGAGTCTTTTGGAGGTCCTTTTAGGGTCTTTTGGGGTTTTTTTTTTTGTGAGTCTTTTGAACGTCTTTTGTAGGTCTTTTGGAGGGTCTTTGGGGTCTTTTGAGGGTCTTTTTGTGGTATTTCGGGGAGTCTTTTGAGGGTATTTTGGGGGTCTTTTGATAGTCTTTTTGGGTTCTTTTGGGGATCTTTTGATGATCTTTTTGGGGTCTTAAATGATTTCTGAGGATTTTGAAGGACTTTCGGAGGTCTTTTTGTGATATTTTCGGTGTCTTAGGGGCCTTTTGATGGTCTTTTTGGGTCTTTTGGAGATCTTTTTACCCACAACATCAAAGAAGTTTCACTTAAATTGCGCGTAAAAGTTACACGCACACACGAATTACGCTAATCCATCGTTCGAAACGTGAGTTATGATCGCGAGTTCATACAAAAATCCTATGGAAAACAGCGCTTTCAGTTGTTTACGAATTTTACAATTTTCCGGGCAACTTTTCTATTGTTTTTCGCATAAACCTTATTCGGACTATGAAGAATTTATAAAATAAAAGTTAGCCAAATTGGTCCAGTCGTTCTCAAATGTTTTCTGGATAGGGAAACCCTAATCACCTAGCGGTATGAAATATACTTTACGACCTATTCTCATACCTACCAAATATACATAAAAAAATTTATAACAATCGGTCGAGCCGTTTCGGAGCAGTGGGAGGACAAACACCGTGACACGAGATTTTTATATATATAGATTTAAAAACCGGCGTAGTTTTTTCACACAAAAGACGGTTAAATATTATGTGATTCTTCCCAGATGCTGCTGGATGCAGCTGGTGAATCGTTTTTGTTTACGTAACAATTCGATTACCCAGTGCGTTTGGTTCTGTATTCTGTAGAGAGGCAGGTAGTGTATGATTGCTTTGTCAGTCGCTCAACTATTACTGTTATAAAGGCTAAACACTATCAACAGTTTGTTTTGGGTGCTGTCATTGTTCCTTCACATCACGTTCGTTTTGATTAGGTAAGAGTGTATTCTACCTGACTGATGTGCGAGTTCAGGGTCGACGTGTACAACATTCGAGGTCTTAGATTGAATCTCCCTGCCAGGTGTGTCCATTTAGCAGATACCCCTCCCCATGAAATTTTAGAATTCAGTTGGCCTGGATTTTTTGCCCACCGCGGTCTCGCTATCTATGTACGTAATGATGTAGCCTATCAAACCCACGATCAGTTCAAGCATTGTTCCAACGCGGAATTTAATTTAATTTGGCTCATAATCAAAATGCTTAAGCATAACATTTACTACTACTTTATTTACAGAAGCCCTAATTTAGAGAGGTACTCTACTCGTAATGAGTTAGATGCACTGTCTGACGCTAATTTTAGAAATTTATCACTCGATGCACATTCAATCAATCAATCAATCAATCCCTTCCAAGACAAAATGGATCAAGCCGAAGGAAAATGCTTGGTATGATTTAAGCTGAAAATATACTTCTAGAAACCGGCGGTATGCTTTCGGTTATATAAAATAAACCCTACTGTGTAAAACCGAACCAAATTCAGACAAGTCAAGAATGATTTCAATGCCTACCTTGGACGATTCAAATTTCACTATGACCAGAAACTGAGACAAAAAATACTTCTATATCCCAAAGTAAGAATTTTTGATCATTCATGAAACGAAATAATACTGCATCGTCTTCAATTCCAATGCTAATTAACAATGACATTTCAACCCTCAGCTTTACTGACAAGGCCAATCTGCTTTCCTCATAGATTAGATTAGATTAAGATATTTTTATTAAACATTAAAGTAGTATACAATTTTTATTTAAAACTAAACTTATAACTAATATTAATATGTGTCGGCTCAACAATAGGGGCCCGACGTATTTACATTGTCTTTTTTTTTGTATTGTTTATTTTTAAACAATATTTTTTACTACTTAATCTACTACATGTTAATTTTTAAGGTAATTAAATTTTAAACAATAATTTTAAAATAAAATAAGAATGAAAAATATTAAGCGGCGTATAAACAGGGCGAACTTCAGCCTCTGTAATATTGGTTGCCTGCCTTCTCGTAGAAGGAGACGTCTTGATTGTTAAAGATGTCATCGAATCTAGCATCAGTGAATCCTCTTATGTGTATGTACCGGTGACTTGGCTCGATTTCCTCGATTCGCAGTCCTAGCATCTCAGGACTTGGATGTGTTTCCAATGCGTCGACGAATTACCTCGCCATTCGGAACAAGTGGTCAGTTATTGGCAGCATTTTGCTTATATTGCTGCTTCGTATAGTTTTGTAGTCGACACAAACTTATAGCTGTTTGTCACCCTCCAGAGTCCTGTACAGATCCTTAGTACCTTCCTTTCAAATAGGGAGATCTTCTTCATCGTTGTTGGTGAGACGGTGAACCATATGGGGTAGCCATAGGTTATCACTGGCGTGATGAGTTGCTTGTAGATAAGCAGCCTGGTGTTGTTGGACAGACTGTTTCGTCTTTTAAATAGCGGGTGCACCAAATGAAAAGCGTAGTTCGCTTTTTTCATTGTTTTGTCGATGTGAGAGTTAAACTTGAGCCTCTCAGTAAAGTTGATTCCCAGGTACTTAGTCTCTGACTTGGTGTTTATTGTTGTGTTATCCGGAAGGGTGATTTTTAAGGCTCTGCACCGGCTTGCGATTTTTCTTATCCTTGTTTCGGTTGCTGGTACTCGGAAGCAGATGAGTTCCGTTTTATTGGCGTTGATCTTTAGTCCCCACTTCAGGTAGTAGTCCCAAAGATTTCTGAGGTGTTCCTCCACTCTTCGGGCAGCTATCTCGGGAGAGCGGGATACTGCATACGTTATGGAGTCATCCGCGAAGAGCATAGTCCTTGTTCCGGCTGTATTTGTGGGTTGATCCGCCGTGAAGATGCTATACAGGATTGGTCCAAGTCTGGAACCTTGAGGAACTCCGGCTTTGATCCTTTTCCTTGTCGATGGGCGGTCGTACACATGTACAAAGAAGACCCTGTTAAAAAGAAAATTTTTAATTATTTTTACAATATAATTGGGGAAACCAAAACTAATAAGCTTGTACAGTAGCCCGTTTATCCAGACACTATCAAAAGCTTTTTCGATGTCTAGCAAACAGGCCACTGTACTACTTTTGACGTTCAGTCCTTTAGGTACGTCACTGTGAAGCTTCAGCAGAGGGTGCAGCGTAGAGTGCTTCTCTCGGAAACCGTACTGAAAGGAAGGAATAAGATTTCTTTCCGTACAAAACGTATTGATCCTTTTACGGATCAATGATTCCAATACTTTACTGATACAACACAGTAAAGCTATAGGACGGTAACCAGTTACGCTGGAGCGGTCAGTTTTCTTGGGTACTGGTACTACCTTGGCCACCTTCCAGTTGTCCGGAAAGTAGCCATTGTTTAGGCAATTGTTGAAAATGATGGTTAACATCAAAATTGCCATACCCGGTAACTTTTTAAGCAAAAAGTTAGAAATCCCATCTGTGCCTGATGATTTTTTTGAGTTTCCACTCATAATCAAATCATTGACAACAGCTGTTCCGGTAAACATATCGACATCTACGGGTGCGTTGGCGCGATTTTCTTCACTGAACTGCACTATAGTATTTCCTGGAGAAGTGGTGTCCTCCACAAGACTTTCAACCTCTTCCAAGAAATCTGGAAGATGCGTTGGTGGTCGGTCCGTAAAGCTCCTTTCAAAATGGCAGGCAAAGGCTTCCGCTTTCTCAGCAGCGCTGGATACTGTTCGATCTTCAATGGTGATAATCTCTGGAATGGAAATACGCTTTCCAACCAGAGAGTTCAGCTT
The DNA here is from genome assembly GCA_947095585.1 of Nephrocerus scutellatus. NCBI lineage: Eukaryota > Metazoa > Arthropoda > Insecta > Diptera > Pipunculidae > Nephrocerus > Nephrocerus scutellatus. The sequence continues at coordinate 66,299,686 of OX352762.1, forward strand.
CCTAAAAGCATCAGGCCCTGGTTTGATGTACTGGAGCCGTTTGGTCAGTTCATCTTCCTGAAACCTCCGCACAGCTTGACGACACATGTTAACTGTACAACGCAGTTTCGAAAGTACAGACAGGTATTCGTCGTTGACTGTGTTAAGTGTCCTATTGAAGATTCTCTGAAGGCGTTTCCTAAGCCGTTGCTTGTGAGCATATATGGCCTGTATATGCTCAGGCAAGTGTTGGAAGCGATCCCTGCTAGTGCGAATTGTTTTCTGCCGATTAATGGCTGAATTCACTGTAATCTCAAAATTTCTGATAGCATCATCAATTTCTGTATTCTCCAGATTTCTGCAAGCCGCTGGAATTGGAAGTTCAGCTTCAACTTCTGATCTAAACCGGTTCAAGTTTATTTACTTAAAGTTGTTGTGAAGTTCAGGTGTTGGGGTGACTTGCACAATTCGCTGAAGCTCTATGGCCATATGATCCGAGTCGCTATCATGCGCCAAGCAGGAATAATTTCTTAATTCTGGGAGAATATTTAAGAAACTTGTGGTTGCCAGAAAGAAATCCAAAGTTGACGGTGTCCGAGGGTACGTCTTCCGGGGCTGTTAAACTATAGCCATCGTGTGGTGATGCGGATTTGAGTCCATCCAGTCTGTAATGGCCCTTCCTTTGTGGTGGAGGAGGTGTTGCAGACAGTTTGCAAATCCCGTTGGATGTCTTCCCTTGTTGCATTACAGTGATTGTACACCGATATCACCAGCAAGGTCTCCACTTCGTTGACTTTAATGCTAACAGCTGTTGCTTCCATGCTACGTAGACCACTGATTTGCACCGTTTCGCCTGCCATAGTGTTCCTGATAAGGACCGCCGTCTCAGAGCGTCCACTACCTTTGTCGACCCTGTGGATATTGTATCCGTCTGGACTGAACGGATTTCTCCCAGTGAGATTTGTTTCCTGTAAAAGAAGAATGTCAGGTTTATTAGTTTTAATAAATAATGTTAGTTTGATACGCCTAGCTAACGAATAAATGGAATTCACATTATATGAGAATATACTTATCCTGCTTATTGTGAACATAATTCACAAATAATTCGAACCAAAACGGTTGTTTTGGACCTGTCATCAAGACTGCTATAATTAGCAGGCACGACTTCTCTTGCCTTCTGTAAAATTGTAAAGAGGTCAGCTCCAAATAGCCTTTCCGTATCGTAAAAGATGTTGGCTTTTCCGGTAGATGGTACAGGTTTAAAGGCTGGCTTTTTTATTGGTTTGCTGTTTGATGCTGCATGGCTGCTTGTTAGAGGCTTGGTGATCGTTGCTGGCTTGCAGGAAGTCCCCATAGCAGCTATACTAGCAAAACTTACTCCCTTTACTATGGATTTTGAAGCAGACATCTGGGCGAATTTATGTTGTTCCTTCTTCGTTTGTGCGGTTTTAAGCTTTTCAGCCATCTTTTCCTTATATTTTGGACATCCTTTGCGACATGTCCAAATTTTTGGCAGTTTCTGCATTGAGTAATGCCCGCCGATTTTAGTTTTTCCCAATGCACCAACTGGTTCAAAAGGAGGGTTTTTAGCAAACTGCCGCTTTATCGCAGTTCTTCTCTAGCTCGACAATGAAATGATTAAATTTCTTGTCAGTCCTTTGAGATTTGAAGGGTTTCACCACTAGTACAGGGACACCCTCTGTCGTCAACGCTTCCTTGACATCTTCAGCATCAAAGGAGTGGTGAATACCTTTTAGGACCAACATTTCTTTCCTGTCCTCCTTTGCATTATAAGTGTTAAATTCAGTCTTTCCCGATTGTAGGAAAGACCGAATTAGCTGATGGCCATCTCTGTTCATGGCCGTAACGACTGATTTGTTGCTGTTGATGTTGCGAATTCTGCAACTAATGTTGGCGCTCTTCGTGAACTTTGATAGTTCGGCGACGTTTAGTCTGAGGCAGACTATTGGCGGCATGGCAAAAGGTTTTGCTGTTGGTCCCGTAGTTTGGGATTTTTGGCTTGATGGAGCGACTGGTGGTGGTGCCTTCTTATTTGAGACCTTTTGGGACTCTTTTGGTAAAGCTGTTTTATCAACAGCAATTTTTTTATCAGCAGCAGCCACTCCAGGAGAAGATGATGTTGGTGGCGATGATGGATTCGGGCACTTCAGTATCCGATTCCTCGACAACGCTCATGGTTTTCTCCTCTGAAGTCGCTGAATCGCACAGCTGGTTCACTTCATCCAGCCTTCGGTACAACGACAAGAGGAAATCCCCACCATGGTTGGTTACTTGTTCCTTAATTAAGGACAAGACCTCGTTTACTTTTTCCTTCCTTTTGCTTTTTTCCCCATTTTATAGGGCTGATCGAAAGGAAGATCTTTTCTGAAAATATATATGAAATGAAAGAAAAATATTTCTGAAATTAAAAAATAATTAATGAAATAATAAAAAATAAAAAGTAGCAGGTAGCGAAATGCTCGATTTTGGTTTTGGGTTTTTTTTCAATCGGTAGCAGGTAGCTTGACGATATGATGCGTGATCTGCGTGTGCTCGTGTTGAGCGCTCGATGATGACTGTGATGCTTTCTTCATATTTCGCAACTAGTTCAACGCTACCAGATTGGGCGTTGCCGCGCCTGTAAGAGTCTAAAAATTTTGTTTTCGATTCAAAAGAATATATTTTAAAAAAAAAAAAAAATATATATATTCAGAAAACGTTCTTTTACAAAAGTATTCACAAGATAGATTTATAACAGCTTATTAACACAACTTGTTTCTTGACTCACAATAATAATTCACTTATTAATAATTCACAACGAATAGTAATTAACTGCACTAACTCTGATCATTTCTGAATGGAACTGAAAGATACTAAAAGTGTAACTAGGAACTGCACTGAACTGTTGATGACGAAGAACTGTCTAAAGATGATGAGCAACCAAAACTGTACTGTTTGTGTATTTGCATGCAGCTTAAATACTATTTGAGTGCTGTGCAACTTCTTTGTTTGTTTTTGGACTTTGATCTTGTCCTTGAATTTACGGAGTAAGCATGTTGATCTCTAAGATAGCAAAATGTGATAATTGTTATTCATGTTGGAACATGTCTTTGGATCAAAATGGTAAACAAGATAAGAATGTGTATGCGCAATTGGACATCTGGTTGTCCTTGAATTTAGAAGACGTAAACATGTTTACTTCTTAGATCTGAATTAGAGATAAGGAATGGAATTTTCATTAGGGCTGCGCGTATGAATAATATTATGAATGTGTATTATGAGTAATATTATGATTGAATATAAACAATACATAGTTATTCATATAATTTGGAATGTATGAGGTGTGGGATCTACTGCTACTGAATGATATGAAAATCTTCTAGTTTTATCATTTCTATAGTTTTATTTTCTGTTATTTCTGATACATAATATGGGAGAATAACACTATCTTTTATTTTAAAGTATGTGTTAATAAATGTGTTATTTTTTATGACTATACATATTACAATTTTCAAATTTAATTAATTTGCTTCCGGATATGTTTAATTTTAATTTATTACAATTATGTTCAATATTTATATTTGTAATATTTTTTGTCAAAATAATTCTGGGTATCATTTCTTTTATTTTATCTCCCGTAAAGTTTTTCATTGGACAGTATGCTTCTTTAAATTTAATAATATTTGAAGTACAGTTATCATTTATTTCATGTAGGTTTTTCTTTAATTTATTAATTTAACCTTTCTGTTATATACTTTATTATTCTCGTCTATAATAAAAATGCTTTCATCTAGTAATATAGCTTTATTATTTTTGTTTGGCATCGGTTCGATAACAATAGTGGACTAGGAAATATTAGAATATTGTGGTATTAATAGGACTATTACGATAAGTCTATTTTCGGAAATTACGGTTATTTTAGTGTCTTTAAAACCTTGTATACCCTCTGTTAGTCTAAGTTCTTCTTTTGTTAAAATGTTTCCAGTCAATATGCCAAGTTTGCTTGTTAAAATGATTTGTTCTATGTCGTCTATATGGTGTCGAAAGAGATTTATATCGTAATTGATTTGATAAATGTTTTGAACGTAGTCTATTTCGTCTTGTAATTTATTGAAATTGTTTTTATTAAATATGTTAATGTTATTTAAAAACTGTGTGATGTTTAATTGTTGCTTTTGAATATGGTCTGCTATGTCTTTTATTTGTTGAGAAATTTTGGAATTAAAGGAGATTTGTTTATTACTTTCTGATATTAATTCTTTATTATTTGTAGTAAGGGCTTCTAATTGTGTTTTTATTTCGATCTCATCTTGTGAGTCCATTGTTCCTGCTAAGTATTTTAGTCCTGTGCCTAATATATTCATGAGTGCTCGTTTATTTTTAGAATGTGGTCTGAGATTGTATATTTTTTGTTCTAAGTGTTTATAGTTATGTACTAATGTGTTGAACATTGGGTTAGTTGTACCGATTTTTATTTTTATTAAGTTTATATTTTCGTTTATGTGATGCATTGTATTTTCTATTTCTGTAACATTTATAATATGAAGGATTTTGTTGAATTTTTCAATAATATTAATATCGTCTTTCTTAATTGTCATGTGTCCATGGTTGTTATTTAAGTCATGTATTTCAAGTGATTGTCCATGTATCAAGGATAGTATTGTTGAGAATAATAAAATTATGATCTGGGAATTCATCTGTAAAAGATAGGAATATGTTAAGGTTTCCTTTTAATGATTTTGATTTTTGCTTGAATTGAGGGAGAATCAATTGTTTGGAATTTCTTTTTACGTTTTATATGTGACTTGTAGTATTTTAAACCAGATTCTTTATTAATTATATGATTTTCATCGATTTTTTCTGTATCGAGTTTCCTAAATTTTGTATGATTTTTTCCACCTCGTGTTTCTTTAATAAAATTTGTTCCAGGTTGTATTTCTACTTCTTCTCTACCATTTTTTAATTTATCGATAGTAATTTGCTTTTTCTTTAGAATTTTTTCTTTAATTGAATTATATTCGTCATTTTTTATAATTCCATTTTTAAAATCTATTGGTTTCTTATCTGTAGTCGAATGAATAGTGTTATTATAGAAACGTATTATTTTTAAGATTTTTTTTCGACTATCTCTTGTGTTCATTAATTGTGTTGTGTAGTCGTTCTACATCTAAATTAGATGTGTGATTGTTATTAGAAGTAAAAAGGATTTCTATATGTTCATTTTGTAAAAATTCTCTTAATGGAAGAGCTTTGAATCCCAGTTCGTTGTCGACTATAATTTTATTTATTGATCCTATTGTAGAAAGTAGAAAAAGAATGGTTCTTTTGAATTCAGTCCAAGTTCTTGCTGTAATTTTAATAGCTTGTGCGAATTTGCTAAATTTGTCAATGAATGTAACGAAAATTTGTTTTTCCAGCGTATAAAATACGTCAACGTGAATAATTTCATTAGGACCTGAGGGTGTTTCTGTTAATTGATATTTATGCTTGATTGGCTTACGTTCATACTTTTCTAAGTTACATATTTCACAGTTATTAATGAATTGAGTGACTCTGATATTAAGTTTTGGATTATAATATTTTAAATGTAATTCTTTGTAAACCTCTATAATCCTCTATGGCTGTTTCTAAGATGTTCTTCTTTAATAAGTTCTGCTTATTCTTCTTTATTTATTATGTCTTTTAGCATTGTTTCAGTTTTAACTATTTTTAGTTGATTTTGTGCTTCAAAATGCGTTTTAAAAACATCTTCTAGTGTTTTATGAAATTCTTCATTTTCTATGTAGATGCAGTTTAGAGATTTTGGGTTAAAATGTGATTTCAAAAGAGTTAATGCAGTTTCTGCATCTAAAGATTTAAGATATATTACTTTCCTATGTTTATTGAAAATTCTTATTTGTTTTATACGCAAAGAACCAGAATTTGTTTTAAGAATTGCTATTTGTCTTTTAAAGATGTTTAGAGGAGATTTGGTGATTGGAAATGGATTAATGTCTTCGATTTCTCTATTCTCTTCATTAAGATTTATTTCTATTCTTGAAAGAGCATCTGCGTTTTTATTTAATGTTCCTTTTTTATATTTAATTTCGTAGTCAAATTCTGATAATTTTAATCTCCATCTTACAAGTTTTGAATTAGGTTCTTTAATTGTGAAGAGCCAAGTTAATGGTTTATGATCGGTTTCGAGCAAGAATTTTCGTCCGAAAAGATATGGTCTGAAGTATTTGGTTGACCAGATAATTGCTAATAATTAACAGGATCATGTGTTAACAGTTTTTTAAGTGTGTTGAAGCTTTCTTGGTATCTTATGTCTGAAATGTTTATTTTTGCATCGTTTTTTAGAAATAATGTCATTGGTTTCGCTATCAATATGAATACTCTTTAATAAATTTCCTATAGTAACCAGTTAGTCCTAGGAATTGTTTAATTTGTTTTACAGTTTTTGGAATGGGAAATTTTGTCACGCATTCGATTTTTTTAGGGTTTGTTTTTATACTGTCTTGTGTTACTATGTGTCCAAGGAATTCTGTTTCCTTTTTTAAGAATTCTGATTTATCTAATTGAATTTTTAAATTAGCTTTTTTTAAACAATTGAAAATTATATTAATAGAATTTATGTGTTCTTGTAACGACGTTGGAAATATGATAATGTCATCCAGATATACTAAACAGATCTTATTAATATGATCCTTAAGGATATTTTTCATAAGTCTTTGAAATGTCGCTGAAGACAGCCCCAGCCCTTCAGTCCAAATGGCATTCGTAAGAATTCATAGTTTCCTCCTTCTACATTAAAGGCGGTCTTGTGAACATCCTTTTCCTCAATTTCTATTTGATGAAATCCCTTAGCTAAATCAAGGGTTGGTAAATACCGTCATCTGCCCAGTTTATCTAAATTTCATCAATATTTGGCAGGGTACTTGTCGTCTATTGTAACTTCATTAAGTTTACGATAGTCTATGACAAGCCTCCACTTTTGTTTACCGCTTGCGTCGACCTTCTTCGGTACGATCCAAACAGGAGCGGAATAAGGCGAATAACTCGGTCTTATTATTTTATTTTCGAGGAGTTCGTGAATCTGTTGTTTGACTTCATCTTTATGTATATATGGGAACCTATATGATTTCATTTGAATTTGGAATTTGAAAATTCCTTCATCAGCAATAACTTCACTTTTCAAGAACATCTTCGTCTTGAGATAGGCTAAACCTTTTTGTTGGTTTACTAATAAGTGTAAAGTATGCTGTTTTGAATTTTGGAACAAGATTTGTATTGTTTAGCCATTTATTTTTAATAGATTTTGTTTATAATCTAATTTAGCGTTAAATCGTTTCAGTATGTCATTGCCAATTAAACCGTCATATTTATCATGGAATGCGCAAATCAAAAAGTCGATTTTTTGCTCAGAAATGCCAAATTCTTTGAAAAGAGGAACTGATACTCTTTCTGTTACATTTATTTTATTATTATGTATTGTTTTAATTTGAATTTTATTTATTAGTACTTTCCATTTAGGGTTACAAAGACCTGGATTAATGATTGAACTTGTTGCTCCGGTGTCAATAATGAATTTTAGTGGATTTTTATTAGATTTAATTTTTACATATGGTAAGTCACCTCCGAGGCTCGTGAGTGAAAATTTTCACTTGTTTCACATTGATTAACATCCATGGGTTCAACAGTTTGATTTTGTTGAACACTTGGTAAATTATCTTGAATGTCGTTTGAAAATCTATTGTAGTTCTGTTGTCTACTGTCATATCTATAATTATTGTTGGATTGTCTATATCTGTTCTGGTTGTCTATAGTTATTAAATTGAAAATTTCTATTTTGGTTTTGGTCATACCTGTGGTCATTAAATTGTCTGTTCCTATTCTGATTTTGTTCATACTTATTGTTGTTAAATTGTTCGTTTCTGTTTTGGTTTTGTTCGTATTTATTATTTTTAAAATGTTCATTTCTATTTTGATTTTGTTCATACCTGTTATTGTTAAATTTTCTATTTCTGTTTTGATTTTGTTCGTACCTGTTATTGTTAAATTGTCTATTTCTATTTTGATTTATTTGTTGTTTAGGGAATTGATTATTGTATTTGTTATTATTATAGTTACGTGTTTGTCTGTTGTTATAATGATTTATATCATTATAAGATTGATCTGCGTAACCTCCTTGACTTAATATGTTGATTGCGGATTCGAGACTTTCAGGATTTCTACAGGTTAAAACGGTTTTCATAGGTTCGGGTATTTTACTTTTAAAAACGGTTAATGCTTTGCGAATATTATTTAATGCACATGGGTTTGCTATTTCACCTGGACCGGAAATTAGTAAAGTTTTATTATTTAATTTTCTTAATTTGTCTTTAATTTCATTGTAAAAGCCTAATACATTATTTTTCACTACGCCTTTCACTAAAGTTATTTTGTAGAACAGCTTTAATATCGCTCCATGCAGTGGCTTGTGTATTTGTTTCTATGACTTCCCTGGTTCTTTTAATTAATTTACTTTTAATAATGTCAGAAAATAAATATTTTGATAAGTCATCGTATGATAATAAGAATGGGTGTATTCTGTCTACTAAGTTCGAAAAGGTTAGTAAATTGTCTGGGTTTCCGTCAAAATATGGGAGTGCATTTAAGTACTTGATTGGATTTATTACCACACTATTTCCTTGATTTTCTACTGCCATTTTTACTTATATTTGTATTTTAACTTTAGAAAGCACTTTTAGTTAAAAAAAAAATTTTGTTTTAAAAAAATTATATATTTTGTAAATATTGTAATTGTATTGTATTAAAAAAAAAATTATATATTTGTATGATATATGTATGGTTTTTTTGTATAATATAATAAAATTAAAATCTTAGTAACCTTTTTATTTTTGTTGTTGATCCTGATGTTGTGTTTCGTCTTCTTGTTTTATTGTTGATTTTAATGTTGTGTTTCGTTTTGTTGTTGATCTTGATGTCTTCTCTGTTAATTTTTCTCTGTTGATTTCCTCCGTTGATTTTCTTTGGTGATTTTTGTTGATATTTTCTGTTGGTTTTTCTGTTGATTTTTCTGTTGATTTTTGATGATTCGTCTTCTTGTTTTGTATAGTTTTCTTCTTTATTTCACTGTTGATTCTTGATGTTTCGCCTTCTTTTTTTTCTTGCATATTAATTATTTATTTATATAATTTCTTGTCAGATAGTTGTGTTAAAAAAATTTTCATAAAATAAAATTATGAAGTATTTTTCTTTTGAAGTTAAGTATTTTTTCATAAAATAAAGTTATGAAAATTAAAATACTTTTTTCTTTTTTTACTTTTGTTGGAATTTGTTGTTAAGATCTTTCTTATTTACAACAAACCCCGTTTGTTTTATTTTTTTGTTTTGGTGGTGCACTTTTAAACTTTAAAAAAAGTAAGTCTTTAATGTGATAATTATTATTCATGTTAGAACATGTCTTTGGATCAAAATGGTAAACAAGATAAGAATGTATAAACGGTAAACAAGATAAGAATGTGTATGCGCAATTGGACATCTGGTTGTCCTTGAATTTAGAAGACGTAAACATGTTTACTTCTTAGATCTGAATTAGAGATAAGGAATGGAATTTTCCATAAGGGCTGTGCGTATGAATAATTTTATGAATGTGTATTATGAGTAATATTATGATTGAATATATACAATATGATTACATAGTTATTCATATTATTTGGAATGTATGAGGTGTGTGATCTACTGCTATAACATCTAAACCCAATGGGACAAATCTACTTTCGTCAAGTATATAGAGTATTAAATTATCTAAAAATTCACAAATTTGCTGGGCGTTCGTTTTGAATAGGTGATCTGCAACGCTGGCATTACCACTGCGCAGGCTTTTTCATATTTCTTTCTCTAGTACCGTCCAATAGCGCTAAAATCCGTACTCTTTAACAGGCATTGAAGTTGGATATCTTAAGACTCAAATAAGACATCAACTTTATTTAAACAGTTATAAAGGATAGTATTTTTCCAAAAATAAAGTCATAAACGAAGTTTTTACCGTTAGTATTAAATCATGTCAACATTAGAGATAGGCCCTTACTGTAGACCGATTTTTTTTCTTAAACTATACCCAAGAATCATTTCCCAAATTATTGTGCACGAATTAGGGGACACCCTGTAGAAACCAATCAAGAAAAATTGTGTGAATAAAATTAACAGAAGATAGTTTGCATTCTAGAAGTGATTGTTAATTTTGTCGTATTGACCAAATCAGATGGGGCTAAGGTGCGTTATAGGGTTTTTCGGTTAGGGCTTTCTGATACCCCTTTCTTGAAATCTTGTTTGTGGAAAAACTCAATCATATGTAATAAAATTTAATTTATCCACTTTGCGTTAAAATTGGACCACGTCCATTAAAGTAGTACAGCTGTGTAGAACTAATTTTAACCTTTCATTTCATATCAATATTTAGGTCCACCCACTTTTAAACACACCCCCTGCTGAACTTCAATTAAGAAAGTTAGTTTTCGGCTCTAACTCTGTCGAGGAGGGTTGGATTGAACTTAATTTTTATAAGATGAAAGATATTTTTATTTCCTTTTAAATGATACTAACTCCCTAACATCAATCAAACAACTTAGAGAACGCATTTTTCAAACAAGCACTCAAAACTTTGGAGGCCTCTCTCTCCTAAAGAAGTCGTTTCCCCCACATTCCGCCCTTTTATTTGGCTTGGTGGGTGTTGGGTGGGGTGGAATGGGGTGAAAGGGTCAAAATACCGTAAAACCCTATATTGCATATTTGCCTCAGATGGAAAATAGCTTTTAATGTGAGTAATTCGGGTCCTAAGGTTTTAAATGTCAAGAAAATTTATTTAATTGACACTATCCATAAAATTCCGTATGAGGTCTGGCTTGACACTGTTGTTGTCTTTATACCAAGACTTGAGTGTCTCTACGGAGGTCAAACTGTTGAATAACTATTTCTTTTTTATCAAAAACCTTATCCTTATTGCGTATTACTGCACTCTTTTCATTATATCTTGGAATTATATATTTTATAATTATTATAATTATAATTTTATTTATTGATCCTATTGTAGAAAGTAGAAAAAGAATGGTTCTTTTGAATTCAGTCCAAGTTCTTGCTGTAATTTTAATAGCTTGTGCGAATTTGCTAAATTTGTCAATGAATGTAACGAAAATTTGTTTTTCCAGCGTATAAAATACGTCAACGTGAATAATTTCATTAGGACCTGAGGGTGTTTCTGTTAATTGATATTTATGCTTGATTGGCTTACGTTCATACTTTTCTAAGTTACATATTTCACAGTTATTAATGAATTGAGTGACTCTGATATTAAGTTTTGGATTATAATATTTTAAATGTAATTCTTTGTAAACCTCTATAATTCCTCTATGGCTGTTTCTAAGATGTTCTTCTTTAATAAGTTCTGCTTATTCTTCTTTATTTATTATGTCTTTTAGCATTGTTTCAGTTTTAACTATTTTTAGTTGATTTTGTGCTTCAAAATGCGTTTTAAAAACATCTTCTAGTGTTTTATGAAATTCTTCATTTTCTATGTAGATGCAGTTTAGAGATTTTGGGTTAAAATGTGATTTCAAAAGAGTTAATGCAGTTTCTGCATCTAAAGATTTAAGATATATTACTTTCCTATGTTTATTGAAAATTCTTATTTGTTTTATACGCAAAGAACCAGAATTTGTTTTAAGAATTGCTATTTGTCTTTTAAAGATGTTTAGAGGAGATTTGGTGATTGGAAATGGATTAATGTCTTCGATTTCTCTATTCTCTTCATTAAGATTTATTTCTATTCTTGAAAGAGCATCTGCGTTTTTATTTAATGTTCCTTTTTTATATTTAATTTCGTAGTCAAATTCTGATAATTTTAATCTACATCTTACAAGTTTTGAATTAGGTTCTTTAATTGTGAAGAGCCAAGTTAATGGTTTATGATCGGTTTCGAGCAAGAATTTTCGTCCGAAAAGATATGGTCTGAAGTATTTGGTTGACCAGATAATTGCTAATAATTAACAGGATCATGTGTTAACAGTTTTTTAAGTGTGTTGAAGCTTTCTTGGTATCTTATGTCTGAAATGTTTATTTTTGCATCGTTTTTTAGAAATAATGTCATTGGTTTCGCTATCAATATGAATACTCTTTAATAAATTTCCTATAGTAACCAGTTAGTCCTAGGAATTGTTTAATTTGTTTTACAGTTTTTGGAATGGGAAATTTTGTCACGCATTCGATTTTTTTAGGGTTTGTTTTTATACTGTCTTGTGTTACTATGTGTCCAAGGAATTCTGTTTCCTTTTTTAAGAATTCTGATTTATCTAATTGAATTTTTAAATTAGCTTTTTTTAAACAATTGAAAATTATATTAATAGAATTTATGTGTTCTTGTAACGACGTTGGAAATATGATAATGTCATCCAGATATACTAAACAGATCTTATTAATATGATCCTTAAGGATATTTTTCATAAGTCTTTGAAATGTCGCTGAAGACAGCCCCAGCCCTTCAGTCCAAATGGCATTCGTAAGAATTCATAGTTTCCTCCTTCTACATTAAAGGCGGTCTTGTGAACATCCTTTTCCTCAATTTCTATTTGATGAAATCCCTTAGCTAAATCAAGGGTTGGTAAATACCGTCATCTGCCCAGTTTATCTAAATTTCATCAATATTTGGCAGGGTACTTGTCGTCTATTGTAACTTCATTAAGTTTACGATAGTCTATGACAAGCCTCCACTTTTGTTTACCGCTTGCGTCGACCTTCTTCGGTACGATCCAAACAGGAGCGGAATAAGGCGAATAACTCGGTCTTATTATTTTATTTTCGAGGAGTTCGTGAATCTGTTGTTTGACTTCATCTTTATGTATATATGGGAACCTATATGATTTCATTTGAATTTGGAATTTGAAAATTCCTTCATCAGCAATAACTTCACTTTTCAAGAACATCTTCGTCTTGAGATAGGCTAAACCTTTTTGTTGGTTTACTAATAAGTGTAAAGTATGCTGTTTTGAATTTTGGAACAAGATTTGTATTGTTTAGCCATTTATTTTTAATAGATTTTGTTTATAATCTAATTTAGCGTTAAATCGTTTCAGTATGTCATTGCCAATTAAACCGTCATATTTATCATGGAATGCGCAAATCAAAAAGTCGATTTTTTGCTCAGAAATGCCAAATTCTTTGAAAAGAGGAACTGATACTCTTTCTGTTACATTTATTTTATTATTATGTATTGTTTTAATTTGAATTTTATTTATTAGTACTTTCCATTTAGGGTTACAAAGACCTGGATTAATGATTGAACTTGTTGCTCCGGTGTCAATAATGAATTTTAGTGGATTTTTATTAGATTTAATTTTTACATATGGTAAGTCACCTCCGAGGCTCGTGAGTGAAAATTTTCACTTGTTTCACATTGATTAACATCCATGGGTTCAACAGTTTGATTTTGTTGAACACTTGGTAAATTATCTTGAATGTCGTTTGAAAATCTATTGTAGTTCTGTTGTCTACTGTCATATCTATAATTATTGTTGGATTGTCTATATCTGTTCTGGTTGTCTATAGTTATTAAATTGAAAATTTCTATTTTGGTTTTGGTCATACCTGTGGTCATTAAATTGTCTGTTCCTATTCTGATTTTGTTCATACTTATTGTTGTTAAATTGTTCGTTTCTGTTTTGGTTTTGTTCGTATTTATTATTTTTAAAATGTTCATTTCTATTTTGATTTTGTTCATACCTGTTATTGTTAAATTTTCTATTTCTGTTTTGATTTTGTTCGTACCTGTTATTGTTAAATTGTCTATTTCTATTTTGATTTATTTGTTGTTTAGGGAATTGATTATTGTATTTGTTATTATTATAGTTACGTGTTTGTCTGTTGTTATAATGATTTATATCATTATAAGATTGATCTGCGTAACCTCCTTGACTTAATATGTTGATTGCGGATTCGAGACTTTCAGGATTTCTACAGGTTAAAACGGTTTTCATAGGTTCGGGTATTTTACTTTTAAAAACGGTTAATGCTTTGCGAATATTATTTAATGCACATGGGTTTGCTATTTCACCTGGACCGGAAATTAGTAAAGTTTTATTATTTAATTTTCTTAATTTGTCTTTAATTTCATTGTAAAAGCCTAATACATTATTTTTCACTACGCCTTTCACTAAAGTTATTTTGTAGAACAGCTTTAATATCGCTCCATGCAGTGGCTTGTGTATTTGTTTCTATGACTTCCCTGGTTCTTTTAATTAATTTACTTTTAATAATGTCAGAAAATAAATATTTTGATAAGTCATCGTATGATAATAAGAATGGGTGTATTCTGTCTACTAAGTTCGAAAAGGTTAGTAAATTGTCTGGGTTTCCGTCAAAATATGGGAGTGCATTTAAGTACTTGATTGGATTTATTACCACACTATTTCCTTGATTTTCTACTGCCATTTTTACTTATATTTGTATTTTAACTTTAGAAAGCACTTTTAGTTAAAAAAAAAATTTTGTTTTAAAAAAATTATATATTTTGTAAATATTGTAATTGTATTGTATTAAAAAAAAAATTATATATTTGTATGATATATGTATGGTTTTTTTGTATAATATAATAAAATTAAAATCTTAGTAACCTTTTTATTTTTGTTGTTGATCCTGATGTTGTGTTTCGTCTTCTTGTTTTATTGTTGATTTTAATGTTGTGTTTCGTTTTGTTGTTGATCTTGATGTCTTCTCTGTTAATTTTTCTCTGTTGATTTCCTCCGTTGATTTTCTTTGGTGATTTTTGTTGATATTTTCTGTTGGTTTTTCTGTTGATTTTTCTGTTGATTTTTGATGATTCGTCTTCTTGTTTTGTATAGTTTTCTTCTTTATTTCACTGTTGATTCTTGATGTTTCGCCTTCTTTTTTTTCTTGCATATTAATTATTTATTTATATAATTTCTTGTCAGATAGTTGTGTTAAAAAAATTTTCATAAAATAAAATTATGAAGTATTTTTCTTTTGAAGTTAAGTATTTTTTCATAAAATAAAGTTATGAAAATTAAAATACTTTTTTCTTTTTTTACTTTTGTTGGAATTTGTTGTTAAGATCTTTCTTATTTACAACAAACCCCGTTTGTTTTATTTTTTTGTTTTGGTGGTGCACTTTTAAACTTTAAAAAAAGTAAGTCTTTAATGTGATAATTATTATTCATGTTAGAACATGTCTTTGGATCAAAATGGTAAACAAGATAAGAATGTATAAACGGTAAACAAGATAAGAATGTGTATGCGCAATTGGACATCTGGTTGTCCTTGAATTTAGAAGACGTAAACATGTTTACTTCTTAGATCTGAATTAGAGATAAGGAATGGAATTTTCCATAAGGGCTGTGCGTATGAATAATTTTATGAATGTGTATTATGAGTAATATTATGATTGAATATATACAATATGATTACATAGTTATTCATATTATTTGGAATGTATGAGGTGTGTGATCTACTGCTATAACATCTAAACCCAATGGGACAAATCTACTTTCGTCAAGTATATAGAGTATTAAATTATCTAAAAATTCACAAATTTGCTGGGCGTTCGTTTTGAATAGGTGATCTGCAACGCTGGCATTACCACTGCGCAGGCTTTTTCATATTTCTTTCTCTAGTACCGTCCAATAGCGCTAAAATCCGTACTCTTTAACAGGCATTGAAGTTGGATATCTTAAGACTCAAATAAGACATCAACTTTATTTAAACAGTTATAAAGGATAGTATTTTTCCAAAAATAAAGTCATAAACGAAGTTTTTACCGTTAGTATTAAATCATGTCAACATTAGAGATAGGCCCTTACTGTAGACCGATTTTTTTTCTTAAACTATACCCAAGAATCATTTCCCAAATTATTGTGCACGAATTAGGGGACACCCTGTAGAAACCAATCAAGAAAAATTGTGTGAATAAAATTAACAGAAGATAGTTTGCATTCTAGAAGTGATTGTTAATTTTGTCGTATTGACCAAATCAGATGGGGCTAAGGTGCGTTATAGGGTTTTTCGGTTAGGGCTTTCTGATACCCCTTTCTTGAAATCTTGTTTGTGGAAAAACTCAATCATATGTAATAAAATTTAATTTATCCACTTTGCGTTAAAATTGGACCACGTCCATTAAAGTAGTACAGCTGTGTAGAACTAATTTTAACCTTTCATTTCATATCAATATTTAGGTCCACCCACTTTTAAACACACCCCCTGCTGAACTTCAATTAAGAAAGTTAGTTTTCGGCTCTAACTCTGTCGAGGAGGGTTGGATTGAACTTAATTTTTATAAGATGAAAGATATTTTTATTTCCTTTTAAATGATACTAACTCCCTAACATCAATCAAACAACTTAGAGAACGCATTTTTCAAACAAGCACTCAAAACTTTGGAGGCCTCTCTCTCCTAAAGAAGTCGTTTCCCCCACATTCCGCCCTTTTATTTGGCTTGGTGGGTGTTGGGTGGGGTGGAATGGGGTGAAAGGGTCAAAATACCGTAAAACCCTATATTGCATATTTGCCTCAGATGGAAAATAGCTTTTAATGTGAGTAATTCGGGTCCTAAGGTTTTAAATGTCAAGAAAATTTATTTAATTGACACTATCCATAAAATTCCGTATGAGGTCTGGCTTGACACTGTTGTTGTCTTTATACCAAGACTTGAGTGTCTCTACGGAGGTCAAACTGTTGAATAACTATTTCTTTTTTATCAAAAACCTTATCCTTATTGCGTATTACTGCACTCTTTTCATTATATCTTGGAAAAACATAATTATTAATTATTTCGCAAGGACAAATTTCAATCCCTTTCCGGCCCTGCATACACCTATGTGTAGGCAAATTTATGCATACTTTGTCTTCAATCTCAAACATGTTCGCGTGCCTCTATCAAACTTTTAACAGTCATTGTGGTCATTTATTTTCTCCAATATGACTTAGTGTAGAGTGAATATTGCAAAAAGAAGTTGACTATGTGGAAACGTGCGAGAAGTAGTCGACGTAAGTATTAATTTTGATCTTATTTTGTTGTTAGTTTTTAAATTTTGTAGATTTTCGTTGTTTAAAAATAAATAAATTTCATTAATAAACTTAAAGAAATGGATTTTTGTAGCAATAATATGTGTAGGTTGGGATTTAATCATGGCAAACCGTGTGATTTTTGGGCTTTTTTTTAGACGGTAATTAGGATCTTACAAATGATGAAGATGTGGAAGAGGTTTTACGTCTGCTCGCTGAAAGTCCGATGTGAGCGAATTTACTGAATCTTTACAAGAACACGAAAAAAATAAATATGACACGGAACAAAATAATGCTAGGGACGAAGAAAAGGTAGAAGAAACAGGAAGACAATTCGCGGACACGACTAATCAAATAATAAGTTTATTTTTCATTTCAGGAATAGTTTTGGATTTCGAGGTGTACCAAGGTATTTAAACACCACTCGGCAATCGGTCTTTGGGCTTAGGTCCAAGCGTAATTCTACGTTTAGTACAAACTTTGCCGGAAAAGTATTATGTTTTCTTCGATCGATATTTTACTACGGTTCCGCTTTTGGAACAATTGAGCAAATATAAAAACAGCCCATAAAATATTTTTCATTTACTTAAATTTTTTGACAAAAACTTTTGTCACCGGAGATACACATGTGTAAAAAAAATTATAGGAGCCCCCGACCGATACTTCCAACTTTCAATAGTAGGTGTTGTCATCGGAGATACACATGAGTTGAAAATTTGAAGAAAATCGGAAAATATGGGCCTCAGGGTCCTGGTCACTCCAAAAATTTTACAAAAAGTTTTGTCCATTGGAGATACACATGTGTTTAAAATTTGAAGAAATCGAAACAAACACACGGGTACGCGAAGTTAATATATAGTTTAAAAATAAATGGCTCGGGAATCATACAAAACAATCGGATTCGAAATGTTGTGTTGAAGGCCGACAAAATGATTAAAAGAATAGAAACCGATGAAAGAGTCCAATCTAATGAGAAAATTTCAATTATAAAATGGAAAGACAATAAGTCGGTTACTCTCGCATCAACTGCATTCGGTAAAAGTCCGTAAAGCTCCGTCTCAAGATGGTGCAAAGAAAGAAGGTCCCACATTAACGCCACGTTTCCTGCGATTGCTAGGGAGTATAATACTCACTTGGGTGGAGTTGATGTGTGATGTTGTGTGATGGAGGGCTATCGCACGTAGATTAAATATAAAAAATGTACATTAAAAGTGGGGCTTCACTACATCGACTTGGCCGTAGTAAATGCATGGATTGAGTACAGAAAAGATTGTACTGCTAATAACTTCCAGAAAAAGATGATCTAAGACCTCCTAGTCTTCAAACTAAAAATAGCTGATGCGCCCCTTTCCTCACCGAAGAGAACCAGAATAATACCAATAAATAATAAGCACTGCTCGATCCTGCAGGGAAGTCTTCTACGAGTCGGACCCGACTCGATGGCAAAAATGAGATGTTTATTTGTGCCTTACCTGTGAAAGGAGCTGTTTCACAGACTTTTATACCAATCCAAATATTTAACAGATTAGATAGATTTAGTCTTCTTATTTTTTTATATATTGTTTTCCTTTTTAAATGCTCTGTATTAACTTCGCGTGCGCGTGGCTGGCGAACTGGCTGGCTGGTCAGATCTTGTGATCAATTTTTAACCCACATTTACATGACAAATTTTTATTTTTATGGGTTGTTTTTGGCGTTTCAACGGTATGACCGGCAACGGTATTTTTTGCCCCGCCCACCGACCCCGCCCCCCGCCCACCACCCACGTCCCAGAAATGTGGGCGGGGCATGGGGGCGGGGCCGCCTTTGGGTGGGAGGGGCATCCAAAGTTTTGAGTTTTTTTTTAGAAAAATGCATTTTTCTAAGTATTTATAAGGCGGTATGGGGTTAATTGGTATCATACGAAAGGTAATAAAAATACCTTTCATTTGAAAGAAAAAAATGGGGCGAATAGAGCCCCCCTTGACGGAGTTAGAGCAAAAAACAGACTTTTTCATAAAAATGTAAAAAGGGGCGTGTTTAAAAGTGGGTGGGGCTAAATATTGTTATCAAATGAAAGGTGATAATTAGGTCTACACAGCCATGCCTATTTTATGGGCGTGTCATTCTTTTTTCGTGCAATTTCATATAATTGAGTGGTTTTCATACGATTGAGTTTTTCCCATACAAAACCGGGTGATATATAGCAAACTACGGTACATCCGGCATTCGATTTAGCCTTATTGACACCCCTCACCTTAAAGCCCTAATTGAGCAGATTGCGAAAATCGCCATCTTGTTTGGGGGAGACGCCCACTTTAGGCGTGAGGGGCGTCCAAAGTTTTGATTTTTTTTTCAGAAAAATGCATTTTTCTAAGTTCTTAGAAGGAGGTATAAAAATATAAGTTAATTGAGCGCAAATAATTTTACAGTGCGTTCATAATTTTCGAACACGCTTTTTAAAAGGAAAAACTCCTATCTGAACATAAATGAATTGAGCGCAAAGCATTTTACAGTGCGTCCATAATTTTTAAATACGCTTTTTAAAAGGAAGAACTCATTTCTGAATATAAACCAACTGAGCAATGGAGTCACACTTTTTAAAAGGAAGAACTTCAATAAAAATATAAGTTAATTGAGCGCAAATAATTTTACAGTGCGTTCATAATTTTCGAACACGCTTTTTAAAAGGAAAAACTCCTATCTGAACATAAATGAATTGAGCGCAAAGCATTTTACAGTGCGTCCATAATTTTCGAACACGCTTTTTAAAGGAAAAACTCATTTCTGAATATAAAGCAACTAGCAAATGAAATCATATCATCATATCTTTTTGTATGAAAAGAACTCAATCATATGTAATGAGTATAAAATGATCTACCTTCCGTTAAAATAAGGCCACAGCCATAAAGATAGCATGGCTGTGTAGACCTAATTATCACCTTTCATTTGATACCAATATTTAGCCCGACCCACTTTTAAACACGCCCCTTTTTACATTTTTATGAAAAAGTCTGTTTTTTGCTCTAACTCCGTCAAGATGGGCTCTATTGGCCCCATTTTTTTTTTAAATGAAAGGTATTTTTATTACCTTTCGTATGATACCAATTAACCCCCATACCTCCTTCTAAATACTTAGAAAAATGCATTTTTCTGAAAAAACTCAAAACTTTGGACGCCCCTCACACCTAAAGTGGGCGTCTCCCCCAAACAAGATGGCGATTTTCGCAATCTGCTCAATTAGGGCTTTAATGTGAGGGGTGTTAAGAAGGCCAAATCGAATGCCGGACGTTCCGTTGTTTAGCCTTGTTTTTTTATGAATTATATTTTATTTTTTGTTAAGGCAGAAAGAAAAAGAATATGAGGAAAAAACAGTTAAAAAATATAAACGTTATTCGTAGTACCTATAATCAATTTGTGCGCATTAAAACCAAAGCTACACAGATGTGTAGGGCCCTTTTCCGAGGACTAGGAATTCGGAGTTCCTTCCAAAATACCACATTTAAACTTAATCGTACAAAGTTTGGCAAATATGTGTTTTAAAGACTAATAATTTTGACTTTTTTGACGGGAATGTTGGCGGCGTTTGTCGGAAACGCCCCCTTTCCGAGATAGTTTTGACACTATTTTGAAAATTTGGTCCAATCCAACCCCCCTCGACAGAGTTAGAGTCAAAAAATGGCTTTCACAATAAAGTTCAGCAGGGGGTGTGTTCAAAAGTGGGCGTCCCTAAATATTGGTATCAACTGAAAGGTGATAATTACTTCTACACGGCCGTACCTTTTTTATGTGCACGCGCCAACTAAAAAAGAAGTTTTATCAAGTTGTATAAAAGTTTTTAGCTGGCGTACGCCAGCTAAATGGGTATTGTAATAAACAAACAAAAAACCTAGTGCTTACCTTTTGGAAGACATGGTTAAAACTTCAATCTTTAATCCCCTGAGGAATAGCTTATATTGACCACATCAACAATTTGGTTAGATATAGAAAAATATTGTTTTTATATAAATAAAACGCGTATTTTATTTGCCGATGAATAAGGAATTATAATTTGAAAACCAGCAAAACAGCAAAGAAGGAAAAGATAGTGCAATTGTTTGCTATATTGCTTTCAACAAAAAAAATTTCAACAGCAAACAAACAGCAGACCAGAAAATGGTTAGCGTTAACCAAAAAAAATTTGTGGTTAAGAAATATTTAACCAAATTTTTAGTTATAATTCCCACCCCAAAGTCGACTTTTAAAAATTATATATGGATAAGTTGGCGAACACATGAAACAAAAAATTGATTCAAATTTGGGTATTTTTTGCTGTTGCTTTGATCAGCCGTTAAACACAAAAAATACCTAACTCATTTTGTTGAAAGCAATTTAGCAGTTGTTGTAATTCCTTATAACTAGTTTTTAATATAAATCTACAGCCACATATGCTCGTCACATAAAAAGTATGTTACTGAACCCTATGTACTGTTTATTAGAGTATGTGAAACAACGTTAGAACTACCAACCCACCCATTAAACTAGCGTAAAGTTGTTATGACACTACCTTGTTTTGATTTTGGAAATTGGCTGAAAACTAACGGCAGATTAATTAGATAGAAAGTTGTAGTAGGAATAGTAGTCCTTTTTTGATCAAAGCCATTTTCCATGCGTTTTGGACATATATATTACCTCATTCTTACCTCTATCAAAAAATAACATGCTATCTCGTTTATCCGCCACTACTGTCTTCCCTCAAAAAAAAACTGGTTCTTATTCTTAAATAAACGGACAACTAGTCCTTTTATTTTGAGAAGAAGGACTGGTCCGTTTATTCGTTAAAATTATATATATTTTTTAATTTTAGTCAAAAAAACTTAGGTTGCTTTTTGTTAAAATACCATTATTTTATTAAATTAAATCAAAAATATTTCGTTTAATCATTAAAATAGTTTTTTATAAAACTCAATTTATATAATAAAATTAATTCAATGTTACTTTACAAGTTTACAATGACATCTGTTTAGCATCATAAAAAATATTGTTTATACTTTCGCTCTTTGAACGAACTCTTAAATGGTATGATTGCTGCTTTGCTTTGGCTAATCCAGCTTGGCTTTACAAAAACAACAGCTTTTGGCTTTAATTGGGCTTTAAATATTCGATGCATTTTAATTGTTATGTGTGTTAAACAAAACATCGCCTTACGGTGAACGCTATAACTAAAAAATGGCTTTAGTTATAAATCCTAAAAAGTTTTTGGATTTATTTTCGGCTTTATGCTTATGCGTTTTTGTTGTAAGCCAAGCTGTATTAGCCAAAGCAACGCAGAAGATGTTATAGTATCAAACCGATCGGACCTTCTCGGCACATAAATGTGTTTGTTCATCAAAATTGTTAAATATACAGAAGAATTACGAAAGATTTTTATACACTACTTAAATATTAGATGTGTTCAACCACCAAAATGTCAGTGTAGAGTAGTGTAGAGCAGTGAAGATTCATTAAAACTGTCAGAACAAGTTCAGGCAAAAACGTTATACGTCAGATGTTAAAAAGAAGAAAACAAATTACCAAAATTAAAACAAGTTATGGAAGGAATAATTATCCTATTGTTTCTTGTTTGTTTGGTTTTTTGAATTTTTATGTTAAAAGCTCTTTCAAGGCTTTTCCATTTATTTTCCACTTGACACGGTGAAAAACTGTTGCCGTGCGAATTCATTTTGTCGGTGATATACTCCCACATTTTTTTTTTTGTTTTTAACAAAACATTTTTCCCTAAATCGGGGTAAGCTTCCTTGAATATGGAGATCAGAAGTTGTACATAGTTTTCCAGCCAAACTGCTTTTTCTAATGCCTGCGCTGAAGTCGATTGCAAAGGGACGAAATCTGTTCCCAGTGCCTGCGACGACGTTGTTGGCGTGTTTAGCACAAAATCCTTTTCCTCCTCTTCATCTTTATTCATGGAACTCTGGTTTTACTTTCGGCTTTATGCTATTGTGTTTGTAAGCGGTATGAACGAAGAATTTACCAAAATAGATGAGGTTATCTATAAAAATGAGGGTTCCTTAAAAGTTTTATTGTTTGTAAGCTCTCAAGAATATGTTGGATATAAATTATAAAAATTTATTATTTTAAAACTATATAATTTAATATTGTGAATTATTTGTGATTTTATTTTAAAAAACTGTGATGAAATATGTTGTTACTATTTTTTTTTATTTATTTAAATAACGAATAAAGAATAAATCAATTTCGATTTAACTTAAACTTATTCGTATCAAATTTTAAATCGGAATTTTCGTATAGAAGGACTGGTCCTTATATTTTAAGTCCTTATATTCAAATATTTTTCATAAACTTTTATATATTCAAAAAAAAAAAAACTTAAATAGAAGAACTGGTCCTTATTTTTTAGGGAATACAGTAGTTTTCAATAAAAATTAAGTAGATCAGTAAGATCGATTTTATATTTAAGCATCTCAGTGGGTGCGAGTCGTACGCAATAGTGACAACAATGCGATAAGTTTTATCTCGCGGTTTTGTGTTCAATCTAGCTAATGCATGGTAGATTTAGGCGCGCCAGACCAGATATGACAATTGTACTTAACTTATTATTATTATTATTATTATTATTTATTTCGCATTTCTTATTCACATTAAGATAACAAAATCTTATAATTTAGTGACTAGCTTAAGTATGGATATATGAGAAAGCAACTTGAATCAGTACAAAAATTAATAAATGAGAGAGTAAAAGTGAAGATAAAATCAATAAAAATAAAATTGGCGACGGTGAATGTGGTCATTCCAACGAAGCTTATCGTTAACTCACATACCGAGTATTGCGAGATTTTCAGTTTCCTCGATGCAAGTGCCATTCATGGATAATGGCATGGGAATTAGGATTCGCTTAGACGACAGGAGACAGCATTGGGTTATGGAATCATTAAAGTCTACTCGATTGTTTGCTCCTCATTGTATTATGCTGTCTATGTCAGAATTTAACGTTCTTAACATACGTAGTTGTTTGATTTCCACAGGAGAAGTGAATGAACGTTCCTCAAACGCGGCTGCGTCATCCACGTTGCTATAGCGAAAAAATAGCGACCAGTTAATTCTCCCAAAGAAAACCCTTACTCGGATCTGCGTCGAAGGCCTGAAATTGGTCAGGGGGGTTTGAACCCTAGGCCAATGACAGGCGGATATATTAGATAGCAAGTTGTAGTAGTAATAGTAGCCCTCTTTTGATAAAAGCCATCTTCCATGCGTTTTGGAAATATATCTTACCTCTAACAAAAAACATGCTATCTCGTTTATCCGCCACTAGTTTTCAAAAAAAATTAAGTAGATCAGTAAGATAGTTTTTATATTTAGCTTCTCAGTGGGTGCGAGTGCATACGCAATAGTGACAACATGCGAAATTGTCAAAAAAACAATTTCAATTTTCATTTTGAAGTAGTTATTCCATTGGGCCAGTTTATTTCACATTCTCTTTTAATGCACAACGACCAATTTGGAGAGACTCTGACGACTCAATGAAAGATCCCGATTATCTAGCTTTAAGTAGCGACTTACACGTAGAACGTTGGGGTAAGATCCTTGTGGGTTCATTATGTGATGTTTCTCGTTGCTTCTATTTTGAAGGTTATCAAGAAAATGAAGCTGAACCTGGCCCTTCAAATAGTAAAGCAAAATGGGTTAAAAAATATCGCCAGGAACAAAGAAAAATGGGTTACCCATATAACACAAAAAAAAAGAAAGAGCATTCCAGCAAGAGAGCCAAAACCATTACCAGTTTGTCGAAATGAGTGCTGTAACAAGAAATCACTTGTAAGTCAACTACTTTTATTTAGTCGTTACTGGGCTTTACGAAGCTACAATGCAAGGGTACTTTATATCAGCTCTATGACTTTTCTAAAAGACAAGACTATGTCTAAAATCTAAAAGGAAGGCGTCAAATCGAAAAATCGGCAGCTGACATTTGATTACTACATTGAGTTATCGGGCGAACGGATCCTCGTATGCAAAACCTACTTCATGGCTTGTTTTAAAGCAACGAATAGTTTCATAAGAAGTGTAATTAATAAGAAATTAAATTCACCATACATAACTTTAGATAGAAGGGGATATTCCAAACCTACAAATGCACTTACGACGTCAAATAATAATCAACAAATTTCCAGCTTACGAAAGCCATTATTCTAGGCGAGATACATCAACAAAATATTTGCAACCTGGCTTAACGATAGCAAAACTGTTTGAATTATTTTTTTTGAAAATTTTAGAACCGGTTAGCTTGAAGAGATATTCTCAAGTATTTCACTTATATCTAAATCTGAAAATAAAATCTCCACATCTAAATACGTGCTGAACTTGCGACAAACTTAATCATAAAATAACAGTTACTGAAACACCAGATGAGAATTTATGGTTACTTGACGAACTGAGAATTCATCAAGAAAAAGCATATTTAGCTTACTCGTGCAAAAAAAGGACAAAGAGTCAGCTAAAACAAAAATTTCTTTTTATATGCGCCAGTTATGGACATATAATCTCATTGTGCATGATTTGGCTACAAATCAACCGTTTTGCTACATGTAGAATGAAGGAATGGCGAAAAGGGGCGGAAATGAAATAGCTGTGTTTTTAAACATATAGAAAAACAGATAGCGAATAGCAAAGAAAGTTTAATTTTTTATAGTGATTCTTGTCCTGGCCAAAACAAAAATACACACGTGAGTTGTATGTTTATTACAGCTCTTGATAACAGTGACCACCTCCATTGGTCATTTCATTGAAAGGAAAAAGAAAAAACCGAGATTGGCAAAATTTAATAGCATCCATAAGAGAAAAAAATCCATTTAAAGTTGTGGATATGAATAAGTCGAGTTTCCTCAATTTTGCCACAGCTTCAAAAGAAAAATTTACATGGCGAAAAGTCAATACCGATGGGGAAAAGTACTCATGGCGGAATTTTCGATGGCTTCGCTACAAAAAGGATCATTTTAGCACTTTGTTCTATAAAAATAGTCTGGACGAGGATGAGCCATATAAGTTAGTTAATTTAAAAAAACGCGGTTTCATTTGTATGAAATAGGATGACGTAAAGGAAATGGAAACTGTCCCCCCAATTTCTAGAGAAAAAGCACAAGACATTCTCTACCTACTGGACTTCATTGAGCCCGAATTTCATGGCTTTTATAAAAGTTTGCTCCTAGGAACAATATCTGATTGCGATGGTTATCCAGATATTTCAGAGAGCGATAAAGAAAACACAGATGACTAGATATATCATTTAGTCTAAGTTCTTTTTTGCTCAATTTTTAAATAAATATGTACATACTTTCTTTTTCTGTGAATAATAATATCTTAAGAAATGAAAAGATATTTTAGTTATTTTATTTTGGAAGACTAAGCTTTTAAATTATAAGTTAACTTATAAGTCGACTTACAATTTCTTTCGGAAAAACAAAATAAGTTTACTTAGTTATGAAAAATTTATGCAAGCCAATAAGGAAATAAAAACACAAGTCGACTTAGTTTGGGAATATTCGAAAATTTAAGATAGGAAAAACAAGACTCATCAATTATCTTCCAAAATAAGCTAGAAATATCTTTAAAAGTTGACTTTTTTGAATTTATAACAATTTGTTTTAAATTATCTTTTTTTTTGTAAGCTCATCTTTCCCAAGTCTTCAATAGTTTTTCACAGCTACAATTAAACGATTAAACGGCTCTCCTGAAAGATGTTAAAAGTAACTTATGCTGTTATTCCTTGTTGCCACAGATATCAACGACCTGTTGTCTTCTACAACCTGTGATATCTATTCATTTGCTGATCTCTTCTTTCTTATGTCCTATATCTCCTTGTGGGTCCTAGGGCCTCTACTACGCCTACGCGCCATCGCGTGCGGTTCCTGGCAATGAGCTTCGGCTCTCTCCAACTCTTCCCAATTGCCGTGACTCCTTCTCAACTGTTCTGCGCCATGTATTTCTCGGACGACCCGATCTTCTACTATACTGAGATAACGGGTTCCATTGCATTGCGTAGTTTGCTATGGAACTGTCGCCTTTTCGGAGTGTATGACCAATCCACTGCCACTTCTGTCGTTGGATGGTTGTGCCTATTGGTTCCTGACCCGTTCTCTTGTAAAGATGATCTCTAGAGATACGGTTAAACCAGAAAACCCTTAAGATATTCCGTAGGCACCTATTTACGAACGTTTGTAATCTTTTTGTGATAGTAGCGGCCACCTTCCAAGTGCTGCACCCATACAAAAGCACAGATTCAACATTTGAGCGGAACAGTCGCAGCTTGGTGTTTAAACTGATCGTATTGCTTCGCCATATCATGGACATCATTCCAAACACCGATTTTGCTTTACCAATTCGGTTGACAATGTCCTGTTCGGTTCCACCTTCGGTCGAGACAATACTCCCAAGATATTGAAAACTCTCTACTCTCTCTACCGGCTGTCCAGCAATGTTAACTTGAGCTACTGAGTTAGTGCTGAGGTTGATGATTTTTGTTTTGGCAGTATTAATCTTCAAACACGTAACAGTAGCCACCCTCTACACATTTGTTGTCATTTGGTTCAGCTCCATAATTCTGTGTGAGAGTAAGCAAACGTGGTCAGCGTAATCCAGATGTTTGAGTTGAGATGTAAGAGTCCAACGAATTCCTCCGTTTCCAGTAGATAAAGCTGCGCGAAGTACATAGCTAATCACCAACCAAAAAATTATTGGCGATAGAATGCAACCTTGTCGTACCCCACTTAGGATCTCGAAATCCTCTGACAGCTTTCCTCTATTAAGCACATAACATTTAGAGCCATCATAGGTTTCTTTAATAATAGCTATTAGTTTATCGGGTGTTCGGTCAACAACTGTTGCCCTTGATTCATGGCAATAAAAGTATTGCCACTAGCAATACACACATTAATTGCGGACTGCTGACGCGCCGCATTCCACACCACCAGTCGCACAAAGTCGCACTATATTCCGTCAGCATACGAGTCGTATTGCAATTACTTTGTTGCCTGCCTAATGATAACTACAATACATATTATCATTTCGCTGACGACGCACACTGCGACGTTCACTGCTTGTGCGGCTCATCGTCGTCCACTCATCGACTGGGCACGGTGTGCGGACACCCGATAACTCGCTCCGTTGCGATGTAGACTGATGGCATATTTGCTAACGCAAATAAATATACAGCAACGACGAGCAGCAGCAACATTGTTAACTTTGCATACATCGGAATGTCATATATACAGCGGATAATTATCTCAGTTGCCGGCGTAGGCACTTTTCTCATCGTATACAGCTGGATAGCCAAGGCATGGCCATGGTATCAGCTACTCGACGCTCTACACGTCTGGAATGTGTGATGACGCAGCAGCTTGGAGTCACAGGCGATGGTGGTGGTGGACGGACTCGCATGGCGAGGCGAGCCTTCATGCAGCAATCGGCTGCACAACAAAATCAGTTCATCAGGACTAGTTCTTCCGAGTTCTTCAGAGCGCAGTTAACGGATTTGAACTCTGCGGTTGCGTGCTACATAGAACTTAACAATAATTTAGCCACAATAAATTTAGAATAAATAGAGTTTATAGTTAATAAAAATAGAAGTATCTACAAGCAAATTAACCGTGTTGTGTCATTCATTTTATTTCCGACCACCCCCTGACTTTCGGAAGATAAATCCCCGACATTTTGGTGCCTCCTGTGAGATTGAATTAAATTCAGTTTAATTGGTGCTTTGTGAACACGCTTGTCCAACGGTGTAAAGTTCGTGGTTTAATTTGTGCTTTGTGGACACGCTTGTCCCACGGTTCGTTATTCGGGATATGTGCACATGCGGCCACAGTCGCCTAACAGTGTATTGTTTAGTGTTGGCAACGCTCATTGCTTTCGCGTTTTGGTCGATAGCCCTTGGCCTTCTGCCGATTTGAATCGACGCACTTGGGCATGCACCGCCATTAAGCGGGTGCACGACTGCATCGTCAGCATGGACTTGACGGATTTGGATGAGATCCACACCGAAGTGCCTTCAGGCCCACGATGATCTGCTGGCAGTCGTGGACGCGCAGTTTAACAACACTTTGGTGGTCTTGGTCAGACTCCCTTCAAGATCTGGCGAAAGTAGCGCCGGCTTCTCCACCACAGCATCACAGTTCAACCAAGCCAAAGGTGGAGATGAAACTGAAGTTGGTGCAAATACCGACCTTCGATGGCCATCTGCATAATTGGCTGGCATTCAAAGATGCATTTGAGAATCTAGTGCACCACACGGAGCTGGCGCCAGCCTATAAACTACAGAAGCTTCGTGCCGCGGTCCTGCTTGGCAGCGTAGGCCTGGTCGGCAACACCTACTCCGGCGGCTACGAAGAGCTCTGGAGTGAGCTTAAAGAGAGATTCGACAACCCACGCCTGTTGTGCGAGACCCACGTTTCTCGGCTCCTTAATCTGCAGGCAACCCAGGACGAATGCTCAAGTGCCCTGCTCCGGATCGTGGACACCGTGCAAGAGTCACTCCGTGCACTACGAGTGATGCGACAATCAGTGTCAAGTTGGGACGCTTTAACGGTCCCGATTGTTGTGTCCCGTTTGCCAAAGGTGACCCAGCAAGGTTGGTGCATGCATTGCCCAGCCAAACAGATTCCTACCCTCACCAGCCTGCTCGAGTTCTTGACTCATCGTGCCCACAGTTTGGCGACAAATATCCAGCTTCCATCAACCTCTGGTCGACAACAGGCAGGTGGATCATGGCAGCCAAGGACGCTTCCCGTTGCTCGAACTCACGTCGTTGCAGTTCCCGAGAACCGATGTGGCCAATGCCATGGCTCTCAACGGCTATATCAGTGCACCAGGTTCAATCAGTTGGACTTAAGTCCGCGCATCAACGTCGCGAGAACGACAGTTATCTGTTTCAATTGTCTGCAGCCTACAGTCTACAACGCTACCGGATGCCCATCCGAAAGTTCCTGCCGCAACTGCAACTGCAGACACCACTCGCTCGGCTACGCGTACGGCGCAAACTCGGAGCCCCACCTGGTTCGAGCCCTCTGCGATCCTCACTTCAGTCGACGCGATCAGAGTTCGTGCTCACCATGAAGGCCGTAGTGATACCCATGATCACTTCGACGTTCCCCGCAGCACATGTGGATGCAACACAGTGGCCTCACCTGATTGGCCTACCACTGGCAGACAGTCATCTGGGCACTCCTGGGCCCATCGACATATTGTTGGGTGCTGATGTCTGGGGTCTCTTGGTGCAGGACGAGTTTCTTCATGGACGACCATTTTTGCGGCAGAAATGTTGGATGCTCCATGGTCGACAAGCTGTGCGGACTTTGCTGCACAAATGCGTCAACTGCAGACGACACCGCGGAGCGGTCATCAAGCAACAAATGGCTTCGCTACCCAGCCCACGAGTTAATTCAGCTCGTCCGTTCCTGGACTCAGGGGTCGACTACTGTGGTCCCTTTTCCGTTCGAGTTGGAACCAAACGATCACGCACCACGATCAATAGCTTCTTGGCGATCTTCGTTTGCATGGCCACGAAAGCTGTGCACATCGAGTTAATTGAGGACCTCTCATCATAGGCTTTCATGGTTGCTTTTACCAGATTCATCTGCAGGCGTGGACCCTGTCCCGATCTCTACAGCGACAATGTTACCGCCTTCGTTGGAGCGAACTGTTACCTCAAAGAGGACTTAGCAGAATCACAACCAACAGGCCCTGGCACATGCAGGGACGAGATGGCACTTCATCACTTCTGCGGCTCCTCATCAAGGTGGATTATGGGAGGCCGCCGTAAAATCTGCCAAACATCATTTGGTTCGTTTGGTGGGTGTTCATAAACATGCCTTTGAATTATCTGTGCTGTTTTGTCAAGTGATGGAAGGGAAATAAATATGCTGTCTTTTCGAGTGATGGAAGGGAGATACACGTGCTGTCAAAATGCTTGAGGGCAGTTGTTATAAGACAAAAGGTCGAACACTTACAACTTACCTTTTTCTCTATGTGTTACTGAATAAAAGTTAAAAAATTCCTTGGTAATAAAGATTGTAACGTTTCTTAAAAAAAGGGGAAAATTTCTATTTTTTACGTGGAAACAACAGATTCGATATTAATCGGTGTGTGCTCCATCAACCTCAACAACATACAGTCCATTTTTATCGCGTGGGAATACTTGCACAGCATTGATACGACAAGTATCCAATCCTAATTGGCGTGTGCCCCATCATTTTGGTCCTCTGTCGAGCCGGATTATTGAAGCAATCTGTATTCATCGTATGGAATTTACAACCAATCATACAACGTCACATTAAGTTGATAAGTAGAAATTCATTACCTTAATTAATTTACTTTCATTTTGTAAGAGACATTAATATCATAATTTTAATACCACGTTTTCACTGTAAGTACAACATTCAAAATGGCAGACATAAATTCACTAAAAAGGCAACGGTCGGTCAACAAAAGCAAATTGACCTTCATTTTAAAGAGTTTGAAGAAATCAACTGAAATGACAATCGAAGAAGCCAAGGCTAAGCTGAACCGCGTGGAGAAATTAATGGAGGAGTTCACAGTAATCGAAAACAACATGTTTGTAGTTGGTATTGCTCAAGAGCCTGACATGGATTATGAAGAAAATTATTATAAGGCAATCACCGAATTGAATAAACTTATTCGCAAATTGGGATTTAATAATAGCAATTGTAATGCAAGCCTCGAAAATCCATTAAATGCAACTCAAACAGGAGCTGATGTAAGGCTTCCTAAATTAAATATTCCAATGTTTTCTGGTAACTATACTGAATGGCAATCCTTTTATGATATGTACGTATCATCCATACATGATTCAACGTCATTATCACCGGTACAAAAGTTCCAGTATTTGAAGGGATTACTTCGGGGTGAAGCTGCTGGTCTTTTGCGCCATTTTAGCATAACTGAAGCAAACTATATTGAGACCCTCCAAAAATTGAGGCAACGGTATGACAGGAAACGGCATACTATAAATGCATTCATTAGAAGTTTCATAGAACAACCATCACTCCATCAAGCGAACTATTGCAACATCAAGCAATTGTTGGACACTTCTGATGAGGTTTTACGAGGCTTGAAAGCAATAGGAACGCAAGGTGAACACCGAGACCCCTGGCTGGTTTACATACTAGTAAATAAATTAGACGAAGAGTCCAAGGGCCTATGGGCACAAACTACCGCTGAAAAGGAATCTCCTTCAATCCAAGAATTCTTTGACTTCTTATTACGGAGAGGTGATGCATTAGAATCTTACGGAGCTCAACCAAACGAAGGTCTAATTCAGTCCAAAAACCTCCATCCATTAAAAATCACATTGTGTTACATGATGGAAAATGTCCAATTTGTGAAACTGACGGTCATTTGATATACCATTGCCCAGTATTTAATGCAATGCAAGTAACCAAAAGGCGTGAGTTTGTGAAAAATAACAAGAGATGTCTCAATTGTTTAGGTGACAAGCACGCCATATTCAAATGTCTATCTAAGCGAAGATGTTCAGTTTGCAGAGGAAAACATCATACACTTCTTCACATGCAGGAAGCTGAGATGGCAAGGCAGACTATAGAACATACGCGGGAAACTGCCACGAGCTCTGCTAATGCTATTATATCAAACTGTAACCAACAAAATAAATTTCAATCAATTCTGCCAACTGTGGTAACAAAGATACAAACTTATTCGGGTCAGTTTATAAATTGTCGCGCACTCTTAGATTCAGGCTCCCAAGCGAGCTTCATTATAGAATCATGTCTTCAACGTATCGGCATTCCACGCTACAATGGGAGAATCACCGTCAAGGGACTTGGACAAGTCGAGGCAGGTATCACCAAAGGGATTGCTTCCATACATATCCAGCCACAGTCAGGTTCAAGTTTAACCATACAAGCTTTAGTTTTGAAACGTATCACAAGACTTCCACATATTCATATTAGTTCCTCTGAGTTGAAAAATTGGAAAACGGTACCATTAGCCGATCCAGAATTTTATAAGGATAATGAGGTAGACATATTAATTGGAATTGATAATTTTTTCAATGTTTTAGTCGATGGCCAAATAAAAGGCAAGGTTAATGATCCGGTACTCCAGAACACAATCTTCGGATGGGTTGTAGCAGGTACTGTTAACAACCATAGTCAGTGTGAAGGAGATGCACTTGGTGCATTCAACTGCAGTATTCATGCATTTAACATTGATGAGACACTTAAGCGCTTTTGGGAACTAGAATCAATTCCAAACGAATGAATTCCATCTCCAGAGGAACAACTGTGTGAGCAAAGTTTCAACAAAACTCATCAGAGAGATGCGGATGGGCGATTCCAGGTTCGGTTGCCATTCAAAAAACCCACTACATTACTTGGGTCATCACTTAGTATGGCAATCCAACGAATGAAGGGACTGGAACGTCGGTTTATTCGAGACAAACATCACTATCAACTGTACAAGGGCTTCATAAATGAATATTTGCTCCTTGGCCACATGAAAGAAATTACATTAAACGAGCTGAAAGATGGCGGCTGCTTCCTGCCGCACCATGGAGTCATCAAAAGAGATAGTTCCACAACAAAACTTAGAGTTGTGTTTGATGGCTCTGCGAAAACTAGCACTGGTGTTTCACTAAATGATTGTTTAGCAGTTGGCCCTACAATACAATCCACATTGTACTCAATAATTCTACGCTTTCGTGAAAATCGGTTTGTCTTTTGCGCTGATATTGAGAAAATGTACAGGCAAATTCGTCTTCATGTCGACGATACAAAATTTCAAAAAATTGTTTGGAGAGAAGAACCTTCAGACGCTATGCGATATTTTACATTATGTACAGTCACATATGGATTAGCATCTGCTCCGTATCTAGCGACAAAAGCAATACATCAAATTGCGCAAGATATAAAGGATTCTGACCCAGTGACCTCTAAGAATATAAAAAAAAAAATATTTATGTGGATGATATCATGATGGGTGGAGATACTTTAATTAAAGTTCAAACATTAAAAGCATCATTAAAGAAAACTTTATCGAGCTATGGTTTTAATTTGCGAAAGTGGGTATCAAACTCGAATGACATTTTGGACGATATCCCAGCTGAAGACATGGAACTACAAATAAGGCCAATTGAAGATTCGACCGTAAACAAGGCAGTGAAGGTATTAGGTTTGCATTATGATCCAACTGGTGATGTTTTTAAATATCAAGTTGAATTACCAATAAGTCCGATTTTAACAAAGAGATCAATTCTGTCAGACGCAGGCAAAATTTTTGATCCATTGGGCTGGATCGCTCCAATAAATATCAGGGTTAAAATTTTTATACAACGTCTTTGGATTTTAAATCTAAATTGGGATGATCTACTACCGGAAAAATAATCCAAAGAATGGATACTAATTCAATCAGGACTTCCAAAAATACAAGAACTATCCATTCCACGGTTTGTCCAAACTACAAAAACTTCAAGAGCCGAGCTGCATGGGTTTTGTGACGCCAGTCAACTTGCATACGCTGCAGTTGTTTTCTATAAGGTGATTACTGGAACTGGCGAAAGTTACATCCATTTAATGTCTTCGAAAACAAAGGTGGCACCTATAAAGCAGCAAAGCCTTCCACGCCTAGAACTATGCGGTGCAGTATTATTGACAAACCTCATGAATCTGGTCAAACAAGAAACCAACCTAAGCGTAAAAGAGATTTTTCTGTGGACAGATTCGACGATTGTACTGGATTGGCTATCATCTCATCCTCGCCGATGGCCAACATTTATCGCCAACCGGACATCACAAATACTTACCTCATTCAATCGATCTTATTGGCGCCATGTACCATCACCACAAAATCCAGCAGATGTTGCGTCGAGAGGGCTTCTTCCAGACGAAATCATCTATAACACATTATGGTGGAACGGACCTGAGTGGTTAAGCGAACCAAAGGAATGTTGGCCACCTCAACAAAGGGATTACTCAAATTTTGATAATATAACAGACACTATAGTAGGAACTTCCATTATCGAATACGATATTATCGAAAAATTAGTAATAAGATGTTCTTCCTTCCACAAACTGCAAAGAATAATGGCTTATTGCTTAAGGTTCGTTGCAGGTGCCAAAAATCAAAGACCACCTGGGATCAACGCATTATTCCTTACCAGGGACGAGCTATACCATGCTCCATTCAAGATATGTTGGCATGACCAGCGAAACTACTTCGTCCAAGAAATTAAGGATCTAGAGAATTTAAAAATGGTGAAGCCGACCAGCCGTTTGACATCACTCAGTCCCTTTCTTGATGAACATGGAGTGTTACGAGTTGGTGGTAGATTGGAGAGATACGATGCACCATTCTGTACATGACATCCAATTATTCTATCATCGAAATCCCTTGTAACAAAGTTAATTATTGAAGAGTTACATAGATGTCACAAACACGCTGGACCATCATTATTATTAGCATTATTAAGACAACAATATTGGATACCCTGTGCTCGCAATTTAATACGAAAAATCGTTCACCAATGCGTTCCTTGCACAAGACAAAGGGCTAATAATGAAACGCAACTGATGGGCAATCTCCCAAACTATAGACTACAGCTGACTCGGCCTTTTTTCAAAACAGGGGTTGATTACGCTGGACCGATAGTAATACATTTAATTAAGGGACGAGGTCAGAAAAAGTACAAGGCATACATTTGTTTGTTTATCTGTCTCGGTACTAAAGCCGTGCATATTGAGTTGGTGAGCGATCTCAGCAGTGACGCATTTTTAGCAGCATTAAAACGCTTTGTTGCTCGTCGTGGATGCTGCCAAGATATTTACAGCGACAATGGTTCCAACTTTGTTGGTGCTAACAACCAACTGCAAAAGGCATTCAAGACGTGTATCGAACATTCTAATGAAATATCTCATTTTATTTCCAGGAAAGCAATTAATTGGCATTTCATACCTCCCAATGCACCTCACTTTGGAGGTATATGGGAATCGGCAATCAAATCGACAAAATATCACTTACGACGAGTTATTGGAGATTCCATACTTACGATGGAAGAAATGATCACGCTTCTAACTGAGATTGAGTGCATATTAAACTCTCGCCCTTTGTGTGTACTTTCTGCGGAAGACATAGATGCCCTCACTCCTTCCCATTTTCTAATTGGGCAACCTGCAACGAAATTGCCTGAATATGAAATCAGTCATCTGAAACCATCCCACCTATCACGATGGCAAATGATAGAATATATGACTCAGCATTTTTGGAAGCGGTGGCATCTGGAATACATCACATCATTACAACAAAAATCGAAATGGTTAAAACAAAATCCGTCAATAAATATAAACAACATAGTCGTAATCAAAGAAGATAATGTCCCGGTGAACAGATGGCTGCTCGGAAAAATCATCAAACTGCATCCTGGCAGCGATGGCCTCACCAGAGTGATTACTGTAAAAACAAAAAACGGGGAACTCAAGAGACCAGTTACGAAAATTGCAAAACTTCCTGTTGAACCGGATAGTTCAAGGCCGGCGGAATGTTCATAAACATGCCTTTGAATTATCTGTGCTGTTTTGTGAAGTGATGGAAGGGAAATAAACATGCTGTCTTTTCAAGTGATGGAAGAGAGATACACGTGCCGTCAAAATGCTTGAGGGCAGTTGTCATAAGACAAAAGGTCGAACACTTACAACTTACCTTTTTCTCTATGTGTTACTGAATAAAAGTTAAAAAATTCCTTGGTAATAAAGATTGTAACGTTTCTTAAAAAAAGGGGAAAATTTCTATTTTTTACGTGGAAACAACAGATTCGATATTAATCGGTGTGTGCTCCATCAACCTCAACAACATACAGTCCATTTTTATCGCGTGGGAATACTTGCACAGCATTGATACGACAAGTATCCAATCCTAATTGGCGTGTGCCCCATCAGTGGGTGCCCAGTCTCTATGGTACCACACCTTGGCAACACGCATCGAGGCGTGTCTCAACTCACGTCCGCTGGTACCACTCCACGACGAACCAGAGGACAAACTGGCGCTCACCCGTGGCGATTTCCTCATCGGTGCCCCCCTCATCGCGGTACCCGAACCTCACATTGGCGGCGTCCCACTTAATCGCCTCAAGCAGTATCAGTGGATACGTAAGCTCCACCAGGACTTTTGGCAGCGCTGGAGCGAGGAGTACTTGGTCACCCTCCGGACCCGCAGCAAATGGGAACGACGAGAACCGGACATTAAACTGAACGACGTGGTCCTCGTGAAACAGGAATACCTGCACCTTCATGGCAATAAAAGTATTGCCACTAGCAATACACACATTAAATGCGGACTGCTGATGCGCTGCATTCCACACCACCAGTCGCACAAAGTCGCACTACATTCCGTCAGCATACGAGTCGTATTGCAATTACTTTGTTGTCTGCCTAATGATAACTACAATACATATTATCATTTCGCTGACGACGCACACTGCGACGTTCATTGCTTGTGCGGCTCATCGTCGTCCACTCATCGACTGGGCACTGTGTGCGGACACCCGATACCTCGCTCCGTTGCGATGTAGACTGATGGCCTATTTGCTAATGAAAATAAATATACAGCAACGACGAGCAGCAGCAACATTGTTAACTTTGCATACATCGGAATGTCATATATACAGCGGATAATTATCGCAGTTGCCGGCGTAGGCACTTTTCTCATCGTATACAGCTGGATAGCCAAGGCATGGGCATGGTATCAGCTACTCGACGCTCTACACGTCTGGAATATGTGATGACGCAGCAGCTTGGAGTCACAGGCGATGGTGGTGGTTGACGGACTCGCATGGCGAGGCGAGCCTTCATACAGCAGTCGGCTGCACAACAAAATCAGTTCTTCAGGACTAGTTCTTCCAAGTTCTTCAGAGCGCAGTTAACGGATTTGAACTCTGCGGTTGCATGCTACACTTAAAGTTTGGAATCATAAATTGTACATAGAACTTAACAATAATTTAGCCACAATAAATTTAGAATAAATAGAGTTTATAGTTAATAAAAATAGAAGTATCTACAAGCAAATTAACCGTGTTGTGTCATTCATTTTATTTCTGACCACCCCCTTGACTTTCGGAAGATAAATCCCCGACATCGGGTATACCTCTCCTGCGCAAGGCGAGGTAGAGGAGTTGAGGTGCGAATTCGGGAAATTGTTACTTCCGGCAGCTCCGTTTGATTTGGGTGCATGTCGTTAGCAAATACACGGTTAAGGAAATTCTCCTTCCATCGCTTGAGCTGATCCTCATCTGAAACGAGTACGGCACCATCTAGGCCTTTCACCAGATGTTGGCTACAGCGGTGACCACCTGTCAGCTCTTTGGTGATTCTGTAAACGGTTCTGCTATCGCACCTGCTCGCTGCTTCCTCTGCTTCTAAGGCCAGGTTGTTAATATAGTTACGCTTGTCACGTCTTACACTACGCTGCACTTCTTTCATTTTTCTTCGATACATGGATTCTAGCTCGATCCTCGCTGCTGCTGGGATACGAGCCTTACGTAGCTTACGTTCTTCAATTCGCTTCCAGGTATCTTCGGTAAGCCACGTACTGTGCCTTACCTGGCTTCTACCAATAATACTTTTCTCTAATACTCCAGATGTGAAAACAGACTTCGAACGTTCCTGGATGGTTTTCGGCAGTGAGCTGCTGATTGCTTCCACTCCTTGCGATAAATGATCCCTTAATTGTTGGCGTACTGATGGGATCTTTAGCCGGTCGATGTTATACCTGGGCATTCGGATGATATTGCGGATTCTATGAACTGATGCAGTAAGTAACTGGACAGTAGCTACCATAAGGTGATGATCCCGTACCATACCCATGTCGGCTCCTCGTCTGTTTCGGACGTCTAATAGACAGCTCCTAAAACGTCGACTGATCGCCACATGGTCGATTTGGTTGGATGATGATTGCCTGTCAGTTGACACCCAGCTGAGCTTGTGGCAAGTCTTATGCTTATGATGGTGCTTCCTATGACAAGGTTGTTGGTGTTGCAGAAATCAACAAATCTTTCACCATTGTCATTTCGTTCGCCGAGGCCGTGCTTCCCAATCACATGTCATTGTCGTTGCCAGCCTTGGCATTCAAGTCCCCCATCACGATGACGATATCTCCGTTCGGCGTTGTGTTGAATACAGCGCTTAGTTGATTGTAGAAGTTATCCTTTTCATCCTCAGTCGAAGGATTCGTTGGGGCGTAGCACTGTATAATCGTGACGCGCCGAACTCTAGTCCGAAATCTGGCCGATAAGATCCTATCACTATGTGGGTGCCAGGAAATTAGGCCTTTGACTGCTGTTGGCGTTAGCAGCAGACCTACTCCAGATTCGCGGGGACTGCCGGATGGTTTGCCGGAGTAGATTAGCACAGTGTTACACGTTGGGGATTGGTACTCTCCCGCATCGAACCATCTTACTTCACCCACTCCCAGTATGTCCAAATTATATCGAAGAAACTCACGTTCCAGTTGAAAAAATCTGGCATTTTGAGGTCCTTCACTCCCTGAGTCAAGGAGCGTCCTCACATTCCAGAAACCAATCTTAGTCCGGGTAAAATAGCCAAAAGTCGTCATTATTCGGTCATTACCTATCCGAGGCGTATTGTCGGTTTCAGTAGCGGGCACTTTTCGGTACCGCAGGTTGCTAACCCACGTTACCTAGACTAGAAATGCTAGACCGTTCGCACTTGCAGGTGTAGCCTACATATATAAGGATTTATACCCATAGTTGCCCGTGGACCACCACGAGGAGGTAGAGCAAGCACTACATCACGAACTTGATTGTTGCGCAACTGGCCCAAACCAAGTTTTGAGCCGTTAGTGGTTTCCCGATCAATCGCAATGCAGATCCCCATTTGCTGATGATACAGCACTATCGGCTTCCATTGAGTTTGTCAGTCAAAAATAATGCAATTCTCGCTTGAATGGTTCGCGTGAATTAATGAATTTAACTATTCTGTCGACTATTCAAGACATTCTCGATTGGAGCATTTCTAATAGAGTAGAATTTAACCCAAATAAATTCCAGTCGTGTCTTTTTTCTCAGAACACAATTCAACATTACGTTCCACCTGTTATTAATGTTGCCCATATTGCGAGATCAGATTCACTTAAGTTGTTAGTTTTAAAAGTATCAAGTGATCTTTCCTGGAAGGAACATATTTATGAAATTTCAAAAAGAGCTAGCCAATGTTTGGGCTTCATAAGACGTTGTAACTTCTACTTCACTCCCTCTGAAGTATTAAGATTATATAAATCTTATGTTAGACCAATTTTAGAATTTAATTCATATGTGTGGGGTGGGGCTCCGAGATCGCATTTGGTGTATCTTGATGGAATTCAGAATAGAGTTATCCGTTTGATAAACGATGTAACCATTACTTCGTCTCTTGATACTTTGGAGCACAGACGAAATGTAGGAGTTTTAGCTGTTTTCTACAAATTTTACTACGGTAGATGTGTTTTAGAAACCCGTTCTCTATTTCCAGGTCCTTTTGTCTGCAACGTAAACAATCATTTAAGGTCCAATCAACATAGATTTGCCTTAATACTTTTTTCATGTAGATCCCAACACTTTAAATCCTCCTTTTTTCAGAGAGTCTCTTCGATGTGGAATCGACCAATTGATTGAGCCCGTGTTTCCCGAATCTTATAATCTGCAGGCCTTCGAATAAGCCGTTAACAACTTTCTGAATGATGAAGTGCTCATAAGCTGTTTATTAAATATTAAATATATAGAAAAAAAAATTGTTATCAGTATTATTTACAATTTTTTAAAATTTATAATATTTTCTTGGTCAAGGTGTAACAGTGTTTACTCGGGTGACGCTCGCCGGTCAACCCAGGGTTCGTTCTCCTCTTGCTTTCGCTACAAATTAAAAGATTTTGTTAGTTTTCGGTGTTTTTAAATTACAATAGGATCTTTATTCATTATTTATTATTCTCGGTTCTATTATACTATTATATACATATACTTATGATACTCTTACTTATAAATAAGCTGGTTTGTACGCATGATATGCGGGGGAACCAGCGAGGCTATTACCACGTCCCACGACGGTGGTAGTTCGCAAAATCAGTTCTTCAGGACTAGTTCTTCCGAGTTC
Source organism: Nephrocerus scutellatus (assembly GCA_947095585.1). NCBI lineage: Eukaryota > Metazoa > Arthropoda > Insecta > Diptera > Pipunculidae > Nephrocerus > Nephrocerus scutellatus. The sequence goes on from OX352762.1 coordinate 66,340,851, forward strand.
TTCAGAGCGCAATTAACGGATTTGAACTCTGCGGTTGCGTGCTACACTTAAAGTTTGGAATCATAAATTGTTCATAGAACTTAACAATAATTTAGCCACAATAAATTTAGAATAAATAGAGTTTATAGTTAATAAAAATAGAAGTATCTACAAGCAAATTAACCGTGTTGTGTCATTCATTTTATTTCTGACAACCCCCTTGACTTTCGGAAGATAAATCCCCGACATCGGGTATACCTCTCCTGCGCAAGGCGAGCCAGATAAACTGTCTCTTGACAGTGTCAAACGTCTTCTTAAAATCGATGAACAGCAGGTGCAGTGGTGACCGGAATTCAACGCACGGTTCAATAATGATCCGCAGGGTGTTTATGTGGTCTACAGTGCGGAAACCTGCTTGTTCGGCATCGAGTGTATCTTCCAGATGTTCCTTAATTCGCTCAAGTATTAGTTTGTCTATTACCTTTGCAACTGCAGGAAGAACGCAAATGCCTCTCCAGTTCGGCATCGAGTGTATCTTCCAGATGTTCCTTAATTCGCTCAAGTATTAGTTTGTCTATTACCTTTGCAACTGCAGGAAGAACCCAAATGCCTCTCCAGTTTTCGCACTCCATAACACTTCCTTTTTTAGGGAGCTTGACAATCATTCTTTAGTGCGTTAATTGCGGTAGCGATCTCGTCTTTACTGGGAGTTGAGGTGCGAATTCGGGAAATTGTTACTTCCGGCAGCTCCGTTTGATTTGGGTGCATGTCGTTAGCAAATACACGGTTAAGGAAATTCTCCTTCCATCGCTTGAGCTGATCCTCATCTGAAACGAGTACGGCACCATCTATGCCTTTCACCAGATGTTGGCTACAGCGGTGACCACCTGTCAGCTCTTTGGTGATTCTGTAAACGGTTCTGCTATCGCACCTGCTCGCTGCTTCCTCTGCTTCTAAGGCCAGGTTGTTAATATAGTTACGCTTGTCACGTCTTACACTACGCTGCACTTCTTTCATTTTTCTTCGATACATGGATTCTAGCTCGATCCTCGCTGCTGCTGGGATACAAGCCTTACGTAGCTTACGTTCTTCAATTCGCTTCGAGGTATCTTCGGTAAGCCACGTACTGTGCCTTACCTGGCTTCTACCAATAATACTTTTCTCTAATACTCCAGATGTGAAAACAGACTTCGAACGTTCCTGGATGGTTTTCGGCAGTGAGCTGCTGATTGCTTCCACTCCCTGCGATAAATGATCCCTTAATTGTTGGCGTACTGATGGGATCTTTAGCCGGTCGATGTTATACCTGGGCATTCGGATGATATTGCGGATTCTATGAACTGATGCAGTAAGTAACTGGACAGTAGCTACCATAAGGTGATGATCCCGTACCATACCCATGTCGGCTCCTCGTCTGTTTCGGACGTCTAATAGACAGCTCCTAAAACGTCGACTGATCGCCACATGGTTGATTTGGTTGGATGATGATTGCCTGTCAGTTGACACCCAGCTGAGCTTGTGGCAAGTCTTATGCTTATGATGGTGCTTCCTATGACAAGGTTGTTGGTGTTGCAGAAATCAACAAATCTTTCACCATTGTCATTTCGATCGCCGAGGCCGTGCTTCCCAATCACATGTCATTGTCGTTGCCAGCCTTGGCATTCAAGTCCCCCATCACGATGACGATATCTCCGTTCGGCGTTGTGTTGAATACAGCGCTTAGTTGATTGTAGAAGTTATCCTTTTCATCCTCAGTCGAAGCGTAGCACTGTATAATCGTGACGCGCCGAACTCTAGTCCGAAATCTGGCCGATAAGATAAAAATAGCCAAAAGTCGTCATTATTCGGTCATTACCTATCCGAGGCGTATTGTCGGTTTCAGTAGCGGGCACTTTTCGGTACCGCAGGTTGCTAACCCACGTTACCTAGACTAGAAATGCTAGACCGTTCGCACTTGCAGGTGTAGCCTACATATATAAGGATTTATACCCATAGTTGCCCGTGGACCACCACGAGGAGGTAGAGCAAGCACTACATCACGAACTTGATTGTTGCGCAACTGGCCCAAACCAAGTTTTGAGCCGTTAGTGGTTTCCCGATCAATCGCAATGCAGATCCCCATTTGCTGATGATACAGCACTATCGGCTTTCATTGAGTTTGTCAGTCAAAAATAATGCAATTCTCGCTTGAATGGTTCGCGTGAATTAATGAATTTGACTATTCTGTCGACTATTCAAGACATTCTCGATTGGAGCATTTCTAATAGAGTAGAATTTAACCCAAATAAATTCCAGTCGTGTCTTTTTTCTCAGAACACAATTCAACATTACGTTCCACCTGTTATTAATGTTGCCCATATTGCGAGATCAGATTCACTTAAGTTGTTAGTTTTAAAAGTATCAAGTGATCTTTCCTGGAAGGAACATATTTATGAAATTTCAAAAAGAGCTAGCCAATGTTTGGGCTTCATAAGACGTTGTAACTTCTACTTCACTCCCTCTGAAGTATTAAGATTATATAAATCTTATGTTAGACCAATTTTAGAATTTAATTCATATGTGTGGGGTGGGGCTCCGAGATCGCATTTGGTGTATCTTGATGGAATTCAGAATAGAGTTATCCGTTTGATAAACGATGTAACCATTACTTCGTCTCTTGATACTTTGGAGCACAGACGAAATGTAGGAGTTTTAGCTGTTTTCTACAAATTTTACTACGGTAGATGTGTTTTAGAAACCCGTTCTCTAGTTCCAGGTCCTTTTGTCTGCAACGTAAACAATCATTTAAGGTCCAATCAACATAGATTTGCCTTAATACTTTTTTCATGTAGATCCCAACACTTTAAATCCTCCTTTTTTCAGAGAGTCTCTTCGATGTGGAATCGACCAATTGATTGAGCCCGTGTTTCCCGAATCTTATAATCTGCAGGCCTTCGAATAAGCCGTTAACAACTTTCTGAATGATGAAGTGCTCATAAGCTGTTTATTAAATATTAAATATAAATTAAATATATAAAAAAAAATTGTTATCAGTATTATTTACAATTTTTTAAAATTTATAATATTTTCTTGGTCAAGGTGTAACAGTGTTTACTCGGGTGACGCTCGCCGGTCAACCCAGGGTTCGTTCTCCTCTTGCTTTCGCTACAAATTAAAAGATTTTGTTAGTTTTCGGTGTTTTTAAATTACAATAGGATCTTTATTCATTATTTATTATTCTCGGTTCTATTATACTATTATATACATATACTTATGATACTCTTACTTATAAATAAGCTGGTTTGTACGCATGATATGCGGGGGAACCAGCGGGGCATGGTTGCGGTCGAGGCTATTACCACGTCCCACGACGGTGGTAGTTCGCAAAATCAGTTCTTCAGGACTAGTTCTTCCGAGTTCTTTAGAGCTACAATTAAAGTTTGGAATCATAAATTGTTAATAGAACTTAACAATAATTTAGCCACAATAAATTTAGAATAAATAGAGTTTATAGTTAATAAAAATAGAAGTATCTACAAGCAAATTAACCGTGTTCTGTCATTCATTTTATTTCCGACCACCCCCTGACTTTCGGAAGATAAATCCCCGACATTTTGGTGCCTCCTGTAAGGATTGAATTAAATTCAGTTTAATTGGTGCTTTGTGAACACGCTTGTCCAACGGTGTAAAGTTCGAGGTTTAATTTGTGCTTTGTGGACACGCTTGTCCCACGGTTCGTTATTCGGGATATGTGCACATGCGGCCACAGTCGCCTAACAGTGTATTGTTTAGTTTTGGCAACGCTCATTGCTTTCGCGTTTTGGTCGATAGCCCTTGGCCTTCTGCTTGGGTAACTGTGAACCGAGTTCACCAGCCTATTCCTATTTGTTCAGTGAAGTGATCAATATTCCACATGGCCGATTTGAATCGACGCACTTCAGCATGCACCGCCATCAAGCGGGTGCACGACCGCATCGTCAGCATGGACGTGACGGATTTTGATGAGATCCACACCGAAGGGCCTTCAGGCCCACGATGATCTGCTGGCAGTCGTGGACGCGCAGTTTAACAACACTTTGGTGGTCTTAGTCAGACGACCTTCAAGATCTGGCGAAAGTCGCGCCGGCTTCTCCACCACAGCATCACAGTTCAACCAAGCCAAAGGTGGAGATGTAACTGAAGTTGGTGCAAATACCGACCTTCGATGGCCATCTGCATAATTGGCTGGCATTCAATGATGCATTTGAGAATCTAGTGCACCACACGGAGCTGGCGCCAGCCTATAAACTACAGAAGCTTCGTGCCGCGGTCCTGCTTGGCAGCGTAGGCCTGGTCGGCACTACGAGTGATGCGACAATCAGTGTCAAGTTGGGACGGTCCCGATTGTTGTGTCCCGTTTGCCAAAGGTGACCCAGCAAGGTTGGTGCATGCATTGCCCAGCCAAACAGATTCCTACCCTCACCAACCTGCTCGAGTTCTTGACTCATCGTGCCCACAGTTTGGCGACAGATATCCAGCTACCATCAACCTCTGGTCGACAACAGGCAGGTGGATCACGGCAGCCAAGGACGCTTCCCGTTGCTCGAACTCACGTCGTTGCAGTTCCCGAGAACCGATGCGGCCAATGCCATGGCTCTCACCGGCTATATCAGTTCACCAGGTTCAATCAGTTGGACTTAAGTCGGCGCATCTACGTCGCGAGAACGACAGTTATCTGTTTCAATTGTCTGCAGCCTACAGTCTACAACGCTACCGGATGCCCATCCGAAAGTTCCTGCCGCCACTGCAACTGCAGACACCACTCGCTCGGCTACGCGTACGGCGCAAACTCGGAGCCCCACCTGGTTCGAGCCCTCTGCGATCCTCACTTCAGTCGACGCGACCAGAGTTCGTGCTCACCATGAAGGCCGTAGTGATACCCATGATCACTTCGACGTTCCCCGCAGCACATGTGGATGCAACACAGTGGCCTCACCTGATTGGCCTAACGCTGGCAGACAGCCATCTGGGCACTCCTGGGCCCATCGACATATTGTTGGGTGCTGATGTCTGGGGTCTCTTGGTGCAGGACGAGGTCCTTCATGGACAACTATTTTTGCGGCAGAAATGTTGGATGCTCCATGGTCGACAAGCTGTGCAGACTTTGCTGCACAAATGCGTCAACTGCAGACGATACCGAGGAGCGGTCATCAAGCAACAAATGGCTTCGCTACCCAGCCCACGAGTTAATTCAGCTCGTCCGTTCCTGGACTCAGGGGTCGACTACTGTGGTCCCTTTTCCGTTCGAGTTGGAACCAAACGATCGCGCACCACGATCAAAAGCTTCTTGGCGATCTTCGTTTGCATGGCCACGAAAGCTGTGCACATCGAGTTAATTGAGGACCTCTCATCATAGGCTTTCATGGATGCTTTTACCAGATTCATCTGCAGGCGCGGACCCTGTCCCGATCTCTACAGCGACAATGTTACCGCCTTCGTTGGAGCGAAATGTTACCTCAAAGAGGACTTAGCAGCATCACAACCAACAGGCCCAACATGCAGGGACGAGATGGCACTTCATCACTTCTGCGGCTCCTCATCAAGGTGGATTATGGGAGGCCGCCGTAAAATCTGCCAAACATCATTTGGTTCGTTTGGTGGGTGCCCAGTCTCTATGGTACACCTTGACAACACGCATCGAGGCGTGTCTCAACTGACGTCCGCTGGTACCCCTCCACGACGAACCAGAGGACAAACTGGCGCTCACCCGTGGCGATTTCCTCATCGGTGCCCCCCTCATCGCGGTACCCGAACCTCACATTGGCGGCGTCCCACTTAATCGCCTCAAGCAGTATCAGTGGATACGTAAGCTCCACCAGGACTTTTGGCAGCGCTGGAGCGAGGAGTACTTGGTCACCCTCCGGACCCGCAGCAAATGGGAACGACGAGAACCGGACATTAAACTGAACGACGTGGTCCTCGTGAAACAGGAAAACCTGCACCTTCATGGCAATAAAAGTATTGCCACTAGCAATACACACATTAAATGCGGACTGCTGATGCGCCGCATTCCACACCACCAGTCGCACAAAGTCGCACTACATTCCGTCAACATACGAGTCGTATTGAAATTACTTTGTTGCCTGCCTAATGATAACTACAATACATATTATCATTTCGCTGACGACGCACACTGCGACGTTCATTGCTTGTGCGGCTCATCGTCGTCCACTCATCGACTGGGCACTGTGTGCGGACACCCGATACCTCGCTCCGTTGCGATGTAGACTGATGGCCTATTTGCTAATGAAAATAAATATACAGCAACGACGAGCAGCAGCAACATTGTTAACTTTGCATACATCGGAATGTCATATATACAGCGGATAATTATCGCAGTTGCCGGCGTAGGCACTTTTCTCATCGTATACAGCTGGATAGCCAAGGCATGGGCATGGTATCAGCTACTCGACGCTCTACACGTCTGGAATATGTGATGACGCTGCAGCTTGGAGTCACAGGCGATGGTGGTGGTTGACGGACTTGCATGGCGAGGCGAGCCTTCATACAGCAGTCGCCTGCACAACAAAATCAGTTCTTCAGGACTAGTTCTTCCAAGTTCTTCAGAGCGCAGTTAACGGATTTGAACTCTGTGGTTGCATGCTACACTTAAATTTTGGAATCATAAATTGTACATAGAACTTAACAATAATTTAGCCACAATAAATTTAGAATAAATAGAGTTTATAGTTAATAAAAATAGAAGTATCTACAAGCAAATTAACCGTGTTGTGTCATTCATTTTATTTCTGACCACCCCCTTGACTTTCGGAAGATAAATCCCCGACATCGGGTATACCTCTCCTGCGCAAGGCGAGCCAGATAAACTGTCTGTTGACAGTGTCAAATGCCTTCTTAAAATCGATGAACAGCAGGTGCAGTGGTGACCGGAATTCAACGCACGGTTCAATAATGATCCGCAGGGTGTTTATGTGGTCTACAGTGCGAAAACCTGCTTGTTCGGCATCGAGTGTATCTTCCAGATGTTCCTTAATTCGCTCAAGTATTAGTTTGTCTATTACCTTTGCAACTGCAGGAAGAACGCAAATGCCTCTCCAGTTTTCGCACTCCATAAGAGTTCCTTTTTTAGGGAGCTTGACAATCATTCTTTAGTGCGTTAATTGCGGTAGCGATCTCGTCTTTACTGGGAGTTGAGGTGCGAATTCGGGAAATTGTTACTTCCGGCAGCTCCGTTTGATTTGGGTGCATGTCGTTAGCAAATACACGGTTAAGGAAATTCTCCTTCCATCGCTTGAGCTGATCCTCATCTGAAACGAGTACGGCACCATCTATGCCTTTCACCAGATGTTGGCTACAGCGGTGACCACCTGTCAGCTCTTTGGTGATTCTGTAAACGGTTCTGCTATCGCACCTGCTCGCTGCTTCCTCTGCTTCTAAGGCCAGGTTGTTAATATAGTTACGCTTGTCACGTCTAACACTACGCTGCACTTCTTTCATTTTTCTTCGATACATGGATTCTAGCTCGATCCTCGCTGCTGCTGGGATACGAGCCTTACGTAGCTTACGTTCTTCAATTCGCTTCCAGGTATCTTCGGTAAGCCACGTACTGTGCCTTACCTGGCTTCTACCAATAATACTTTTCTCTAATACTCCAGATGTGAAAACAGACTTCGAACGTTCCTGGATGGTTTTCGGCAGTGAGCTGCTGATTGCTTCCACTCCTTGCGATAAATGATCCCTTAATTGTTGGCGTACTGATGGGATCTTTAGCCGGTCGATGTTATACCTGGGCATTCGGATGATATTGCGGATTCTATGAACTGATGCAGTAAGTAACTGGACAGTAGCTACCATAAGGTGATGATCCCGTACCATACCCATGTCGGCTCCTCGTCTGTTTCGGACGTCTAATAGACAGCTCCTAAAACGTCGACTGATCGCCACATGGTCGATTTGGTTGGATGATGATTGCCTGTCAGTTGACACCCAGCTGAGCTTGTGGCAAGTCTTATGCTTATGATGGTGCTTCCTATGACAAGGTTGTTGGTGTTGCAGAAATCAACAAATCTTTCACCATTGTCATTTCGTTCGCCGAGGCCGTGCTTCCCAATCACATGTCATTGTCGTTGCCAGCCTTGGCATTCAAGTCCCCCATCACGATGACGATATCTCCGTTCGGCGTTGTGTTGAATACAGCGCTTAGTTGATTGTAGAAGTTATCCTTTTCATCCTCAGTCGAAGGATTCGTTGGGGCGTAGCACTGTATAATCGTGACGCGCCGAACTCTAGTCCGAAATCTGGCCGATAAGATCCTATCACTATGTGGGTGCCAGGAAATTAGGCCTTTGACTGCTGTTGGCGTTAGCAGCAGACCTACTCCAGATTCGCGGGGACTGCCGGATGGTTTGCCGGAGTAGATTAGCACAGTGTTACACGTTGGGGATTGGTACTCTCCCGCATCGAACCATCTTACTTCACCCACTCCCAGTATGTCCAAATTATATCGAAGAAACTCACGTTCCAGTTGAAAAAATCTGGCATTTTGAGGTCCTTCACTCCCTGAGTCAAGGAGCGTCCTCACATTCCAGAAACCAATCTTAGTCCGGGTAAAATAGCCAAAAGTCGTCATTATTCGGTCATTACCTATCCGAGGCGTAGTGTCGGTTTCAGTAGCGGGCACTTTTCGGTACCGCAGGTTGCTAACCCACGTTACCTAGACTAGAAATGCTAGACCGTTCGCACTTGCAGGTGTAGCCTACATATATAAGGATTTATACCCATAGTTGCCCGTGGACCACCACGAGGAGGTAGAGCAAGCACTACATCACGAACTTGATTGTTGCGCAACTGGAACAAACCAAGTTTTGAGCCGTTAGTGGTTTCCCGATCAATCGCAATGCAGATCCCCATTTGCTGATGATACAGCACTATCGGCTTTCATTGAGTTTGTCAGTCAAAAATAATGCAATTCTCGCTTGAATGGTTCGCGTGAATTAATGAATTTGACTATTCTGTCGACTATTCAAGACATTCTCGATTGGAGCATTTCTAATAGAGTAGAATTTAACCCAAATAAATTCCAGTCGTGTCTTTTTTCTCAGAACACAATTCAACATTACGTTCCACCTGTTATTAATGTTGCCCATATTGCGAGATCAGATTCACTTAAGTTGTTAGTTTTAAAAGTATCAAGTGATCTTTCCTGGAAGGAACATATTTATGAAATTTCAAAAAGAGCTAGCCAATGTTTGGGCTTCATAAGACGTTGTAACTTCTACTTCACTCCCTCTGAAGTATTAAGATTATATAAATCTTCTGTTAGACCAATTTTAGAATTTAATTCATATGTGTGGGGTGGGGCTCCGAGATCGCATTTGGTGTATCTTGATGGAATTCAGAATAGAGTTATCCGTTTGATAAACGATGTAACCATTACTTCGTCTCTTGATACTTTGGAGCACAGACGAAATGTAGGAGTTTTAGCTGTTTTCTACAAATTTTACTACGGTAGATGTGTTTTAGAAACCCGTTCTCTAGTTCCAGGTCCTTTTGTCTGCAACGTAAACAATCATTTAAGGTCCAATCAACATAGATTTGCCTTAATACTTTTTTCATGTAGATCCCAACACTTTAAATCCTCCTTTTTTCAGAGAGTCTCTTCGATGTGGAATCGACCAATTGATTGAGCCCGTGTTTCCCGAATCTTATAATCTGCAGGCCTTCGAATAAGCCGTTAACAACTTTCTGAATGATGAAGTGCTCATAAGCTGTTTATTAAATATTAAATATAAATTAAATATATAAAAAAAAATTGTTATCAGTATTATTTACAATTTTTTAAAATTTATAATATTTTCTTGGTCAAGGTGTAACAGTGTTTACTTGGGTGACGCTCGCCGGTCAACCCAGGGTTCGTTCTCCTCTTGCTTTCGCTACAAATTAAAAGATTTTGTTAGTTTTCGGTGTTTTTAAATTACAATAGGATCTTTATTCATTATTTATTATTCTCGGTTCTATTATACTATTATATACATATACTTATGATACTCTTACTTATAAATAAGCTGGTTTGTACGCATTATATGCGGGGGAACCAGCGAGGCTATTACCACGTCCCACGACGGTGGTAGTTCGCAAAATCAGTTCTTCAGGACTAGTTCTTCCGAGTTCTTCAGAGCGCAATTAACGGATTTGAACTCTGCGGTTGCGTGCTACACTTAAAGTTTGGAATCATAAATTGTTCATAGAACTTAACAATAATTTAGCCACAATAAATTTAGAATAAATAGAGTTTATAGTTAATAAAAAATAGAAGTATCTACAAGCAAATTAACCGTGTTGTGTCATTCATTTTATTTCTGACAACCCCCTTGACTTTCGGAAGATAAATCCCCGACATCGGGTATACTTCTCCTGCGCAAGGCGAGCCAGATAAACTGTCTGTTGACAGTGTCAAACGTCTTCTTAAAATCGATGAACAGCAGGTGCAGTGGTGACCGGAATTCAACGCACGGTTCAATAATGATCCGCAGGGTGTTTATGTGGTCTACAGTGCGGAAACCTGCTTGTTCGGCATCGAGTGTATCTTCCAGATGTTCCTTAATTCGCTCAAGTATTACTTTGTCTATTACCTTTGCAACTGCAGGAAGAACGCAAATGCCTCTCCAGTTTTCGCACTCCATAAGACTTCCTTTTTTAGGGAGCTTGACATCATTCTTTAGTGCGATAATTGCGGTAGCGATCTCGTCTTTACTGGGAGTTGAGGTGCGAATTCGGGAAATTGTTACTTCCGGCAGCTCCGTTTGATTTGGGTGCATGTCGTTAGCAAATACACGGTTAAGGAAATTCTCCTTCCATCGCTTGAGCTGATCCTCATCTGAAACGAGTACGGCACCATCTAGGCCTTTCACCAGATATTGGCTACAGCGGTGACCATCTGTCAGCTCTTTGGTGATTCTGTAAACGGTTCTGCTATCGCACCTGCTCGCTGCTTCCTCTGCTTCTAAGGCCAGGTTGTTAATATAGTTACGTTTGTCACGTCTTACACTACGCTGCACTTCTCTCATTTTTCTTCGATACATGGATTCTAGCTCGATCCTCGCTGCTGCTTGGATACGAGCCTTACGTAGCTTACGTTCTTCAATTCGCTTCCAGGTATCTTCGGTAAGCCACGTACTGTGCCTTCCCTGGCTTATACCAATAATACTTTTCGCTCCAGATGTGAAAACATTTTTCACAGCCTTCGAACGTTCCTGGATGGTTTTCGGCAGTGAGCTGCTGATTGCTTCCACTCCTTGTGATAAATGATCCCTTAATTGTTGGCGTACTGATGGGATCTTTAGCCGGTCGATGTTATACCTAGGCATTCGGATGATATTGCGGATTCTATGAACTGATGCAGTACGTAACTGGACAGTAGCTACCATAAGGTGATGATCCCGTTCCATACCCATGTCGGCTCCTCGTCTGTTTCGGACGTCTAATAGACAGCTCCTAAAACGTCGGCTGATCGCCACATGGCCGATTTGGTTGGATGATGATTGCCTGTCAGTTGACACCCAGCTGAGCTTGTGGCAAGTCTTATGCTTATGATGGTGTCTCCTATGACAAGGTTGTTGGTGTTGCAGGAATCAACAAATCTTTCACCATTGTCATTTCGTTCGCCGAGGCCGTGCTTCCCAATCACATGTCATTGTCGTTGCCAACCTTGGCATTCAAGTCCCCCATCACGATGACGATATCTCCGTTCGGCGTTGTGTTGAATACAGCGCTTAGTTGATTGTAGAAGTTTTCCTTTTCATCCTCAGTCGAAGGATTCGTTTGGGCGTAGCACTGTATAATCGTGACGCGCTGAACTCTAGTCCGAAATCTGGCCGATAAGATCCTATCACTATACGGGTGCCAGGAAATTAGGCCTCTGACTGCTGTTGGCGTTAGCAGCAGACCTACTCCAGATTCGCGGGGACTGCCGGAGGGTTTGCCGTAGTAGATTAGCACAGTGTTACACGTTGGGGATTGGTACTCTCCCGCATCGAACCATCTTACTTCACCCACTCCCAGTCCAGTTGAAAAAATCTGGCATTTTGAGGTCCTTCACTCCCTGAGTCAAGGAGCGTCCTCACATTCCAGAAACCAATCTTAGTCCGGGTAAAATAGCCAAAAGTCGTCATTATTCGATCATTACTTATCCGAGGCGTATTGTCGGTTTCAGTAGCGGGCACTTTTCGGTACCGCAGGGTGCTAACCCACGTTACCTAGACTAGAAATGCTAGACCGTTCGCACTTGCAGTTTTAGCCTACATATATAAGGATTTATACACATAGTTGCCCGTGGACCACCACGAGGAGGTAGAGCAAGCACTACATCACGAACTTGATTGTTGCGCAACTGGCCCAAACCAAGTTTTGAGCCGTTAGTAGTTTCCCGATCAATCGCAATGCAGATCCCCATTTGCTGATGATACAGCACTATCGGCTTCCAGTTTGAGTTTGTCAGTCAAAAAGAATGCAATTCTCGCTTGAATGGTTCGCGTGAATTAATGAATTTGACTATTCTGTCGAATATTCAAGACATTCTCGATTGGAGCATTTCTAATAGAGTAGAATTTAACCCAAATAAATTCCAGTCGTGTCTTTTTTCTCAGAACACAATTCAACATTACGTTCCACCTGTTATTAATGTTGCCCATATTGCGAGATCAGATTCACTTAAGTTGTTAGTTTTAAAAGTATCAAGTGATCTTTCCTGGAAGGAACATATTTATGAAATTTCAAAAAGAGCTAGCCAATGTTTGGGCTTCATAAGGCCTTCGAATAAGCCGTTAACAACTTTCTGAATGATGAAGTGCTCATAAGCTGTTTATTAAATATTAAATATAAATTAAATATATAAAAAAAAATTGTTATCAGTATTATTTAAAATTTTTTAAAATTTATAATATTTTCTTGGTCAAGGTGTAACAGTGTTTACTCGGGTGACGCTCGCTGGTCAACCCAGGGTTCGTTCTCCTCTTGCTTTCGCTACAAATTAAAAGATTTTGTTAGTTTTCGGTGTTTTTAAATTACAATAGGATCTTTATTCATTATTTATTATTCTCGGTTCTATTATACTATTATATACATATACTTATGATACTCTTACTTATAAATAAGCTGGTTTGTACGCATTATATGCGGGGGAACCAGCGAGGCTATTACCACGTCCCACGACGGTGGTAGTTCGCAAAATCAGTTCTTCAGGACTAGTTCTTCCGAGTTCTTCAGAGCGCAGTTAACGGATTTGAACTCTGCGGTTGCGTGCTACACTTAAAGTTTGGAATCATAAATTGTTTTTAGAACTTAACAATAATTTAGCCACAATAAATTTAGAATAAATAGAGTTTATAGTTAATAAAAATAGAAGTATCTACAAGCAAATTAACCCTGTTGTGTCATTCATTTTATTTCCGACCACCCCCTGACTTTCGGAAGATAAATCCCCGACATTTTGGTGCCTCCTGTGAGGATTGAATTGAATTCAGTTTAATTGGTGCTGTGTGAACACGCTTGTCCAACGGTGTAAAGTTCGTGGTTTTATTTGTGCTTTGTGGACACGCTTGTCCCACGGTTCGTTATTCGGGATATGCACATGCGGCCACAGTCGCCTAACAGTGTATTGTTTAGTTTTGGCAACGCTCATTGCCTTCGCGTTTTGGTCGATAGCCCTTGGCCTTCTGCTTGGATTACTGTGAACCGAGTTCACCAGCCTATTCCTACTTGTTCAGTGAAGTGATCAATATTCCACATGGCCGATTTGAATCGACGCACTTCAGCATGCACCGCCATCAAGCGGGTGCCCGACCGCATCGTCAGTATGGACGTGACGGATTTGGATGAGATCCAAATCCGCTTAGAACATCGTGCAATCGAAGCACACTACGCACGCTTCTTGGTGGCACACACGGCATTGGTGAGGGATGCCACACCGGAGGGCCTTCAGGCTCACGATGATCTGATGGCAGTCGTGGACGCGCAGTTTAACAACACTTTGGTGGTCTTGGTCAGACTCCCTTCAAGATCTGGCAAAAGTCGCGCCGGCTTCTCAACTACAGCATCACAGTTCAACCAAGCCAAAGGTGGAGATGAAACTGAAGTTGGTGCAAATACCGACCTTCGATGGCCATCTGCATAATTGGCTGGCATTCAAAGATGCATTTGAGAATCTAGTGCACCACACGGAGCTGGCGCCAGCCTATAAACTACAGAAGCTTCGTGCCGCGGTCCTGCTTTGCAGCGTAGGCCTGGGTGGCAACACATACTCCGGCGGCTACGAAGAGCTCTGGAGTGAGCTTAAAAAGAGGTTCGACAACCCACGCCTGTTGTGCGAGACCCACGTTTCTCGGCTCCTTAATCTGCAGGCAACCCAGGACGAATGCTCAAGTGCCCTGCTCCGGATCGTGGACACCGTGCAAGAGTCACTCCGTGCACTACGAGTGATGCGACAATCAGTGTCAAGTTGGGACGCTTTAAGGGTCCCGATTGTTGTGTCCCGTTTGCCAAAGGTGACCCAGCAAGGTTGGTGCATGCATTGCCCAGCCAAACAGATTCCTACCCTCACCAGACTGCTCGAGTTCTTGACTCATCGTGCCCACAGTTTGGCGGCAGATATCCAGCTTCCATCAACCTCTGGTCGACAACAGGCAGGTGGATCATGGCAGCCAAGGACGCTTCCCGTTGCTCGAACTCACGTCGTTGCAGTTCCCGAGAATCGATGCGGCCAATGCCATGGCTCTCACCGGCTATATCAGTGCACCAGGTTCAATCAGTTGGACTTAAGTCCGCGCATCAACGTCGCGAGAACGACAGTTATCTGTTTCAATTGTCTGCAGCCTACAGTCTACAACGCTACCGGATGCCCATCCGAAAGTTCCTGCCGCCACTGCAACTGCAGACACCACTCGCTCGGCTACGCGAATTTAATTATTGAAAATACAAAAAGTATTTTTAAAAATTATTTTTATTTGAAAACCTACGACTGATGTGTTTCAAGGCTACTTAAGTTCTGCCTTGAATACAATTCAAGTTCTTATTTATATAGATTCTGTTTTACATATTTCTTAGTCATAATACATTAACGTCTTTCCTTTGTTCTCTTTGTTGTCTGCCTGAATTGCGCGTTGGCTTCGAAGTTGTTTATTTGAGTCATCATTCCTTTGTTGTCTGCTTGAATTGCTCGTTGGCTTCGAAGTCGTTTATTTGAGTCATCATTCCTTTGTTGTCTGCTTGAATTGCGCGTTGGCTTCGAAGTCGTTTATTTGAGTCATCATTCCTTTGTTCTCTTTGTTGTATGTCTGTGGTTGAATATGATATCATGCTGATCTTGCTTTGTTGTATGTGGGAGTTCTGGTGCATATATAACTCCTCCCCCTCTTGAATCGTCCATCTGGTGAAATTTGACTGATGGTAGATTCACGGCTATATTGTTGTTTGGTCTGTTATTTCTCTTTTTCATATATATATAATATTATTATTATAATAGTTACAATGATTATAGTCGTAATACTAAAGGTTAGTTGTTGAGGAGACACCTCTATGTATTTTATATTTTCAATAGGTTTGAAATCCACGATTTCGATATCTTTATTGTTTTCATAATTAAAATTTAATGTAGGAATTATTAAATCTCCTTTATATTCTTTCCTATTAAAGGATTTATTGTTTAAATATATTTTACATTCTTTAAACTTTATTAAATAATTGCCATTTAGGCTGTAATTATTTTTATTACAATTTTGTGTAAGATTAATTTGTTTAACATTTTTTAGAACCAAATATTCTCCTAATTCTTTTACAATGGTTTCATTCAGATTCTTTATTTTACAAAAGTTTGGGTCATTTCTTAAGATTATATTATCATTTATTTCTGTTAAATTCTTTGTTTCTGTACTCGGATAGTATAAAATATTGTTTAATCTATATACTTCGTTAGTTATTAGATTTATTGTTTTATTTTTTATTGGGAAATCCTGTAGGTAATATTTATCATAGGGTTCTTTTGTGAACTGTGGTATAGAAATTATTATTAAAATATTTTCGTTGTAAAGGGTGTTTTTTTGGGAGGTTTGTTTTTCCGATAGATGTCGTTTTATTTTATGACAGTTGTTTTGACAGCTCAAAGTGGCATTTCTACTCAGTATTGTTTGGCAAATCATCATGAAAAAAAAAAAAAAAAAAAAAAAAAAAATGACATTTGTGAAAAATAGTCGTGGTAGCCATATGCCAGAAATTGTGTTTAAATGTTAAATGCCAAAAAATTATCTACCAAATAAAAAAAAATTTTGGTCATTTCATAATTTTATATGTATTTTATTCAAAAAAAAAATCGGCAACCTCTTAAAAAAACACGTTATATCTAACAATACTGAGTAGAAATGCCACTTTGAGCTGTCAAAACAACTGTCATAAAATAAAACGACATCTATCGGAAAAACAAACCTCCCAAAAAAACACCCTATATATGGCTAAATGCATTTTTAAATGTTCTAAAGTTTCAAATGTTAAATTGTATTCCTGAATTTCTTCCAACGTGAAGATATTATGAGTTAAAACGCCTGTTCGTGCGTTAAGCACTACATCTTCAATGAGTTCGATGTTATGTTTTACTTCTTTTATTTGGTCATTAAATTCTAATTCTATTCTTAAGTCATTAATATCATTTTTCTGATTTTTAAGTTCGTTTATTGTAGTTGTACCTATGTTAACTATCTCTGTAAACTTTCTAAACTGTTCATTGAATTGTTCATTAATCTTTACTTGTTGGTTATTATTATTAAATAATTGTTTATTATTTGTTTCATATTCTTTTAATTTATTTTCAATTTCTTGACGATCATCATCGTCCATTGTTCCGTACAGGAATTTCATGCCTGAACCTATTAGGTTAATTAGTCCTCTTTTTACAATTTTATGAGGGATTATTGTGTTTATTTTGTTTTCTAATTTTGTGAGCTCACTGAGTTGTTTGTAACTTTTATTAGGAATTTGTCTATACTGGGTTTTTAGTTCGTTCACTATTTCGTCATATTTAGTTAGATTGATAATGTGTAAAATGTTAGAGTAATCTTTAATGAGATGTACTGGTCTTGATTCTATTAATACAAATTCTTTATTTATTTCGTACACTTGTATTTCCTGAGTTTTAACCGGTATTGACTGCCATAATGTCACTAATAGGGTTAGGGGTGTCATTTTTATTGTTGCTATTGTCACCTGGGATATTTATTAATTTCGTATATTTTTTTCTTTTTCTAAACTGGTCTTTATGTAGCGTTTGTTTGTTGATCCGGGATTGTATTAGTATTTTATTTCCACTTGTTTTTAGCACTTTTACTTTTATATGTTTTGTCTTTAATTTGTCAATTCCTATGGGATTACAATTCGTTAATTCTGGATTTATTTCACAGTTGTTTCTACCTTTATTGATTTTAAATGGATTTTTTGATTTTTACTTTTTCTATTCTTTCATAAATTTTTATTGGATTCACTTTACCGAAATGTACATCGTTGGGTTTCTCTAATGTAGTTAGATGTATTGTCCGATTGTAGACTTCTACTGATCGCGCTAAATTGTCGACTTAATTGTTTTTTTCTCTTTCAAAGAGTCTAAGGTTCTCGTTTAGAGTACTATGGAATCGTTCTATGGCTGAGTTTCCTGTGTGTCGATAAGGTGTAGTGGTATGAGTGAGTATTTCGTTTTCTGTGAGATATTTGGTTATCGTCGGAGAACCAAATGTTGTATCATTGTCTATTGTTAAGAGTTTTGGTCTGGTCATATAACTAAAGATTTTTATCATAGCATTTAGAACATCTAATTGATTCCTGGATTCTGTTTTCTCCACTGCCACAAATTTTGAAAAGTTGTCTATACAATGGAATGGTTTTATTTTTTTGTACGATATATAAATCCATGTGGTAATGTATGTGTGGACCTTGAGGTGTGGGGGTTTTTTCGTATGTGAGTTTGATTGGGTTTCGTTCAATTTTGAAGTTGCAAATTTCACAATTATTAATTATTTTATTGATTAATTCTCTCAGATTTGGTGTATAGAATTTTCTAATTATTTCTAAATAGGTTTTTTCTATGCCTATGTGATTATGTGATTTGTGTATTTTTAATATTTCATCTTCCGTTCTTGGAGGGTATAAATTTATTAAATTTGTCATTGTTCTAAATAGCTTTTGTCCGTTGTGGTGTTTTTTCCAATAGTTCTGGAATTTTAAGAAGAGTTCGTCTTCTGTCTCGTATCTTTTTAGAGATATCTCATCGTTATTAAAAAATATAGAATTTGTAATGTTTGTGTCACACTCTGATATTATGAATTCAAAGTCTTTGTCTGTAAAGTCTTTTCGAGTGATAGTAATTAATCTTTTTCCTTTGTATGGGAATGTAATTTTGTCTGAATCAATGTCTGTCTTTTTTATTATGATTTGTCTCTTAAACATGTTTATCGGTTTATCAGTTATAGAAATTAAATCTGTACTATCAGATTTTACTGAATGTTGAGTAGAGACTAGGTCTTCTTCTAATGCATTTATTTGATCTATTTTAATTCTTGAAAGGGCGTCTGCCACTTTGTTTTCTTTTCCTTGGATAGGGAAGTCCTGATTTGTTTCCGAGGCCTGTGCCCGAAAATTTGTATCATGTTCTTGGTTAATATTTATTTCGTTTGATCCCGCAGGATTGTTCCTTTCGTTTTTATAATATTCATTGTTATGGTTTTTTCTCGTGTAGTTCATTTGTCGAGGCGCTATTCGCCGTAGTTGGCTACTTCCAGGATCTACATCCATGGGTTGTGGCCTTCGATTATTATAATTGTTATTATAGTTCCTATTATTATTAAAATTATTTTGAGGTCTGAAATTATTGTTATTCTGATTGTTGTTATAATGGTTAAACGGGGGTCTGAACGTTTGTTGTGGTCTAAAATTATTATTATTAAAGTTATTAAATAGTCCCTGATTTTGAAAGTTTGGTCTAAGACCTTGTTGTTGAGGATAATAAATTCTTGGTTGAAAGTGTTTATTTTGGGTATTTTGAGGTTTTTGTATCCTTTCTTCGAGAGGACTTGAATTGACGAATCCTGCTTGTATGAGCTCGTAGAGAGCTTGTTGTAAGCTTGTTGGCTTTAAAGCATAGAGGATAGTCCTCATATGAGTTGGAACCTTTTCTTTAAAAATGTTTAAAGCAGTGAGGTTATTATTTTCTACTTCGTGTTCTTTATTTTCCTGAACGCTTTTCTGATTTAAATCACACAAGATTTTTTTGATATTATTATAGAATTCTAAAACATCACCTTTGAAGCTGGTCTGACGAAGGTCTTCGTACAGCTGGAAAGAGTTTTTAAATCCTCCAAAATTGTTTACTAGCATTTGCTTTATGTCCTGCCATTTTTGCAGGTGAGAATGAATCTCAATACAACGTTTTGCCTTGCCGATAAATTTAGATTTGAGAATGTTAATACACATTCTCTGCGATTGTGCATTGTATTCTAGCAATGTAGGGATGATATCATCTACGTTTGTTAAGAATGTGTAGAGGTCTTCTGGACGACCATCGAATGTATGCAATTTTTCAATATATTTTAATGGGTCAAGCGTTAAATTTTTCTTTGGTGTCTCGTCTACTTGACCGAGTTGACCAATGTTATCTGGGTTTAGACTCATGTTTGTTTTATTGTTAGAAATCTGTTCACAATTGTCACTTTTGAAACTTAAATTATTACTGCCCAGAATCTTTTCAAAAATATTACTACCAGGATTATTTGTTTTATTTTTGGAAATTTGTTCACAATGATTTAATTATTACTACACAAAATCTTGTTAAAAATATTACTGTTAAGATTATTATTTTCTAAATTAAATTCTTCTTTATTAATATATAACTCTTTAATGTTATCTTTGTTCTTATTCTTACGTAATTCTTAAGGAATCGGCTGATTCCTAATGTTGTATAATTGAAGGTCCTCTTCTGATGAACTGTTTTCTTCGTTTGTAAATCTGGTCTTTGCCTCCTGTAACTTCTTCTTTCTGAATTTCTTGATCATTAAGCTGTCTTTTCTTCTTTAGTAATTTTGTTGAAAGTATAGCAGATACTTTTTTAGTTTCTTCAAATGTTAATTTATTTATTTCCTTCTTCGTTGGTAATGGGTAAACCAGTAGCCAGTTTTGCCATTCAAGAATCAATTTTCCTCTACGGAATTTTATAGCATTACCATATGCGTTGGATTGAGCTATTAATTGATCCTTTCGATTAATTCACTGAATTGATAATTCACTGAATTTATTTTAAAGTGTTTTTATTTCCGTCGATTTTTGTATGTTTTTATTTCACTTTAAAGTTTTTTTAGCGATACCGAATTTTATAGTTATTACTTCAAACTGTAGTTAATTTTAGAAACTTTTGTTTGGAAAAGTAAATTCACTATTTAAAAACGGAACGTTGGTTTTTTACTTGGATAGCACAAATATAGTGACTATCCTACCGACTGCGCCAATTTAATTATTGAAAATACAAAAAGTATTTTTAAAAATTATTTTTATTTGAAAACCTACGACTGATGTGTTTCAAGTCTACTTAAGTTCTGCCTTGAATACAATTCAAGTTCTTATTTATATAGATTCTGTTTTACATATTTCTTAGTCATAATACATTAACGTCTTTCCTTTGTTCTCTTTGTTGTCTGCCTGAATTGCGCGTTGGCTTCGAAGTTGTTTATTTGAGTCATCATTCCTTTGTTGTCTGCTTGAATTGCGCGTTGGCTTCGAAGTCGTTTATTTGAGTCATCATTCCTTTGTTGTCTGCTTGAATTGCGCGTTGGCTTCGAAGTCGTTTATTTGAGTCATCATTCCTTTGTTCTCTTTGTTGTATGTCTGTGGTTGAATATGATATCATGCTGATCTTGCTTTGTTGTATGTAGGAGTTCTGGTGCATATATAACTCGCGTACGGCGCAAACTCGGAGCCCCACCTGGTTCCAACCCTCTGCGATCCTCACTTCAGTCGACGCGATCAGAGTTCGTGCTCACCACGAAGGCCGTAGTGATACCCATGATCACTTCGACGTTACCCGCAGCACATGAGGATGCAACACAGTGGCCTCACCTGATTGGCCTACCGCTGGCAGACAGCCATCTGGGCACTCCTGGGCCCATCGACATATTGTTGGGTGCTGATGTCTGGGGTCTCTTGGTGCAGGACGAGTTCCTTCATGGACGACCATTTTTGCGGCAGAAATGTTGGATGCTCCATGGTCGACAAGCTGTGTGGACTTTGCTGCACAAATGCGTCAAGTGCAGACGACACCGCGGAGCGGTCATCATGCAACAAATGGCTTCGCTACCCAGCCCACGAGTTAATTCAGCTCGTCCGTTCCTGGACTCAGGGGTCGACTACTGTGGTCCCTTTTCCGTTCGAGTTGGAACCAAACGATCACGCACCACGATCAATAGCTTCTTGGCGATCTTCGTTTGCATGGCCACGAAAGCTGTGCACATCGAGTTAATTGAGGACCTCTCATCATAGGCTTTCTTGGATGCTTTTACCAGATTCATCTGCAGGCGTGGACCCTGTCCCGATCTCTACAGCGACAATGTTACCGCCTTCGTTGGAGCGAACTGTTACCTCAAAGAGGACTTAGCAGAATCACAACCAACAGGCCCTGGCACATGCAAGGACGAGATGGCACTTCATCACTTCATTCACTTCACGCTCCTCATCAAGGTGGATTATGGGAGGCCGCCGTAAAATCTGCCAAACATCATTTGGTTCGTTTGGTGGGTGTTCATAAACATGCCTTTGAATTATCTGTGCTGTTTTGTCAAGTGATGGAAGGGAAATAAACATACTGTCTTTTCGAGTGATGGAAGGGAGATACACGTGCTGTCAAAATGCTTGAGGGCAGTTGTTATAAGACAAAAGGTCGAACACTTACAACTTACCTTTTTCTCTATGTGTTACTGAATAAAAGTTAAAAAATTCCTTGGTAATAAAGATTGTAACGTTTCTTAAAAAAAGGGGAAAATTTCTATTTTTTACGTGGAAACAACAGATTCGATATTAATCGGTGTGTGCTCCATCAACCTCAACAACATACAGTCCATTTTTATCGCGTGGGAATACTTGCACAGCATTGATACGACAAGTATCCAATCCTAATTGGCGTGTGCCCCATCATTTTGGTCCTCTGTCGAGCCGGATTATTGAAGCAATCTGTATTCATCGTATGGAATTTACAACCAATCATACAACGTCACATTAAGTTGATAAGTAGAAATTCATTACCTTAATTAATTTACTTTCATTTTGTAAGAGACATTAATATCATAATTTTAATACCACGTTTTCACTGTCAGTACAACATTCAAAATGGCAGACATAAATTCACTAAAAAGGCAACGGTCGGTCAACAAAAGCAAATTGACCTTCATTTTAAAGAGTTTGAAGAAATCAACTGAAATGACAATCGAAGAAGCCAAGGCTAAGCTGAACCGCGTGGAGAAATTAATGGAGGAGTTCACAGTAATCGAAAACAACATGTTTGTAGTCGATATTGCTCAAGAGCCTGACATGGATTATGAAGAAAATTATTATAAGGCAATCACCGAATTGAATAAACTTATTCGCAAATTGGGATTTAATAATAGCAATTGTAATGCAAGCCTCGAAAATCCATTAAATGCAACTCAAACAGGAGCTGATGTAAGGCTTCCTAAATTAAATATTCCAATGTTTTCTGGTAACTATACTGAATGGCAATCCTTTTATGATATGTACGTATCATCCATACATGATTCAACGTCATTATCACCGGTACAAAAGTTCCAGTATTTGAAGGGATTACTTCGGGGTGAAGCTGCTGGTCTTTTGCGCCATTTTAGCATAACTGAAGCAAACTATATTGAGGCCCTCCAAAAATTGAGGCAACGGTATGACAGGAAACGGCATACTATAAATGCATTCATTAGAAGTTTCATAGAACAACCATCACTCCATCAAGCGAACCATTGCAACATCAAGCAATTGTTGGACACTTCTGATGAGGTTTTACGAGGCTTGAAAGCAATAGGAACGCAAGGTGAACACCGAGACCCCTGGCTGGTTTACATACTAGTAAATAAATTAGACGAAGAGTCCAAGGGCATATGGGCACAAACTACCGCTGAAAAGGAATCTCCTTCAATCCAAGAATTCTTTGACTTCTTATTACGGAGAGGTGATGCATTAGAATCTTACGGAGCTCAACCAAACGAAGGTCTAATTCAGTCCAAAAACCTCCATCCATTAAAAATCACATTGTGTTACATGATGGAAAATGTCCAATTTGTGAAACTGACGGTCATTTGATATACCATTGCCCAGTATTTAATGCAATGCAAGTAACCAAAAGGTGTGAGTTTGTGAAAAATAACAAGAGATGTCTCAATTGTTTAGGTGACAAGCACGCCATATTCAAATGTCTATCTAAGCGAAGATGTTCAGTTTGCAGAGGAAAACATCATACACTTCTTCACATGCAGGAAGCTGAGATGGCAAGGCAGACTATAGAACATACGCGGGAAACTGCCACGAGCTCTGCTAATGCTATTATATCAAACTGTAACCAACAAAATAAATTTCAATCAATTCTGCCAACTGTGGTAACAAAGATACAAACTTATTCGGGTCAGTTTATAAATTGTCGCGCACTCTTAGATTCAGGCTCCCAAGCGAGCTTCATTACAGAATCACATCTTCAACGTATCGGCATTCCACGCTACAATGGGAGAATCACCGTCAAGGGACTTGGACAAGTCGAGGCAGGTATCACCAAAGGGATTGCTACCATACATATCCAGCCACAGTCAGGTTCAAGTTTAACCATACAAGCTTTAGTTTTGAAACGTATCACAAGACTTCCACATATTCACATTAGTTCCTCTGAGTTGAAAAATTGGAAAACGGTACCATTAGCCGATCCAGAATTTTATATTTTATGAATTTTATGTTTTAGTCGATGGCCAAATAAAAGGCAAGGTTAATGATCCGGTACTCCAGAACACAATCTTTGGATGGGTTGTAGCAGGTACTGTTAACAACCATAGTCAGTGTGAAGGAGATGTACTTGGTGCATTCAACTGCAGTATTCATGCATTTAACATTGATGAGACACTTAAGCGCTTTTGGGAACTAGAATCAATTCCAAACGAATTAATTCCATCTCCAGAGGAACAACTGTGTGAGCAAAGTTTCAACAAAACTCATCAGAGAGATGCGGATGGGCGATTCCAGGTTCGGTTGCCATTCAAAAAACCCACTACATTACTTGGGTCATCACTTAGTATGGCAATCCAACGAATGAAGGGACTGGAACGTCGGTTTATTCGAGACAAACATCTCTATCAACTGTACAAGGGCTTCATAAATGAATATTTGCTCCTTGGCCACATGAAAGAAATTACATTAAACGAGATGAAAGATGGCGGCTGCTTCCTGCCGCACCATGGAGTCATCAAAAGAGATAGTTCCACAACAAAACTTAGAGTTGTGTTTGATGGCTCTGCGAAAACTAGCACTGGTGTTTCACTAAATGATTGTTTAGCAGTTGGCCCTACAATACAATCCACATTGTACTCAATAATTCTACGCTTTCGTGAAAATCGGTTTGTCTTTTGCGCTGATATTGAGAAAATGTACAGGCAAATTCGTCTTCATGTCGACGATACAAAATTTCAAAAAATTGTTTGGAGAGAAGAACCTTCAGACGCTATGCGATATTTTACATTATGTACAGTCACATATGGATTAGCATCTGCTCCGTATCTAGCGACAAAAGCAATACATCAAATTGCGCAAGATATAAAGGATTCTGACCCAGTGACCTCTAAGAATATAAAAAAAAAATATTTATGTGGATGATATCATGATGGGTGGAGATACTTTAATTAAAGTTCAAACATTAAAAGCATCATTAAAGAAAACTTTATCGAGCTATGGTTTTAATTTGCGAAAGTGGGTATCAAACTCGAATGACATTTTGGACGATATCCCAGCTGAAGACATGGAACTACAAATAAGGCCAATTGAAGATTCGACCGTAAACAAGGCAGTGAAGGTATTAGGTTTGCATTATGATCCAACTGGTGATGTTTTTAAATATCAAGTTGAATTACCAATAAGTCCGATTTTAACAAAGAGATCAATTCTGTCAGACGCAGGCAAAATTTTTGATCCATTGGGCTGGATCGCTCCAATAAATATCAGGGTTAAAATTTTTATACAACGTCTTTGGATTTTAAATCTAAATTGGGATGATCTACTACCGGAAAAATAATCCAAAGAATGGATACTAATTCAATCAGGACTTCCAAAAATACAAGAACTATCCATTCCACGGTTTGTCCAAACTACAAAAACTTCAAGAGCCGAGCTGCATGGGTTTTGTGACGCCAGTCAACTTGCATACGCTGCAGTTGTTTTCTATAAGGTGATTACTGGAACTGGCGAAAGTTACATCCATTTAATGTCTTCGAAAACAAAGGTGGCACCTATAAAGCAGCAAAGCCTTCCACGCCTAGAACTATGCGGTGCAGTATTATTGACAAACCTCATGAATCTGGTCAAACAAGAAACCAACCTAAGCGTAAAAGAGATTTTTCTGTGGACAGATTCGACGATTGTACTGGATTGGCTATCATCTCATCCTCGCCGATGGCCAACATTTATCGCCAACCGGACATCACAAATACTTACCTCATTCAATCGATCTTATTGGCGCCATGTACCATCACCACAAAATCCAGCAGATGTTGCGTCGAGAGGGCTTCTTCCAGACGAAATCATCTATAACACATTATGGTGGAACGGACCTGAGTGGTTAAGCGAACCAAAGGAATGTTGGCCACCTCAACAAAGGGATTACTCAAATTTTGATAATATAACAGACACTATAGTAGGAACTTCCATTATCGAATACGATATTATCGAAAAATTAGTAATAAGATGTTCTTCCTTCCACAAACTGCAAAGAATAATGGCTTATTGCTTAAGGTTCGTTGCAGGTGCCAAAAATCAAAGACCACCTGGGATCAACGCATTATTCCTTACCAGGGACGAGCTATACCATGCTCTATTCAAGATATGTTGGCATGACCAGCGAAACTACTTCGTCCAAGAAATTAAGGATCTAGAGAATTTAAAAATGGTGAAGCCGACCAGCCGTTTGACATCACTCAGTCCCTTTCTTGATGAACATGGAGTGTTACGAGTTGGTGGTAGATTGGAGAGATACGATGCACCATTCTGTACATGACATCCAATTATTCTATCATCGAAATCCCTTGTAACAAAGTTAATTATTGAAGAGTTACATAGATGTCACAAACACGCTGGACCATCATTATTATTAGCATTATTAAGACAACAATATTGGATACCCTGTGCTCGCAATTTAATAAGAAAAATCGTTCACCAATGCGTTCCTTGCACAAGACAAAGGGCTAATAATGAAACGCAACTGATGGGCAATCTCCCAAACTATAGACTACAGCTGACTCGGCCTTTTTTCAAAACAGGGGTTGATTACGCTGGACCGATAGTAATACATTTAATTAAGGGACGAGGTCAGAAAAAGTACAAGGCATACATTTGTTTATTTATTTGTCTCGGTACTAAAGCCGTGCATATTGAGTTGGTGAGCGATCTCAGCAGTGACGCATTTTTAGCAGCATTAAAACGATTTGTTGCTCGTCGTGGATGCTGCCAAGATATTTACAGCGACAATGGTTCCAACTTTGTTGGTGCTAACAACCAACTGCAAAAGGCATTCAAGACGTGTATCGAACATTCTAATGAAATATCTCATTTTATTTCCAGGAAAGCAATCAATTGGCATTTCATACCTCCCAATGCACCTCACTTTGGAGGTATATGGGAATCGGCAATCAAATCGACAAAATATCACTTACGATGAGTTATTGGAGATTCCATACTTACGATGGAAGAAATGATCACGCTTCTAACTGAGATTGAGTGCATATTAAACTCTCGCCCTTTGTGTGTACTTTCTGCGGAAGACATAGATGCCCTCACTCCTTCCCATTTTCTAATTGGGCAACCTGCAACGAAATTGCCTGAATATGAAATCAGTTATCTGAAACCATCCCACCTATCACGATGGCAAATGATAGAATATATGACTCAGCATTTTTGGAAGCGGTGGCATCTGGAATACATCACATCATTACAACAAAAATCGAAATGGTTAAAACAAAATCCGTCAATAAATATAAACAACATAGTCGTAATCAAAGAAGATAATGTCCCGGTGAACAGATGGTTGCTCGGAAAAATCATCAAACTGCATCCTGGCAGCGATGGCCTCACCAGAGTGATTACTGTAAAAAAAAAAAACGGGGAACTCAAGAGACCAGTTACGAAAATTGCAAAACTTCCTGTTGAACCGGATAGTTCAAGGCCGGCGGAATGTTCATAAACATGCCTTTGAATTATCTGTGCTGTTTTGTCAAGTGATGGAAGGGAAATAAACATGCTGTCTTTTCAAGTGATGGAAGAGAGATACACGTGCCGTCAAAATGCTTGAGGGCAGTTGTCATAAGACAAAAGGTCGAACACTTACAACTTACCTTTTTCTCTATGTGTTACTGAATAAAAGTTAAAAAATTCCTTGGTAATAAAGATTGTAACGTTTCTAAAAAAAAAGGAGAAAATTTCTATTTTTTACGTGGAAACAACAGATTCGATATTAGGCGGTGTGTGCTCCATCAACCTCAACAACATACAGTCCATTTTTATCACGTGGGAATACTTGCACAGCATTGATACGACAAGTATCAAATCCTAATTGGCGTGTGCCCCATCAGTGGGTGCCCAGTCTCTATGGTACCACACCTTGGCAACACGCATCGAGGCGTGTCTCAACTCACGTCCGCTGGTACCACTCCACGACGAACCAGAGGACAAACTGGCGCTCACCCGTGGCGATTTCCTCATCGGTGCCCCCCTCATCGCGGTACCCGAACCTCACATTGGCGGCGTCCCACTTAATCGCCTCAAGCAGTATCAGTGGATACGTAAGCTCCACCAGGACTTTTGGCAGCGCTGGAGCGAGGAGTACTTGGTCACCCTCCGGACCCGCAGCAAATGGGAACGACGAGAACCGGACATTAAACTGAACAACGTGGTCCTCGTGAAACAGGAAAACCTGCACCTTCATGGCAATAAAAGTATTGCCACTAGCAATACACACATTAAATGCGGACTGCTGATGCGCCGCATTCCACACCACCAGTCGCACAAAGTCGCACTACATTCCGTCAGCATACGGGTCGTATTGCAATTACTTTGTTGTCTGCCTAATGATAACTACAATACATATTATCATTTCGCTGACGACGCACACTGCGACGTTCATTGCTTGTGCGGCTCATCGTCGTCCACTCATCGACTGGGCACTGTGTGCGGACACCCGATACCTCGCTCCGTTGCGATGTAGACTGATGGCCTATTTGCTAATGAAAATAAATATACAGCAACGACGAGCAGCAGCAACATTGTTAACTTTGCATACATCGGAATGTCATATATACAGCGGATAATTATCGCAGTTGCCGGCGTAGGCACTTTTCTCATCGTATACAGCTGGATAGCCAAGGCATGGGCATGGTATCAGCTACTCGGCGCTCTACACGTCTGGAATATGTGATGACGCAGCAGCTTGGAGTCACAGGCGATGGTGGTGGTTGACGGACTCGCATGGCGAGGCGAGCCTTCATACAGCAGTCGGCTGCACAACAAAATCAGTTCTTCAGGACTAGTTCTTCCAAGTTCTTCAGAGCGCAGTTAACGGATTTGAACTCTGCGGTTGCATGCTACACTTAAAGTTTGGAATCATAAATTGTACATAGAACTTAACAATAATTTAGCCACAATAAATTTAGAATAAATAGAGTTTATAGTTAATAAAAATAGAAGTATCTACAAGCAAATTAACCGTGTTGTGTCATTCATTTTATTTCTGACCACCCCCTTGACTTTCGGAAGATAAATCCCCGACATCGGGTATACCTCTCCTGCGCAAGGCGAGCCAGATAAACTGTCTGTTGACAGTCAAATGCCTTCTTAAAATCGATGAACAGCAGGTGCAGTGGTGACCGGAATTCAACGCACGGTTCAATAATGATCCGCAGGGTGTTTATGTGGTCTACAGTGCGAAAACCTGCTTGTTCGGCATCGAGTGTATCTTCCAGATGTTCCTTAATTCGCTCAAGTATTAGTTTGTCTATTACCTTTGCAACTGCAGGAAGAACGCAAATGCCTCTCCAGTTCGGCATCGAGTGTATCTTCCAGATGTTCCTTAATTCGCTCAAGTATTAGTTTGTCTATTACCTTTGCAACTGCAGGAAGAACGCAAATGCCTCTCCAGTTTTCGCACTCCATAAGAGTTCCTTTTTTAGGGAGCTTGACAATCATTCTTTAGTGCGTTAATTGCGGTAGCGATCTCGTCTTTACTGGGAGTTGAGGTGCGAATTCGGGAAATTGTTACTTCCGGCAGCTCCGTTTGATTTGGGTGCATGTCGTTAGCAAATACACGGTTAAGGAAATTCTCCTTCCATCGCTTGAGCTGATCCTCATCTGAAACGAGTACGGCACCATCTAGGCCTTTCACCAGATGTTGGCTACAGCGGTGACCACCTGTCAGCTCTTTGGTGATTCTGTAAACGGTTCTGCTATCGCACCTGCTCGCTGCTTCCTCTGCTTCTAAGGCCAGGTTGTTAATATAGTTACGCTTGTCACGTCTTACACTACGCTGCACTTCTTTCATTTTTCTTCGATACATGGATTCTAGCTCGATCCTCGCTGCTGCTGGGATACGAGCCTTACGTAGCTTACGTTCTTCAATTCGCTTCCAGGTATCTTCGGTAAGCCACGTACTGTGCCTTACCTGGCTTCTACCAATAATACTTTTCTCTAATACTCCAGATGTGAAAACAGACTTCGAACGTTCCTGGATGGTTTTCGGCAGTGAGCTGCTGATTGCTTCCACTCCTTGCGATAAATGATCCCTTAATTGTTGGCGTACTGATGGGATCTTTAGCCGGTCGATGTTATACCTGGGCATTCGGATGATATTGCGGATTCTATGAACTGATGCAGTAAGTAACTGGACAGTAGCTACCATAAGGTGATGATCCCGTACCATACCCATGTCGGCTCCTCGTCTGTTTCGGACGTCTAATAGACAGCTCCTAAAACGTCGACTGATCGCCACATGGTCGATTTGGTTGGATGATGATTGCCTGTCAGTTGACACCCAGCTGAGCTTGTGGCAAGTCTTATGCTTATGATGGTGCTTCCTATGACAAGGTTGTTGGTGTTGCAGAAATCAACAAATCTTTCACCATTGTCATTTCGTTCGCCGAGGCCGTGCTTCCCAATCACATGTCATTGTCGTTGCCAGCCTTGGCATTCAAGTCCCCCATCACGATGACGATATCTCCGTTCGGCGTTGTGTTGAATACAGCGCTTAGTTGATTGTAGAAGTTATCCTTTTCATCCTCAGTCGAAGGATTCGTTGGGGCGTAGCACTGTATAATCGTGACGCGCCGAACTCTAGTCCGAAATCTGGCCGATAAGATCCTATCACTATGTGGGTGCCAGGAAATTAGGCCTTTGACTGCTGTTGGCGTTAGCAGCAGACCTACTCCAGATTCGCGGGGACTGCCGGATGGTTTGCCGGAGTAGATTAGCACAGTGTTACACGTTGGGGATTGGTACTCTCCCGCATCGAACCATCTTACTTCACCCACTCCCAGTATGTCCAAATTATATCGAAGAAACTCACGTTCCAGTTGAAAAAATCTGGCATTTTGAGGTCCTTCACTCCCTGAGTCAAGGAGCGTCCTCACATTCCAGAAACCAATCTTAGTCCGGGTAAAATAGCCAAAAGTCGTCATTATTCGGTCATTACCTATCCCAGGCGTATTGTCGGTTTCAGTAGCGGGCACTTTTCGGTACCGCAGGTTGCTAACCCACGTTACCTAGACTAGAAATGCTAGACCGTTCGCACTTGCAGGTGTAGCCTACATATATAAGGATTTATACCCATAGTTGCCCGTGGACCACCACGAGGAGGTAGAGCAAGCACTACATCACGAACTTGATTGTTGCCCAACTGGCCCAAACCAAGTTTTGAGCCGTTAGTGGTTTCCCGATCAATCGCAATGCAGATCCCCATTTGCTGATGATACAGCACTATCGGCTTCCATTGAGTTTGTCAGTCAAAAATAATGCAATTCTCGCTTGAATGGTTCGCGTGAATTAATGAATTTAACTATTCTGTCGACTATTCAAGACATTCTCGATTGGAGCATTTCTAATAGAGTAGAATTTAACCCAAATAAATTCCAGTCGTGTCTTTTTTCTCAGAACACAATTCAACATTACGTTCCACCTGTTATTAATGTTGCCCATATTGCGAGATCAGATTCACTTAAGTTGTTAGTTTTAAAAGTATCAAGTGATCTTTCCTGGAAGGAACATATTTATGAAATTTCAAAAAGAGCTAGCCAATGTTTGGGCTTCATAAGACGTTGTAACTTCTACTTCACTCCCTCTGAAGTATTAAGATTATATAAATCTTATGTTAGACCAATTTTAGAATTTAATTCATATGTGTGGGGTGGGGCTCCGAGATCGCATTTGGTGTATCTTGATGGAATTCAGAATAGAGTTATCCGTTTGATAAACGATGTAACCATTACTTCGTCTCTTGATACTTTGGAGCACAGACGAAATGTAGGAGTTTTAGCTGTTTTCTACAAATTTTACTACGGTAGATGTGTTTTAGAAACCCGTTCTCTATTTCCAGGTCCTTTTGTCTGCAACGTAAACAATCATTTAAGGTCCAATCAACATAGATTTGCCTTAATACTTTTTTCATGTAGATCCCAACACTTTAAATCCTCCTTTTTTCAGAGAGTCTCTTCGATGTGGAATCGACCAATTGATTGAGCCCGTGTTTCCCGAATCTTATAATCTGCAGGCCTTCGAATAAGCCGTTAACAACTTTCTGAATGATGAAGTGCTCATAAGCTGTTTATTAAATATTAAATATAAATTAAATATATAAAAAAAAATTGTTATCAGTATTATTTACAATTTTTTAAAATTTCTAATATTTTCTTGGTCAAGGTGTAACAGTGTTTACTCGGGTGACGCTCGCCGGTCAACCCAGGGTTCGTTCTCCTCTTGCTTTCGCTACAAATTAAAAGATTTTGTTAGTTTTCGGTGTTTTTAAATTACAATAGGATCTTTATTCATTATTTATTATTCTCGGTTCTATTATACTATTATATACATATACTTATGATACTCTTACTTATAAATAAGCTGGTTTGTACGCATGATATGCGGGGGAACCAGCGAGGCTATTACCACGTCCCACGACGGTGGTAGTTCGCAAAATCAGTTCTTCAGGACTAGTTCTTCCGAGTTCTTCAGAGCGCAATTAACGGATTTGAACTCTGCGGTTGCGTGCTACACTTAAAGTTTGGAATCATAAATTGTTCATAGAACTTAACAATAATTTAGCCACAATAAATTTAGAATAAATAGAGTTTATACTTAATAAAAATAGAAGTATCTACAAGCAAATTAACCGTGTTGTGTCATTCATTTTATTTCTGACAACCCCCTTGACTTTCGGAAGATAAATCCCCGACATCGGGTATACCTCTCCTGCGCAAGGCGAGCCAGATAAACTGTCTCTTGACAGTGTCAAACGTCTTCTTAAAATCGATGAACAGCAGGTGCAGTGGTGACCGGAATTCAACGCACGGTTCAATAATGATCCGCAGGGTGTTTATGTGGTCTACAGTGCGGAAACCTGTTTGTTCGGCATCGAGTGTATCTTCCAGATGTTCCTTAATTCGCTCAAGTATTACTTTGTCTATTACCTTTGCAACTGCAGGAAGAACGCAAATGCCTCTCCAGTTTTCGCACTCCATAAGACTTCCTTTTTTAGGGAGCTTGACATCATTCTTTAGTGCGATAATTGCGGTAGCGATCTCGTCTTTACTGGGAGTTGAGGTGCGAATTCGGGAAATTGTTACTTCCGGCAGCTCCGTTTGATTTGGGTGCATGTCGTTAGCAAATACACGGTTAAGGAAATTCTCCTTCCATCGCTTGAGCTGATCCTCATCTGAAACGAGTACGGCACCATCTAGGCCTTTCACCAGATATTGGCTACAGCGGTGACCATCTGTCAGCTCTTTGGTGATTCTGTAAACGGTTCTGCTATCGCACCTGCTCGCTGCTTCCTCTGCTTCTAAGGCCAGGTTGTTAATATAGTTACGTTTGTCACGTCTTACACTACGCTGCACTTCTCTCATTTTTCTTCGATACATGGATTCTAGCTCGATCCTGGCTGCTGCTTGGATACGAGCCTTACTTAGCTTACGTTCTTCAATTCGCTTCCAGGTATCTTCGGTAAGCCACGTACTGTGCCTTCCCTGGCTTATACCAATAATACTTTTCGCTCCAGATGTGAAAACATTTTTCACAGCCTTCGAACGTTCCTGGATGGTTTTCGGCAGTGAGCTGCTGATTGCTTCCACTCCTTGTGATAAATGATCCCTTCATTGTTGGCGTACTGATGGGATCTTTAGCCGGTCGATGTTATACCTAGGCATTCGGATGATATTGCGGGTTCTATGAACTGATGCAGTACCTAACTGGACAGTAGCTACCATAAGGTGATGATCCCGTTCCATACCCATGTCGGCTCCTCGTCTGTTTCGGACGTCTAATAGACAGCTCCTAAAACGTCGGCTGATCGCCACATGGCCGATTTGGTTGGATGATGATTGCCTGTCAGTTGACACCCAGCTGAGCTTGTGGCAAGTCTTATGCTTATGATGGTGTCTCCTATGACAAGGTTGTTGGTGTTGCAGGAATCAACAAATCTTTCACCATTGTCATTTCGTTCGCCGAGGCCGTGCTTCCCAATCACATGTCATTGTCGTTGCCAACCTTGGCATTCAAGTCCCCCATCACGATGACGATATCTCCGTTCGGCGTTGTGTTGAATACAGCGCTTAGTTGATTGTAGAAGTTTTCCTTTTCATCCTCAGTCGAAGGATTCGTTTGGGCGTAGCACTGTATAATCGTGACGCGCTGAACTCTAGTCCGAAATCTGGCCGATAAGATCCTATCACTATGCGGGTGCCAGCAAATTAGGCCTCTGACTGCTGTTGGCGTTAGCAGCAGACCTACTCCAGATTCGCGGGGACTGCCGGAGGGTTTGCCGTAGTAGATTAGCACAGTGTTACACGTTGGGGATTGGTACTCTCCCGCATCGAACCATCTTACTTCACCCACTCCCAGTCCAGTTGAAAAAATCTGGCATTTTGAGGTCCTTCACTCCCTGAGTCAAGGAGCGTCCTCACATTCCAGAAACCAATCTTAGTCCGGGTAAAATAGCCAAAAGTCGTCATTATTCGATCATTACTTATCCGAGGCGTATTGTCGGTTTCAGTAGCGGGCACTTTTCGGTACCGCAGGGTGCTAACCCACGTTACCTAGACTAGAAATGCTAGACCGTTCGCACTTGCAGTTTTAGCCTACATATATAAGGATTTATACACATAGTTGCCCGTGGACCACCACGAGGAGGTAGAGCAAGCACTACATCACGAACTTGATTGTTGCGCAACTGGCCCAAACCAAGTTTTGAGCCGTTAGTAGTTTCCCGATCAATCGCAATGCAGATCCCCATTTGCTGATGATACAGCACTATCGGCTTCCAGTTTGAGTTTGTCAGTCAAAAAGAATGCAATTCTCGCTTGAATGGTTCGCGTGAATTAATGAATTTGACTATTCTGTCGAATATTCAAGACATTCTCGATTGGAGCATTTCTAATAGAGTAGAATTTAACCCAAATAAATTCCAGTCGTGTCTTTTTTCTCAGAACACAATTCAACATTACGTTCCACCTGTTATTAATGTTGCCCATATTGCGAGATCAGATTCACTTAAGTTGTTAGTTTTAAAAGTATCAAGTGATCTTTCCTGGAAGGAACATATTTATGAAATTTCAAAAAGAGCTAGCCAATGTTTGGGCTTCATAAGACGTTGTAACTTCTACTTCACTCCCTCTGAAGTATTAAGATTATATAAATCTTATGTTAGACCAATTTTAGAATTTAATTCATATGTGTGGGGTGGGGCTCCGAGATCGCATTTGGTGTATCTTGATGGAATTCAGAATAGAGTTATCCGTTTGATAAACGATGTAACCATTACTTCGTCTCTTGATACTTTGGAGCACAGACGAAATGTAGGAGTTTTAGCTGTTTTCTACAAATTTTACTACGGTAGATGTGTTTTAGAAACCCGTTCTCTATTTCCAGGTCCTTTTGTCTGCAACGTAAACAATCATTTAAGGTCCAATCAACATAGATTTGCCTTAATACTTTTTTCATGTAGATCCCAACACTTTAAATCCTCCTTTTTTCAGAGAGTCTCTTCGATGTGGAATCGACCAATTGATTGAGCCCGTGTTTCCCGAATCTTATAATCTGCAGGCCTTCGAATAAGCCGTTAACAACTTTCTGAATGATGAAGTGCTCATAAGCTGTTTATTAAATATTAAATATAAATTAAATATATAAAAAAAAATTGTTATCAGTATTATTTACAATTTTTTAAAATTTCTAATATTTTCTTGGTCAAGGTGTAACAGTGTTTACTCGGGTGACGCTCGCCGGTCAACCCAGGGTTCGTTCTCCTCTTGCTTTCGCTACAAATTAAAAGATTTTGTTAGTTTTCGGTGTTTTTAAATTACAATAGGATCTTTATTCATTATTTATTATTCTCGGTTCTATTATACTATTATATACATATACTTATGATACTCTTACTTATAAATAAGCTGGTTTGTACGCATGATATGCGGGGGAACCAGCGAGGCTATTACCACGTCCCACGACGGTGGTAGTTCGCAAAATCAGTTCTTCAGGACTAGTTCTTCCGAGTTCTTCAGAGCGCAATTAACGGATTTGAACTCTGCGGTTGCGTGCTACACTTAAAGTTTGGAATCATAAATTGTTCATAGAACTTAACAATAATTTAGCCACAATAAATTTAGAATAAATAGAGTTTATACTTAATAAAAATAGAAGTATCTACAAGCAAATTAACCGTGTTGTGTCATTCATTTTATTTCTGACAACCCCCTTGACTTTCGGAAGATAAATCCCCGACATCGGGTATACCTCTCCTGCGCAAGGCGAGCCAGATAAACTGTCTCTTGACAGTGTCAAACGTCTTCTTAAAATCGATGAACAGCAGGTGCAGTGGTGACCGGAATTCAACGCACGGTTCAATAATGATCCGCAGGGTGTTTATGTGGTCTACAGTGCGGAAACCTGTTTGTTCGGCATCGAGTGTATCTTCCAGATGTTCCTTAATTCGCTCAAGTATTACTTTGTCTATTACCTTTGCAACTGCAGGAAGAACGCAAATGCCTCTCCAGTTTTCGCACTCCATAAGACTTCCTTTTTTAGGGAGCTTGACATCATTCTTTAGTGCGATAATTGCGGTAGCGATCTCGTCTTTACTGGGAGTTGAGGTGCGAATTCGGGAAATTGTTACTTCCGGCAGCTCCGTTTGATTTGGGTGCATGTCGTTAGCAAATACACGGTTAAGGAAATTCTCCTTCCATCGCTTGAGCTGATCCTCATCTGAAACGAGTACGGCACCATCTAGGCCTTTCACCAGATATTGGCTACAGCGGTGACCATCTGTCAGCTCTTTGGTGATTCTGTAAACGGTTCTGCTATCGCACCTGCTCGCTGCTTCCTCTGCTTCTAAGGCCAGGTTGTTAATATAGTTACGTTTGTCACGTCTTACACTACGCTGCACTTCTCTCATTTTTCTTCGATACATGGATTCTAGCTCGATCCTGGCTGCTGCTTGGATACGAGCCTTACTTAGCTTACGTTCTTCAATTCGCTTCCAGGTATCTTCGGTAAGCCACGTACTGTGCCTTCCCTGGCTTATACCAATAATACTTTTCGCTCCAGATGTGAAAACATTTTTCACAGCCTTCGAACGTTCCTGGATGGTTTTCGGCAGTGAGCTGCTGATTGCTTCCACTCCTTGTGATAAATGATCCCTTCATTGTTGGCGTACTGATGGGATCTTTAGCCGGTCGATGTTATACCTAGGCATTCGGATGATATTGCGGGTTCTATGAACTGATGCAGTACCTAACTGGACAGTAGCTACCATAAGGTGATGATCCCGTTCCATACCCATGTCGGCTCCTCGTCTGTTTCGGACGTCTAATAGACAGCTCCTAAAACGTCGGCTGATCGCCACATGGCCGATTTGGTTGGATGATGATTGCCTGTCAGTTGACACCCAGCTGAGCTTGTGGCAAGTCTTATGCTTATGATGGTGTCTCCTATGACAAGGTTGTTGGTGTTGCAGGAATCAACAAATCTTTCACCATTGTCATTTCGTTCGCCGAGGCCGTGCTTCCCAATCACATGTCATTGTCGTTGCCAACCTTGGCATTCAAGTCCCCCATCACGATGACGATATCTCCGTTCGGCGTTGTGTTGAATACAGCGCTTAGTTGATTGTAGAAGTTTTCCTTTTCATCCTCAGTCGAAGGATTCGTTTGGGCGTAGCACTGTATAATCGTGACGCGCTGAACTCTAGTCCGAAATCTGGCCGATAAGATCCTATCACTATGCGGGTGCCAGCAAATTAGGCCTCTGACTGCTGTTGGCGTTAGCAGCAGACCTACTCCAGATTCGCGGGGACTGCCGGAGGGTTTGCCGTAGTAGATTAGCACAGTGTTACACGTTGGGGATTGGTACTCTCCCGCATCGAACCATCTTACTTCACCCACTCCCAGTCCAGTTGAAAAAATCTGGCATTTTGAGGTCCTTCACTCCCTGAGTCAAGGAGCGTCCTCACATTCCAGAAACCAATCTTAGTCCGGGTAAAATAGCCAAAAGTCGTCATTATTCGATCATTACTTATCCGAGGCGTATTGTCGGTTTCAGTAGCGGGCACTTTTCGGTACCGCAGGGTGCTAACCCACGTTACCTAGACTAGAAATGCTAGACCGTTCGCACTTGCAGTTTTAGCCTACATATATAAGGATTTATACACATAGTTGCCCGTGGACCACCACGAGGAGGTAGAGCAAGCACTACATCACGAACTTGATTGTTGCGCAACTGGCCCAAACCAAGTTTTGAGCCGTTAGTAGTTTCCCGATCAATCGCAATGCAGATCCCCATTTGCTGATGATACAGCACTATCGGCTTCCAGTTTGAGTTTGTCAGTCAAAAAGAATGCAATTCTCGCTTGAATGGTTCGCGTGAATTAATGAATTTGACTATTCTGTCGAATATTCAAGACATTCTCGATTGGAGCATTTCTAATAGAGTAGAATTTAACCCAAATAAATTCCAGTCGTGTCTTTTTTCTCAGAACACAATTCAACATTACGTTCCACCTGTTATTAATGTTGCCCATATTGCGAGATCAGATTCACTTAAGTTGTTAGTTTTAAAAGTATCAAGTGATCTTTCCTGGAAGGAACATATTTATGAAATTTCAAAAAGAGCTAGCCAATGTTTGGGCTTCATAAGGCCTTCGAATAAGCCGTTAACAACTTTCTGAATGATGAAGTGCTCATAAGCTGTTTATTAAATATTAAATATAAATTAAATATATAAAAAAAAAATTGTTATCAGTATTATATAAAATTTTTTAAAATTTATAATATTTTCTTGGTCAAGGTGTAACAGTGTTTACTCGGGTGACGCTCGCCGGTCAACCCAGGGTTCGTTCTCCTCTTGCTTTCGCTACAAATTAAAAGATTTTGTTAGTTTTCGGTGTTTTTAAATTACAATAGGATCTTTATTCATTATTTATTATTCTCGGTTCTATTATACTATTATATACATATACTTATGATACTCTTACTTATAAATAAGCTGGTTTGTACGCATTATATGCGGGGGAACCAGCGAGGCTATTACCACGTCCCACGACGGTGGTAGTTCGCAAAATCAGTTCTTCAGGACTAGTTCTTCCGAGTTCTTCAGAGCGCAGTTAACGGATTTGAACTCTGCGGTTGCGTGCTACACTTAAAGTTTGGAATCATAAATTGTTTTTAGAACTTAACAATAATTTAGCCACAATAAATTTAGAATAAATAGAGTTTATAGTTAATAAAAATAGAAGTATCTACAAGCAAATTAACCCTGTTGTGTCATTCATTTTATTTCCGACCACCCCCTGACTTTCGGAAGATAAATCCCCGACATTTTGGTGCCTCCTGTGAGGATTGAATTGAATTCAGTTTAATTGGTGCTGTGTGAACACGCTTGTCCAACGGTGTAAAGTTCGTGGTTTTATTTGTGCTTTGTGGACACGCTTGTCCCACGGTTCGTTATTCGGGATATGCACATGCGGCCACAGTCGCCTAACAGTGTATTGTTTAGTTTTGGCAACGCTCATTGCCTTCGCGTTTTGGTCGATAGCCCTTGGCCTTCTGCTTGGATTACTGTGAACCGAGTTCACCAGCCTATTCCTACTTGTTCAGTGAAGTGATCAATATTCCACATGGCCGATTTGAATCGACGCACTTCAGCATGCACCGCCATCAAGCGGGTGCCCGACCGCATCGTCAGTATGGACGTGACGGATTTGGATGAGATCCAAATCCGCTTAGAACAGCGTGCAATCGAAGCACACTACGCACGCTTCTTGGTGGCACACACGGCATTGGTGAGGGATGCCACACCGGAGGGCCTTCAGGCCCACGATGATCTGATGGCAGTCGTGGACGCGCAGTTTAACAACACTTTGGTGGTCTTGGTCAGACTCCCTTCAAGATCTGGCAAAAGTCGCGCCGGCTTCTCAACTACAGCATCAGTTCAACCAAGCCAAAGGTGGAGATGAAACTGAAGTTGGTGCAAATACCGACCTTCGATGGCCATCTGCATAATTGGCTGGCATTCAAAGATGCATTTGAGAATCTAGTGCACCACACGGAGCTGGCGCCAGCCTATAAACTACAGAAGCTTCGTGCCGCGGTCCTGCTTTGCAGCGTAGGCCTGGGTGGCAACACATACTCCGGCGGCTACGAAGAGCTCTGGAGTGAGCTTAAAAAGAGGTTCGACAACCCACGCCTGTTGTGCGAGACCCACGTTTCTCGGCTCCTTAATCTGCAGGCAACCCAGGACGAATGCTCAAGTGCCCTGCTCCGGATCGTGGACACCGTGCAAGAGTCACTCCGTGCACTACGAGTGATGCGACAATCAGTGTCAAGTTGGGACGCTTTAAGGGTCCCGATTGTTGTGTCCCGTTTGCCAAAGGTGACCCAGCAAGGTTGGTGCATGCATTGCCCAGCCAAACAGATTCCTACCCTCACCAGACTGCTCGAGTTCTTGACTCATCGTGCCCACAGTTTGGCGACAGATATCCAGCTTCCATCAACCTCTGGTCGACAACAGGCAGGTGGATCATGGCAGCCAAGGACGCTTCCCGTTGCTCGAACTCACGTCGTTGCAATTCCCGAGAACCGATGCGGCCAATGCCATGGCTCTCACCGGCTATATCAGTGCACCAGGTTCAATCAGTTGGACTTAAGTCCGCGCATCAACGTCGCGAGAACGACAGTTATCTGTTTCAATTGTCTGCAGCCTACAGTCTACAACGCTACCGGATGCCCATCCGAAAGTTCCTGCCGCCACTGCAACTGCAGACACCACTCGCTCGGCTACGCGAATTTAATTATTGAAAATACAAAAAGTATTTTTAAAAATTATTTTTATTTGAAAACCTACGACTGATGTGTTTCAAGGCTACTTAAGTTCTGCCTTGAATACAATTCAAGTTCTTATTTATATAGATTCTGTTTTACATATTTCTTAGTCATAATACATTAACGTCTTTCCTTTGTTCTCTTTGTTGTCTGCCTGAATTGCGCGTTGGCTTCGAAGTTGTTTATTTGAGTCATCATTCCTTTGTTGTCTGCTTGAATTGCTCGTTGGCTTCGAAGTCGTTTATTTGAGTCATCATTCCTTTGTTGTCTGCTTGAATTGCGCGTTGGCTTCGAAGTCGTTTATTTGAGTCATCATTCCTTTGTTCTCTTTGTTGTATGTCTGTGGTTGAATATGATATCATGCTGATCTTGCTTTGTTGTATGTGGGAGTTCTGGTGCATATATAACTCCTCCCCCTCTTGAATCGTCCATCTGGTGAAATTTGACTGATGGTAGATTCACGGCTATATTGTTGTTTGGTCTGTTATTTCTCTTTTTCATATATATAT
Organism: Nephrocerus scutellatus; assembly: GCA_947095585.1. Classification (NCBI taxonomy): domain Eukaryota; kingdom Metazoa; phylum Arthropoda; class Insecta; order Diptera; family Pipunculidae; genus Nephrocerus; species Nephrocerus scutellatus. The sequence continues at coordinate 66,382,204 of OX352762.1, forward strand.
AATATTATTATTATAATAGTTACAATGATTATAGTCGTAATACTAAAGGTTAGTTGTTGAGGAGACACATCTATGTATTTTATATTTTCAATAGGTTTGAAATCCACGATTTCGATATCTTTATTGTTTTCATAATTAAAATTTAATGTAGGAATTATTAAATCTCCTTTATATTCTTTCCTATTAAAGGATTTATTGTTTAAATATATTTTACATTCTTTAAACTTTATTAAATAATTGCCATTTAGGCTGTAATTATTTTTATTACAATTTTGTGTAAGATTAATTTGTTTAACATTTTTTAGAATCAAATATTCTCCTAATTCTTTTACAATGGTTTCATTCAGATTCTTTATTTTACAAAAGTTTGGGTCATTTCTTAAGATTATATTATTAATACATTCATCATTTATTTCTGTTAAATTCTTTGTTTCTGTACTCGGATAGTATAAAATATTGTTTAATCTATATACTTCGTTAGTTATTAGATTTATTGTTTTATTTTTTATTGGGAAATCCTGTAGGTAATATTTATCATAGGGTTCTTTTGTGAACTGTGGTATAGAAATTATTATTAAAATATTTTCGTTGTATATGGCTAAATGCATTTTTAAATGTTCTAAAGTTTCAAATGTTAAATTGTATTCCTGAATTTCTTCCAACGTGAAGATATTATGAGTTAAAACGCCTGTTCGTGCGTTAAGCACTACATCTTCAATGAGTTCGATGTTATGTTTTACTTCTTTTATTTGGTCATTAAATTCTAATTCTATTCTTAAGTCATTAATATCATTTTTCTGATTTTTAAGTTCGTTTATTGTAGTTGTACCTATGTTAACTATCTCTGTAAACTTTCTAAACTGTTCATTGAATTGTTCATTAATCTTTACTTGTTGGTTATTATTATTAAATAATTGTTTATTATTTGTTTCATATTCTTTTAATTTATTTTCAATTTCTTGACGATCATCATCGTCCATTGTTCCGTACAGGAATTTCATGCCTGAACCTATTAGGTTAATTAGTCCTCTTTTTACAATTTTATGAGGGATTATTGTGTTTATTTTGTTTTCTAATTTTGTGAGCTCACTGAGTTGTTTGTAACTTTTATTAGGAATTTGTCTATACTGGGTTTTTAGTTCGTTCACTATTTCGTCATATTTAGTTAGATTGATAATGTGTAAAATGTTAGAGTAATCTTTAATGAGATGTACTGGTCTTGATTCTATTAATACAAATTCTTTATTTATTTCGTACACTTGTATTTCCTGAGTTTTAACCGGTATTGACTGCCATAGAGTCAATGTCACTAATAGGGTTAGGGGTGTCATTTTTATTGTTGCTATTGTCACCTGGGATATTTATTAATTTCGTATATTTTTTTCTTTTTCTAAACTGGTCTTTATGTAGCGTTTGTTTGTTGATCCGGGATTGTATTAGTATTTTATTTCCACTTGTTTTTAGCACTTTTACTTTTATATGTTTTGTCTTTAATTTGTCAATTCCTATGGGATTACAATTCGTTAATTCTGGATTTATTTCACAGTTGTTTCTACCTTTATTGATTTTAAATGGATTTTTTGATTTTTACTTTTTCTATTCTTTCATAAATTTTTATTGGATTCACTTTACCGAAATGTACATCGTTGGGTTTCTCTAATGTAGTTAGATGTATTGTCCGATTGTAGACTTCTACTGATCGCGCTAAATTGTCGACTTAATTGTTTTTTTCTCTTTCAAAGAGTCTAAGGTTCTCGTTTAGAGTACTATGGAATCGTTCTATGGCTGAGTTTCCTGTGTGTCGATAAGGTGTAGTGGTATGAGTGAGTATTTCGTTTTCTGTGAGATATTTGGTTATCGTCGGAGAACCAAATGTTGTATCATTGTCTATTGTTAAGAGTTTTGGTCTGGTCATATAACTAAAGATTTTTATCATAGCATTTAGAACATCTAATTGATTCTTGGATTCTGTTTTCTCCACTGCCACAAATTTTGAAAAGTTGTCTATACAAGTTAGAATGGTTTTATTTTTTTGTACGATATATAAATCCATGTGGTAATGTATGTGTGGACCTTGAGGTGTGGGGGTTTTTTCGTATGTGAGTTTGATTGGGTTTCGTTCAATTTTGAAGTTGCAAATTTCACAATTATTAATTATTTTATTGATTAATTCTCTCAGATTTGGTGTATAGAATTTTCTAATTATTTCTAAATAGGTTTTTTCTATGCCTATGTGATTATGTGATTTGTGTATTTTTAATATTTCATCTTCCGTTCTTGGAGGGTATAAATTTATTAAATTTGTCATTGTTCTAAATAGCTTTTGTCCGTTGTGGTGTTTTTTCCAATAGTTCTGGAATTTTAAGAAGAGTTCGTCTTCTGTCTCGTATCTTTTTAGAGATATCTCATCGTTATTAAAAAATATAGAATTTGTAATGTTTGTGTCACACTCTGATATTATGAATTCAAAGTCTTTGTCTGTAAAGTCTTTTCGAGTGATAGTAATTAATCTTTTTCCTTTGTATGGGAATGTAATTTTGTCTGAATCAATGTCTGTCTTTTTTATTATGATTTGTCTCTTAAACATGTTTATCGGTTTATCAGTTATAGAAATTAAATCTGTACTATCAGATTTTACTGAATGTTGAGTAGAGACTAGGTCTTCTTCTAATGCATTTATTTGATCTATTTTAATTCTTGAAAGGGCGTCTGCCACTTTGTTTTCTTTTCCTTGGATAGGGAAGTCCTGATTTGTTTCCGAGGCCTGTGCCCGAAAATTTGTATCATGTTCTTGGTTAATTTTTATTTCGTTTGATCCCGCAGGATTGTTCCTTTCGTTTTTATAATATTCATTGTTATGGTTTTTTCTCGTGTAGTTCATTTGTCGAGGCGCTATTCGCCGTAGTTGGCTACTTCCAGGATCTACATCCATGGGTTGTGGCCTTCGATTATTATAATTGTTATTATAGTTCCTATTATTATTAAAATTATTTTGAGGTCTGAAATTATTGTTATTCTGATTGTTGTTATAATGGTTAAACGGGGGTCTGAACGTTTGTTGTGGTCTAAAATTATTATTATTAAAGTTATTAAATAGTCCCTGATTTTGAAAGTTTGGTCTAAGACCTTGTTGTTGAGGATAATAAATTCTTGGTTGAAAGTGTTTATTTTGGGTATTTTGAGGTTTTTGTATCCTTTCTTCGAGAGGACTTGAATTGACGAATCCTGCTTGTATGAGCTCGTAGAGAGCTTGTTGTAAGCTTGTTGGCTTTAAAGCATAGAGGATAGTCCTCATATGAGTTGGAACCTTTTCTTTAAAAATGTTTAAAGCAGTGAGGTTATTATTTTCTACTTCGTGTTCTTTATTTTCCTGAACGCTTTTCTGATTTAAATCACACAAGATTTTTTGGATATTATTATAGAATTCTAAAACATTACATTTGAAGCTGGTCTGACGAAGGTCTTCGTACAGCTGGAAAGAGTTTTTAAATCCTCCAAAATTGTTTACTAGCATTTGCTTTATGTCCTGCCATTTTTGCAGGTGAGAATGAATCTCAATACAACGTTTTGCCTTGCCGATAAATTTAGATTTGAGAATGTTAATACACATTCTCTGCGATTGTGCATTGTATTCTAGCAATGTAGGGATGATATCATCTACGTTTGTTAAGAATGTGTAGAGGTCTTCTGGACGACCATCGAATGTATGCAATTTTTCAATATATTTTAATGGGTCAAGCGTTAAATTTTTCTTTGGTGTCTCGTCTACTTGACCCAGTTGACCAATGTTATCTGGGTTTAGACTCATGTTTGTTTTATTGTTAGAAATCTGTTCACAATTGTCACTTTTGAAACTTAAATTATTACTGCCCAGAATCTTTTCAAAAATATTACTACCAGGATTATTTGTTTTATTTTTGGAAATTTGTTCACAATGATTTAATTATTACTACCCAAAATCTTGTTAAAAATATTACTGTTAAGATTATTATTTTCTAAATTAAATTCTTCTTTATTAATATATAACTCTTTAATGTTATCTTTGTTCTTATTCTTACGTAATTCTTAAGGAATCGGCTGATTCCTAATGTTGTATAATTGAAGGTCCTCTTCTGATGAACTGTTTTCTTCGTTTGTAAATCTGGTCTTTGCCTCCTGTAACTTCTTCTTTCTGAATTTCTTGATCATTAAGCTGTCTTTTCTTCTTTAGTAATTTTGTTGAAAGTATAGCAGATACTTTTTTAGTTTCTTCAAATGTTAATTTATTTATTTCCTTCTTCGTTGGTAATGGGTAAACCAGTAGCCAGTTTTGCCATTCAAGAATCAATTTTCCTCTACGGAATTTTATAGCATTACCATATGCGTTGGATTGAGCTATTAATTGATCCTTTCGATTAATTCACTGAATTGATAATTCACTGAATTTATTTTAAAGTGTTTTTATTTCCGTCGATTTTTGTATGTTTTTATTTCACTTTAAAGTTTTTTTAGCGATACCGAATTTTATAGTTATTACTTCAAACTGTAGTTAATTTTAGAAACTTTTGTTTGGAAAAGTAAATTCACTATTTAAAAACGGAACGTTGGTTTTTTACTTGGATAGCACAAATATAGTGACTATCCTACCGACTGCGCCAATTTAATTATTGAAAATACAAAAAGTATTTTTAAAAATTATTTTTATTTGAAAACCTACGACTGATGTGTTTCAAGTCTACTTAAGTTCTGCCTTGAATACAATTCAAGTTCTTATTTATATAGATTCTGTTTTACATATTTCTTAGTCATAATACATTAACGTCTTTCCTTTGTTCTCTTTGTTGTCTGCCTGAATTGCGCGTTGGCTTCGAAGTTGTTTATTTGAGTCATCATTCCTTTGTTGTCTGCTTGAATTGCGCGTTGGCTTCGAAGTCGTTTATTTGAGTCATCATTCCTTTGTTGTCTGCTTGAATTGCGCGTTGGCTTCGAAGTCGTTTATTTGAGTCATCATTCCTTTGTTCTCTTTGTTGTATGTCTGTGGTTGAATATGATATCATGCTGATCTTGCTTTGTTGTATGTGGGAGTTCTGGTGCATATATAACTCGCGTACGGCGCAAACTCGGAGCCCCACCTGGTTCCAACCCTCTGCGATCCTCACTTCAGTCGACGCGATCAGAGTTCGTGCTCACCACGAAGGCCGTAGTGATACCCATGATCACTTCGACGTTCCCCGCAGCACATGAGGATGCAACACAGTGGCCTCACCTGATTGGCCTACCGCTGGCAGACAGCCATCTGGGCACTCCTGGGCCCATCGACATATTGTTGGGTGCTGATGTCTGGGGTCTCTTGGTGCAGGACGAGTTCCTTCATGGACGACCATTTTTGCGGCAGAAATGTTGGATGCTCCATGGTCGACAAGCTGTGTGGACTTTGCTGCACAAATGCGTCAACTGCAGACGACACCGCGGAGCGGTCATCATGCAACAAATGGCTTCGCTACCCAGCCCACGAGTTAATTCAGCTCGTCCGTTCCTGGACTCAGGGGTCGACTACTGTGGTCCCTTTTCCGTTCGAGTTGGAACCAAACGATCACGCACCACGATCAATAGCTTCTTGGCGATCTTCGTTTGCATGGCCACGAAAGCTGTGCACATCGAGTTAATTGAGGACCTCTCATCATAGGCTTTCTTGGATGCTTTTACCAGATTCATCTGCAGGCGTGGACCCTGTCCCGATCTCTACAGCGACAATGTTACCGCCTTCGTTGGAGCGAACTGTTACCTCAAAGAGGACTTAGCAGAATCACAACCAACAGGCCCTGGCACATGCAGGGACGAGATGGCACTTCATCACTTCATTCACTTCACGCTCCTCATCAAGGTGGATTATGGGAGGCCGCCGTAAAATCTGCCAAACATCATTTGGTTCGTTTGGTGGGTGTTCATAAACATGCCTTTGAATTATCTGTGCTGTTTTGTCAAGTGATGGAAGGGAAATAAACATACTGTCTTTTCGAGTGATGGAAGGGAGATACACGTGCTGTCAAAATGCTTGAGGGCAGTTGTTATAAGACAAAAGGTCGAACACTTACAACTTACCTTTTTCTCTATGTGTTACTGAATAAAAGTTAAAAAATTCCTTGGTAATAAAGATTGTAACGTTTCTTAAAAAAAGGGGAACATTTCTATTTTTTACGTGGAAACAACAGATTCGATATTAATCGGTGTGTGCTCCATCAACCTCAACAACATACAGTCCATTTTTATCGCGTGGGAATACTTGCACAGCATTGATACGACAAGTATCCAATCCTAATTGGCGTGTGCCCCATCATTTTGGTCCTCTGTCGAGCCGGATTATTGAAGCAATCTGTATTCATCGTATGGAATTTACAACCAATCATACAACGTCACATTAAGTTGATAAGTAGAAATTCATTACCTTAATTAATTTACTTTCATTTTGTAAGAGACATTAATATCATAATTTTAATACCACGTTTTCACTGTAAGTACAACATTCAAAATGGCAGACATAAATTCACTAAAAAGGCAACGGTCGGTCAACAAAAGCAAATTGACCTTCATTTTAAAGAGTTTGAAGAAATCAACTGAAATGACAATCGAAGAAGCCAAGGCTAAGCTGAACCGCGTGGAGAAATTAATGGAGGAGTTCACAGTAATCGAAAACAACATGTTTGTAGTTGATATTGCTCAAGAGCCTGACATGGATTATGAAGAAAATTATTATAAGGCAATCACCGAATTGAATAAACTTATTCGCAAATTGGGATTTAATAATAGCAATTGTAATGCAAGCCTCGAAAATCCATTAAATGCAACTCAAACAGGAGATGATGTAAGGCTTCCTAAATTAAATATTCCAATGTTTTCTGGTAACTATACTGAATGGCAATCCTTTTATGATATGTACGTATCATCCGTACATGATTCAACGTCATTATCACCGGTACAAAAGTTCCAGTATTTGAAGGGATTACTTCGGGGTGAAGCTGCTGGTCTTTTGCGCCATTTTAGCATAACTGAAGCAAACTATATTGAGGCCCTCCAAAAATTGAGGCAACGGTATGACAGGAAACGGCATACTATAAATGCATTCATTAGAAGTTTCATAGAACAACCATCACTCCATCAAGCGAACCATTGCAACATCAAGCAATTGTTGGACACTTCTGATGAGGTTTTACGAGGCTTGAAAGCAATAGGAACGCAAGGTGAACACCGAGACCCCTGGCTGGTTTACATACTAGTAAATAAATTAGACGAAGAGTCCAAGGGCCTATGGGCAAAAACTACCGCTGAAAAGGAATCTCCTTCAATCCAAGAATTCTTTGACTTCTTATTACGGAGAGGTGATACATTAGAATCTTACGGAGCTCAACCAAACGAAGGTCTAATTCAGTCCAAAAACCTCCATCCATTAAAAATCACATTGTGTTACATGATGGAAAATGTCCAATTTGTGAAACTGACGGTCATTTGATATACCATTGCCCAGTATTTAATGCAATGCAAGTAACCAAAAGGCGTGAGTTTGTGAAAAATAACAAGAGATGTCTCAATTGTTTAGGTGACAAGCACGCCATATTCAAATGTCTATCTAAGCGAAGATGTTCAGTTTGCAGAGGAAAACATCATACACTTCTTCACATGCAGGAAGCTGAGATGGCAAGGCAGACTATAGAACATACGCGGGAAACTGCCACGAGCTCTGCTAATGCTATTATATCAAACTGTAACCAACAAAATAAATTTCAATCAATTCTGCCAACTGTGGTAACAAAGATACAAACTTATTCGGGTCAGTTTATAAATTGTCGCGCACTCTTAGATTCAGGCTCCCAAGCGAGCTTCATTACAGAATCATGTCTTCAACGTATCGGCATTCCACGCCACAATGGGAGAATCACCGTTAAGGGACTTGGACAAGTCGAGGCAGGTATCACCAAAGGGATTGCTACCATACATATCCAGCCACAGTCAGGTTCAAGTTTAACCATACAAGCTTTAGTTTTGAAACGTATCACAAGACTTCCACATATTCACATTAGTTCCTCTGAGTTGAAAAATTGGAAAACGGTACCATTAGCCGATCCAGAATTTATATTTTATGAATTTTATGTTTTAGTCGATGGCCAAATAAAAGGCAAGGTTAATGATCCGGTACTCCAGAACACAATCGTTGGATGGGTTGTAGCAGGTACTGTTAACAACCATAGTCAGTGTGAAGGAGATGCACTTGGTGCATTCAACTGCAGTGTTCATGCATTTAACATTGATGAGAAACTTAAGCGCTTTTGGGAACTAGAATCAATTCCAAACGAATTAATTCCATCTCCAGAGGAACAACTGTGTGAGCAAAGTTTCAACAAAACTCATCAGAGAGATGCGGATGGGCGATTCCAGGTTCGGTTGCCATTCAAAAAACCCACTACATTACTTGGGTCATCACTTAGTATGGCAATCCAACGAATGAAGGGACTGGAACGTCGGTTTATTCGAGACAAACATCTCTATCAACTGTACAAGGGCTTCATAAATGAATATTTGCTCCTTGGCCACATGAAAGAAATTACATTAAACGAGATGAAAGATGGCGGCTGCTTCCTGCCGCACCATGGAGTCATCAAAAGAGATAGTTCCACAACAAAACTTAGAGTTGTGTTTGATGGCTCTGCTAGCACTGGTGTTTCACTAAATGATTGTTTAGCAGTTGGCCCTACAATACAATCCACATTGTACTCAATAATTCTACGCTTTCGTGAAAATCGGTTTGTCTTTTGCGCTGATATTGAGAAAATGTACAGGCAAATTCGTCTTCATGTCGACGATACAAAATTTCAAAAAATTGTTTGGAGAGAAGAACCTTCAGACGCTATGCGATATTTTACATTATGTACAGTCACATATGGATTAGCATCTGCTCCGTATCTAGCGACAAAAGCAATACATCAAATTGCGCAAGATATAAAGGATTCTGACCCAGTGACCTCTAAGAATATAAAAAAAAAATATTTATGTGGATGATATCATGATGGGTGGAGATACTTTAATTAAAGTTCAAACATTAAAAGCATCATTAAAGAAAACTTTATCGAGCTATGGTTTTAATTTGCGAAAGTGGGTATCAAACTCGAATGACATTTTGGACGATATCCCAGCTGAAGACATGGAACTACAAATAAGGCCAATTGAAGATTCGACAGTAAACAAGGCAGTGAAGGTATTAGGTTTGCATTATGATCCAACTGGTGATGTTTTTAAATATCAAGTTGAATTACCAATAAGTCCGATTTTAACAAAGAGATCAATTCTGTCAGACGCAGGCAAAATTTTTGATCCATTGGGCTGGATCGCTCCAATAAATATCAGGGTTAAAATTTTTATACAACGTCTTTGGATTTTAAATCTAAATTGGGATGATCTACTACCGGAAAAATAATCCAAAGAATGGATACTAATTCAATCAGGACTTCCAAAAATACAAGAACTATCCATTCCACGGTTTGTCCAAACTACAAAAACTTCAAGAGCCGAGCTGCATGGGTTTTGTGACGCCAGTCAACTTGCATACGCTGCAGTTGTTTTCTATAAGGTGATTACTGGAACTGGCGAAAGTTACATCCATTTAATGTCTTCGAAAACAAAGGTGGCACCTATAAAGCAGCAAGCCTTCCACGCCTAGAACTATGCGGTGCAGTATTATTGACAAACCTCATGAATCTGGTCAAACAAGAAACCAACCTAAGCGTAAAAGAGATTTTTCTGTGGACAGATTCGACGATTGTACTGGATTGGCTATCATCTCATCCTCGCCGATGGCCAACATTTATCGCCAACCGGACATCACAAATACTTACCTCATTCAATCGATCTTATTGGCGCCATGTACCATCACCACAAAATCCAGCAGATGTTGCGTCGAGAGGGCTTCTTCCAGACGAAATCATCTATAACACATTATGGTGGAACGGACCTGAGTGGTTAAGCGAACCAAAGGAATGTTGGCCACCTCAACAAAGGGATTACTCAAATTTTGATAATATAACAGACACTATAGTAGGAACTTCCATTATCGAATACGATATTATCGAAAAATTAGTAATAAGATGTTCTTCCTTCCACAAACTGCAAAGAATAATGGCTTATTGCTTAAGGTTCGTTGCAGGTGCCAAAAATCAAAGACCACCTGGGATCAACGCATTATTCCTTACCAGGGACGAGCTATACCATGCTCTATTCAAGATATGTTGGCATGACCAGCGAAACTACTTCGTCCAAGAAATTAAGGATCTAGAGAATTTAAAAATGGCGAAGCCGACCAGCCGTTTGACATCACTCAGTCCCTTTCTTGATGAACATGGAGTGTTACGAGTTGGTGGTAGATTGGAGAGATACGATGCACCATTCTGTACATGACATCCAATTATTCTATCATCGAAATCCCTTGTAACAAAGTTAATTATTGAAGAGTTACATAGATGTCACAAACACGCTGGACCATCACTATTATTAGCATTATTAAGACAACAATATTGGATACCCTGTGCTCGCAATTTAATAAGAAAAATCGTTCACCAATGCGTTCCTTGCACAAGACAAAGGGCTAATAATGAAACGCAACTGATGGGCAATCTCCCAAACTATAGACTACAGCTGACTCGGCCTTTTTTCAAAACAGGGGTTGATTACGCTGGACCGATAGTAATACATTTAATTAAGGGACGAGGTCAGAAAAAGTACAAGGCATACATTTGTTTATTTATTTGTCTCGGTACTAAAGCCGTGCATATTGAGTTGGTGAGCGATCTCAGCAGTGACGCATTTTTAGCAGCATTAAAACGATTTGTTGCTCGTCGTGGATGCTGCCAAGATATTTACAGCGACAATGGTTCCAACTTTGTTGGTGCTAACAACCAACTGCAAAAGGCATTCAAGACGTGTATCGAACATTCTAATGAAATATCTCATTTTATTTCCAGGAAAGCAATCAATTGGCATTTCATACCTCCCAATGCACCTCACTTTGGAGGTATATGGGAATCGGCAATCAAATCGACAAAATATCAATTACGATGAGTTATTGGAGATTCCATACTTACGATGGAAGAAATGATCACGCTTCTAACTGAGATTGAGTGCATATTAAACTCTCGCCCTTTGTGTTTACTTTCTGCGGAAGACATAGATGCCCTCACTCCTTCCCATTTTCTAATTGGGCAACCTGCAACGAAATTGCCTGAATATGAAATCAGTTATCTGAAACCATCCCACCTATCACGATGGCAAATGATAGAATATATGACTCAGCATTTTTGGAAGCGGTGGCATCTGGAATACATCACATCATTACAACAAAAATCGAAATGGTTAAAACAAAATCCGTCAATAAATATAAACAACATAGTCGTAATCAAAGAAGATAATGTCCCGGTGAACAGATGGCTGCTCGGAAAAATCATCAAACTGCATCCTGGCAGCGATGGCCTCACCAGAGTGATTACTGTAAAAAAAAAAACGGGGAACTCAAGAGACCAGTTACGAAAATTGCAAAACTTCCTGTTGAACCGGATAGTTCAAGGCCGGCGGAATGTTCATAAACATGCCTTTGAATTATCTGTGCTGTTTTGTCAAGTGATGGAAGGGAAATAAACATGCTGTCTTTTCAAGTGATGGAAGAGAGATACACGTGCCGTCAAAATGCTTGAGGGCAGTTGTCATAAGACAAAAGGTCGAACACTTACAACTTACCTTTTTCTCTATGTGTTACTGAATAAAAGTTAAAAAATTCCTTGGTAATAAAGATTGTAACGTTTCTAAAAAAAAAAAGAAAAAAATTTCTATTTTTTACGTGGAAACAACAGATTCGATATTAGGCGGTGTGTGCTCCATCAACCTCAACAACATACAGTCCATTTTTATCACGTGGGAATACTTGCACAGCATTGATACGACAAGTATCCAATCCTAATTGGCGTGTGCCCCATCAGTGGGTGCCCAGTCTCTATGGTACCACACCTTGGCAACACGCATCGAGGCGTGTCTCAACTCACGTCCGCTGGTACCACTCCACGACGAACCAGAGGACAAACTGGCGCTCACCCGTGGCGATTTCCTCATCGGTGCCCCCCTCATCGCGGTACCCGAACCTCACATTGGCGGCGTCCCACTTAATCGCCTCAAGCAGTATCAGTGGATACGTAAGCTCCACCAGGACTTTTGGCAGCGCTGGAGCGAGGAGTACTTGGTCACCCTCCGGACCCGCAGCAAATGGGAACGACGAGAACCGGACATTAAACTGAACAACGTGGTCCTCGTGAAACAGGAAAACCTGCACCTTCATGGCAATAAAAGTATTGCCACTAGCAATACACACATTAAATGCGGACTGCTGATGCGCCGCATTCCACACCACCAGTCGCACAAAGTCGCACTACATTCCGTCAGCATACGAGTCGTATTGCAATTACTTTGTTGTCTGCCTAATGATAACTACAATACATATTATCATTTCGCTGACGACGCACACTGCGACATTCATTGCATGTGCGGCTCATCGTCGTCCACTCATCGACTGGGCACTGTGTGCGGACACCCGATACCTCGCTCCGTTGCGATGTAGACTGATGGCCTATTTGCTAATGCAAATAAATATACAGCAACGACGAGCAGCAGCAACATTGTTAACTTTGCATACATCGGAATGTCATATATACAGCGGATAATTATCGCAGTTGCCGGCGTAGGCACTTTTCTCATCGTATACAGCTGGATAGCCAAGGCATGGGCATGGTATCAGCTACTCGACGCTCTACACGTCTGGAATATGTGATGACGCAGCAGCTTGGAGTCACAGGCGATGGTGGTGGTTGACGGACTCGCATGGCGAGGCGAGCCTTCATACAGCAGTCGGCTGCACAACAAAATCAGTTCTTCAGGACTAGTTCTTCCAAGTTCTTCAGAGCGCAGTTAACGGATTTGAACTCTGCGGTTGCATGCTACACTTAAAGTTTGGAATCATAAATTGTACATAGAACTTAACAATAATTTAGCCACAATAAATTTAGAATAAATAGAGTTTATATTTAATAAAAATAGAAGTATCTACAAACAAATTAACCGTGTTGTGTCATTCATTTTATTTCTGACCACCCCCTTGACTTTCGGAAGATAAATCCCCGACATCGGGTATACCTCTCCTGCGCAAGGCGAGCCAGATAAACTGTCTGTTGACAGTGTCAAACGCCTTCTTAAAATCGATGAACAGCAGGTACAGTGGTGACCGGAATTCAACGCACGGTTCAATAATGATCCGCAGGGTGTTTATGTGGTCTACAGTGCGGAAACCTGCTTGTTCGGCATCGAGTGTATCTTCCAGATGTTCCTTAATTCGCTCAAGTATTACTTTGTCTATTACCTTTGCAACTGCAGGAAGAACGCAATTGCCTCTCCAGTTTTCGCACTCCATAAGAGTTCCTTTTTTAGGGAGCTTGACAATCATTCTTTAGTGCGTTAATTGCGGTAGCGATCTCGTCTTTACTGGGAGTTGAGGTGCGAATTCGGGAAATTGTTACTTCCGGCAGCTCCGTTTGATTTGGGTGCATGTCGTTAGCAAATACACGGTTAAGGAAATTCTCCTTCCATCGCTTGAGCTGATCCTCATCTGAAACGAGTACGGCACCATCTAGGCCTTTCACCAGATGTTGGCTACAGCGGTGACCACCTGTCAGCTCTTTGGTGATTCTGTAAACGGTTAAGCTATCGCACCTGCTCGCTGCTTCCTCTGCTTCTAAGGCCAGGTTGTTAATATAGTTACGCTTGTCACGTCTTACACTACGCAGCACTTCTCTCATTTTTCTTCGATACATGGATTCTAGCTCGATACTCGCTGCTGCTGGGATACGAGCTTTACGTAGCTTACGTTCTTTAATTCGCTTCCAGGTATCTTCGGTAAGCCACGTACTGTGCCTTCCCTGGCTTCTACCAATAATACTTTTCGCTCCAGATGTGAAAACATTTTTCACAGCCTTCGAACGTTCCTGGATGGTTTTCGGCAGTGAGCTGCTAATTGCTTCCACTCCTTGCGATAAATGATCCCTTTATTGTTGGCGTACTGATGGGATCTTTAGCCGGTCGATGTTATACCTAGGCATTCGGATGATATTGCGGATTCTATGAACTGATGCAGTACGTAACTGGACAGTAGCTACCATAAGGTGATGATCCCGTACCATACCCATGTCGGCTCCTCGTCTGTTTCGGACGTCTAATAGACAGCTCCTAAAACGTCGGCTGATCGCCACATGGTCGATTTGGTTGGATGATGATTGCCTGTCAGTTGACACCCAGCTGAGCTTGTGGCAAGTCTTATGCTTATGATGGTGCCCCCTATGACAAGGTTGTTGGTGTTGCAGGAATCAACAAATCTTTCACCATTGTCATTTCGTTCGCCGAGGCCGTGCTTCCCAATCACATGTCATTGTCGTTGCCAACCTTGGTATTCAAGTCCCCCATCACGATGACGATATCTCCGTTCAGCGTTGTGTTGAATACAGCGCTTAGTTGATTGTAGAAGTTATCCTTTTCATCCTCAGTCGAAGGATTCGTTGGGGCGTAGCACTGTATAATCGTGACGCGCCGAACTCTAGTCCGAAATCTGGCCGATAAGATCCTATCACTATGCGGGTGCCAGGAAATTAGGCCTCTGACTGCTGTTGGCGTTAGCAGCAAACCTACTCCAGATTCGCGGGGACTGCCGGAGGGTTTGCCGGAGTAGATTAGCACAGTGTTACACGTTGGGGATTGGTACTCTCCCGCATCGAACCATCTTACTTCACCCACTCCCAGTATGTCCAAATTATATCGAAGAAACTCACGTTCCAGTTGAAAAAATCTGGCATTTTGAGGTCCTTCACTCCCTGAGTCAAGGAGCGTCCTCACATTCCAGAAACCAATCTTAGTCCGGGTAAAATAGCCAAAAGTCGTCATTATTCGATCATTACTTATCCGAGGCGTTGTGTCGGTTTCAGTAGCGGGCACTTTTCGGTACCGCAGGGTGCTAACCCACGTTACCTAGACTAGAAACGCTAGACCGTTCGCACTTGGACCACCACGAGGAGGTAGAGCAAGCACTACATCACGAACTTGATTGTTGCGCAACTGGCCCAAACCAAGTTTTGAGCCGTTAGTAGTTTCCCGATCAATCGCAATGCAGATCCCCATTTGCTGATGATACAGCACTATCGGCTTCCAGTTTGAGTTTGTCAGTCAAAAAGAATGCAATTCTCGCTTGAATGGTTCGCGTGAATTAATGAATTTGACTATTCTGTCGAATATTCAAGACATTCTCGATTGGAGCATTTCTAATAGAGTAGAATTTAACCCAAATAAATTCCAGTCGTGTCTTTTTTCTCAGAACACAATTCAACATTACGTTCCACCTGTTATTAATGTTGCCCATATTGCGAGATCAGATTCACTTAAGTTGTTAGTTTTAAAAGTATCAAGTGATCTTTCCTGGAAGGAACATATTTATGAAATTTCAAAAAGAGCTAGCCAAAGTTTGGGCTTCATAAGACGTTGTAACTTCTACTTCACTCCCTCTGAAGTATTAAGATTATATAAATCTTATGTTAGACCAATTTTAGAATTTAATTCATATGTGTGGGGTGGGGCTCCGAGATCGCATTTGGTGTATCTTGATGGAATTCAGAATAGAGTTATCCGTTTGATAAACGATGTAACCATTACTTCGTCTCTTGATACTTTGGAGCACAGACGAAATGTAGGAGTTTTAGCTGTTTTGTACAAATTTTACTACGGTAGATGTGTTTTATAAACCCGTTCTCTAGTTTCAGGTCCTTTTGTCTGCAACGTCCAATCAACATAGATTTGCCTTAATACTTTTTTCATGTAGATCCCAACACTTTAAATCCTCCTTTTTTCCGAGAGTCTCTTCGATGTGGTATCGACCAATTGATTGAGCCCGTGTTTCCCGAATCTTATAATCTGCAGGCCTTCGAATAAGCAGTTAACAACTTCCTGAAGGATGAAGTGCTCATAAGCTGTTTATTAAATATAAAATATAAATTAGATATATAAAAAGAAAATAATTGTTTATCAGCATTATTTACAATTTTTTAAAATTTATAATATTTTCTTGGTCAAGGTGTAACAGTGTTTACTCGGGTGACGCTCGCCCGTCAACCCAGGGTTCGTTCTCCTCTTGCTGTCGTTACAAATTAATAGTTTGTCTGTTACCTTTGCAACTGCAGGAAGAACGCAAATGCCTCTCCAGTTTTCGCCCTCCATAAGACTTCCTTTTTTAGGGAGCTTGACAATCATTCTTTAGTGCGTTAATTGCGGTAGCGATCACTATGTCTATGATCGTCTTTACTGGGAGTTGAGGTGCGAATTCGGGAAATTTGTTACTTCCGGCAGCTCCGTTTGATTTGGGTGCATGTCGTTAGCAAATACACGGTTAAGGAAATTCTCCTTCCATCGCTTGAGCTGATCTTCATCTGAAACGAGTACAGCACCATCTACCTTTCACCAGATAGGCTACAGCGGTGACCACCTGTCAGCTCTTTGGTGATTCTGTAAACGATTCTGCTATCGCACCTGCTCGTTGCGTCCTCTGCTTCTAAGGCCAGGTTGTTAATATAGTTACGCTTTTCACGTCTTACACTACGCTGCAATTCTCTCATTTTTCTTCGATGCATGGATTCTAGCTCGATCCTCGATCCTCGCTGCTGCTGGGATACGATCCTTACGTAGCTTACGTTCTTCAATTCGCTTCCAGGTATCTTCGGTAAGCCACGTACTGTGCCTTCCCTGGCTTCTACCAATAATACTTTTCGCTCCAGATGTGAAAACATTTTTCACAGCCTTCGAACGTTCCTGGATGGTTTTCGGCAGTGAGCTGCTGATTGCTTCCACTCCTTGCGATAAATGATCCCTTAATTGTTGGCGTACTGATGGGATCTTTAGCCGGTCGATGTTATACCTAGGCATTCGGATGATATTGCGGATTCTATGAACTGATGCAGTACGTAACTGGACAGTAGCTACCATAAGGTGATGATCCCGTACCATACCCATGTCGGCTCCTCGTCTGTTTCGGACGTCTAATAGACAGCTCCTAAAACGTCGGCTGATCGCCACATGGTCGATTTGGTTGGATGATGATTGCCTGTCAGTTGACACCCAGCTGAGCTTGTGGCAAGTCTTATGCTTATGATGGTGCCCCCTATGACAAGGTTGTTGGTGTTGCAGGAATCAACAAATCTTTCACCATTGTCATTTCGTTCGCCGAGGCCGTGCTTCCCAATCACATGTCATTGTCGTTGCCAACCTTGGCATTCAAGTCCCCCATCACGATGACGATATCTCCGTTCGGCGTTGTGTTGAATACAGCGCTTAGTTGATTGTAGAAGTTATCCTTTTCATCCTCAGTCGAAGGATTCGTTGGGGCGTAGCACTGTATAATTGTGACGCGCTGAACTCTAGTCCGAAATCTGGCCGATAAGATCCTATCACTATGCGGGTGCCAGGAAATTAGGCCTCTGACTGCTGTTGGCGTTAGCAGCAGACCTACTCCAGATTCGCGGGGACTGCCGGAGGGTTTGCCGGAGTAGATTAGCACAGTGTTACACGTTGGGGATTGGTACTCTCCCGCATCGAACCATCTTACTTCACCCACTCCCAGTATGTCCAAATTATATCGAAGAAACTCACGTTCCAGTTGAAAAAATCTGGCATTTTGAGGTCCTTCACTCCCTGAGTCAAGGAGCGTCCTCACATTCCAGAAACCAATCTTAGTCCGGGTAAAATAGCCAAAAGTCGTCATTATTCGATCATTACTTATCCGAGGCGTAGTGTCGGTTTCAGTAGCGGGCACTTTTCGGTACCGCAGGGTGCTAACCCACGTTACTTAGACTAGAAATGCTAGACCGTTCGCACTTGCAGGTTTAGCCTACATATATAAGGATTTATACCCATAGTTGCCCGTGGACCACCACGAGGAGGTAGAGCAAGCACTACATCACGAACTTGATTGTTGCGCAACTGGCAACAGTTTTGAGCCGTTAGTAGTTTCCCGATCAATCGCAATGCAGATCCCCATTTGCTGATGATACAGCACTATCGGCTTCCATTGAGTTTGTCAGTCAAAAAGAATGCAATTCTCGCTTGAATGGTTCGCGTGAATTAATGAATTTGACTATTCTGTCGAATATTCAAGACATTTTCGATTGGAGCATTTCTAATAGAGTAGAATTTAACCCAAATAAATTCCAGTCGTGTCTTTTTTCTCAGAACACAATTCAACATTACGTTCCACCTGTTATTAATGTTGCCCATATTGCGAGATCAGATTCACTTAAGTTGTTAGTTTTAAAAGTATCAAGTGATCTTTCCTGGAAGGAACATATTTATGAAAGTTCATAAGACGTTGTAACTTCTACTTCACTCCTTCTGAAGTATTAAGATTATATAAATCTTATGTTAGACCAATTTTAGAATTTAATTCATATGTGTGGGGTGGGGCTCCGAGATCGCATTTGGTGTATCTTGATGGAATTCAGAATAGAGTTATCCGTTTGATAAACGATGTAACCATTACTTCGTCTCCTGATACTTTGGAGCACAGACGAAATGTAGGAGTTTTAGCTGTTTTCTACAAATTTTACTACGGTAGATGTGTTTTAGAAACCCGTTCTCTAGTTCCAGGTCCTTTTGTCTGCAACGTAAACAATCATTTAAGGTCCAATCAATATAGATTTGCCTTAATACTTTTTCCATGTAGATCCCAACACTTTAAATCCTCCTTTTTTCCGAGAGTCTCTTCGATGTGGAATCGACCAATTGATTGAGCCCGTGTTTCCCGAATCTTATAATCTGCAGGCCTTCGAATAAGCCGTTAACAACTTCCTGAAGGATGAAGTGCTCATAAGCTGTTTATTAAATATAAAATATAAATTAAATATATATAAAAAAATAATTGTTTATCAGTATTATTTACAATTTTTAAAAATTTATAATATTTTCTTGGTCAAGGTGTAACAGTGTTTACTCGGGTGATGCTCGCCGGTCAACCCAGGGTTTGTTCTCCTCTTGCTTTCGTTACAAATTAAAAGATTTTGTTAGTTTTCGGTGTTTTTAAATTACAATAGGATCTTTATTCATTATTTATTATTCTCGGTTCTATTATACTATTATATGCATATACTTATGATACTCTTACTTATAAATAAGCTGGTTTGTACACATGATATGCGGGGGAACCAGCGGGGCTAGTTTGCGGTCGAAGCTATTACCACGTCCCACGACGGTGGTAGTTCGCTTCGAATGCGGAAGGGGGTTTGTGGGCGACTTCTGCTTTTAGGTTCGTTGGAGCACATGAGCAGCGTTCAAGCGAACGGCGCAGCACAGTACGGTAAATTACTTGGTCACACGTCGTTGGTAATTCACCGTACTGGCAATAAAAAGGCGAGATCCGCGGGGATGGCTACCACGATGGGAGCATGCGGACAGCCAGTGTCATATAAATCAATTATTTGCACTGCGTCATACGACGGTAATGCTAAATAATTGATTTGTTTACAATATAGCAAAACTGCCTGGTGTTACAACGTCAGCAGTTTGTTATATTGATATTGACAACGTGAGTGTACTAGTCTAAACACCACTGCTTGACTGAGTGACTCGTTTTGTCATTCAAAAGGGCTGAGAACAGAACAGAGGTCAGCGAAAAGCTTTCCTTTTGGGAGAATTTGTTGTATAGTACAACTACAACGTATTCGTCCCCTCGAGTAGATATAGCTGCCTTGCCGCAGTGTTTTCTACTCTCGAATAGATATTACCGCCTACCGCAGTATGTTCTACTCTACAAGTAGATATTACCGCCTACCGCAGTATGTTCTTCTCTCGAATAGATATTACCGCCTACCGCAGTATGTTCTACTCTGATTTTGTTGGGTGATCGTAGCCTATAAGTGTGTCTCATTAGTTGTATTTCTTAGGAATTTTATTGCCACCCTTTTGGAAAAATAGTAGCTTTTCCTATATTGTTATATATGAGGATTCTTATTAATTATTTTATTATAAATGTTGATCATTATTAAATTTCTACTATTAATCGGGTGGCAAACATTTTCCCAGAAAAAAAATAATTTAATTGGTTCGACCGCCGGATTGAACCTTACACCCACTTAATACCAGCCGAGTAATAATTATGCACTATGTATCGAGTGACTGCGTTTTTGTATGGTGAGTGTTTTTAGACATATGGCTTGTAGCGAAGTGGATTTTACTCGACTTTGTTACATCCCCCCCCCCCCACTTCGGGGTGGCGAAAATGCATAAGACACACTTATTAGCTAGGAACAAAATATTTTATTACTGGTTGCATAAATACTAATTAATAACTAATGTCGGTTTCTATCTTACAATTTGTTATATATATATCTATATGTATATATCTGGTATTTATAAAAAAATGTTTATGTAAAAAAATCCTCTCGTATGTTGTGGTCACTCTTTTTTTTATTTCATACTGGGTGGTTTACGACCTTTATTGCCTCGTGGCAACACCGGTACGAGTTACAAAAGATATTTAGAAAAAATGTTTTGTGGGTTTGTTTGTTGTTTTTTTTTCTTTTCTTTTTTTCCCATTATTTTTGTTCCTAGCGTATATTTCTAAGTCATTTCTTTTGTCTAAAATGCGTGCTTATTGGGTCGATGAAAAACTGCATCATTGGATTAGAAGCTATCTTTTGGACCGCTCAATTCAAGTTGTTTTGGATCACGTCTAAAGTTTATTACTAAAATGCTGGCGTTCCACAGGGCTCTGCTTTTTCCGCGACTATCTTCTTTATATTTATTAATGATCTCTTTTCTGTGACTTTTAATCCAATTCACTCTTTCGCCGGCGACAGCACTTTCAGCTTCACATATAAATTTGAGGAATGTCCCTCCACTTCTCATGTGGAACACACAACTACGTATGTAAAGCACATTAAATTCTGACCTTGACAGCATAATACAATGGGGAGAAATCAATCGGGTAGAATTTAATGTTTCCAAAACCCAATGCTTTCTCCTGTCGTCTAAGCGAATCCTAAATCCCATGGCATTATCCATTAATGGCACTTGCATCGAGGAAACTGAAAATCTCGCAATTCTCGGTATGTGCGTTAACGACAAGCTTCTTCGGACGTACAGTTAAGTTCAGGGATTCGTTCTTCAGCCGCACAACACTAGACATCTCCTCTTTTCTCCTCATTTTCCTTAACGCCCACGCTGTGCCAAGCATATAGCCAAGCATTATAATGGCGCGAATCCCTTCAAGCATGCGTGAATTATATAAAAAAAATGTGCATTTTCCTGGGACTAATCTCCAGGATTTTCCTGCCACCCTTTTGCACACCATAAGTGCTCTTTTGATATTTTCAGTACTGCCTGTTGGTGTTTATTCCATAGCAGTCTGCTATCAAATATCAGTGTCCAGGTATTTAACCTCTTTGCTGATAGTAATCTCTTCTTCATTGAGGTTAACCAGGCGCATTCGCCCCAGCTTCCTTCTATTGGTGAAGGGTGCCAGTGTGGTTTTGTTTGGATTTACCATAAGTCCCACTTCTAGGCACCATCTGCTCGTGATGGTTAATCCGTTTTGGATTAAATTACAGAGCACTTCCTCGAACTTCCCACAAAAGGGGGGACAGTACCCCCTAGAGCTTAGGAGTCCTTGATTGGATTTAAACTAATCTCTGACCGCATAATTTCAGCAAGATTCCACACTAAATTCAGCAATATCACTATTATCCAGTGCTATGCTCCCACCGAACCTGATGACTATGAAACAAAGGAGGCCGTCTGTAGTCAACTAGAGGAAACAATAGCCTGTGCTCACGCAGGTGACATCAAAATAGTGCTAGGCGATATGAACGCCAAAGTTGGCAACGAACGAACACTCGTGCATGGGCCGCCATGGTATTGGCACCACGCGCAACAATAATGGAGAGAGACTCCTGGATTTGTGCTCCAGTCAACAGCTTTTCATCAATGTCACAAAGTTCGCACATAGACCCATTCACAAATATACATGGCAATCGCCAGATGGTTTGACACGCAACCAGATTGATCATATCTTAATCAGCAACAGATTCGCTAGCTGTTTACAAGATGTCAAAGCCCGTCGCGGTGCTGATATCTTTAGTGATCACAATGGTTGGTATTATCAGACTGCAATTCAACAACAACA
Source organism: Nephrocerus scutellatus (assembly GCA_947095585.1). NCBI lineage: Eukaryota > Metazoa > Arthropoda > Insecta > Diptera > Pipunculidae > Nephrocerus > Nephrocerus scutellatus. The sequence continues at coordinate 66,404,468 of OX352762.1, forward strand.
TAGAACTGTGTGGAAATACGATCTCAGCAAACTTCAAAATCTAGCCAAGGTGAATGAATTTAATCTGCAACTTGAGTCAAACATCGTCGCTGAGCATTCAAACATAGGTTCATGGCATACCATAGAATCTGCAATTAAAGGTGCCGCAGAGGATACATTAGGCTTTGTGCAACATCACAGAAAGCCGTGGATAAGGGATGATACGTGGAATCAAATCGAAGAGCGACGTAATCTTAAAATCCGGCTTACAAATGAACGCTCATCGGTAAACGTTCGCAGGCATTTCATAAATGAGGTTGCAGCGGAGGCGGAAAGTACTGCTTGATGTAGTAATATGCGTGGGGTCTACAGTGCAAGCCGTAGACTTAATGGTGAAAGCGTAAAAACTATACCTCCTATTAATAACCATAATGGAGCCATACTCTCAACAGAACAAGAGCAACTACAACGCTGGAAAGCATACCTGTTATTGTACCTGTGCTTGAGCCGATTATACGTGATGCGTGGACAACATGCAGAATCCCTAGCTCGTGGAAAGAGGGAGTCATCATTACAATACCGAAAAAGGGTGATCTCAACGACTGTAAAAATTGGAGAGGCATAACGCTGTTAAATGCAATAGAAAAAATTGTAGCATTTATTATTCTTAATCGTAAATTATTGTTTGTTCACCGTTTTGAGACGAGAGCAAGCGGGATTAAGGAAGAACAGATCATGCGTAGACCACATTAATACATTGCCAATTATCGTCGAGCAGTCAGTTGAATGGAATTCACCTTTTTACATCCTCTTTGTCGATTTCGAACGAGGTTTCGATAAAATATCCAGAAAAGCTATTTGGACAGCATGGCTAAATCTCAGAATTCCAGACACGTAAACCTTATCCGTGAATTATATAGAGATGCCGCTTGCAGCGTTCGATATAAGGGCAAGAACAGCGCCAATTTTACCACCTCCAAAGGAGTTAGGCAAGGATGTGTCCTCTCACCTATACTTTTTTTGGTGATCCTGGATCAGGTTATGGCGCAAACCAACATCGATGCACCAAACGGTATTCAATGGCGCTTGAACGATCTCGAATACGCTGACGACATCAGCATGATGACTCACAGATTGGACGATATGACGCGTAAGCTTGAGAGGTTGATTTATAAAGCTGGACAGGTTGGCTTAAGGCTTAACTATTCAAAGACGAAGTTGTTGCGAATCGGAACGACCGATATACGCGAATTATCTATAATGCAACGATAGTCGTTGAAAACGTGGAGAAATTTAGCTACTTAGGGAGCCTAATTACTAAGAACGGCGGGTCCGAATCAAACGTAATAGCCCGCATTAATAAGGTGCGCTCTGCTTACTACTGACTGAACAAAGTGTGGCGAGCGCATAACATCTCCAGAAGCACCAAGCTAAATATCTTCAACTCCAGTGTTAAATCAGTCCTCTCATATGGTTGCGAGACTTGGAAAGTAACAACCACCATTTCTCAAAAATTACAAGTATTTATAAACAAGTGTCTGCGGTGAATCTGTGGCATCTTTTGGCCAAACACGATCTCAAGCTCGGATCTATTTGCCCTGCCAAGTAAATGGCAATGGGTAGGGCACACCCTGCGGAAACCGGACAATGACATTACAAAAATGGCCTCTGAATGGAACCCCCAAGGAAGACGAAACCCGGGACGCCCAGTGAACACGTGGCGCAGATCAATCGAGCGAGAATCGCGTACAGTAGGCATATGGCGTGAAGTTAAACAGCTGGCGAGAGACAGATGGCGCTGGTTGTTTCCGCTCTATGCTCCTCTTAGTAGCAATGTATATTTATTAGATTTTTTTTATATAATATTAAAAAGAAAAACTAATAAATAAATATTAAGAAAAAAAAAGACGGCTGTAGTATTACTTACATCCTCACAGAAGTTACGGAAGCCTCTGCGTTTTGCTCTTCTCACTTCTGTATTATATTGTTACGAAATTCAGGCTTTCGAGTTCGTAAAGGATTTTGCAAATAAAACACAACACACGTTTATTTATTTACAAATAATAACTGATGAAGCACAAGCCTTTTTGTGCTGTTGTAAAATAAAAACCTTCAGGACAAATGTTGATGTTGTAGAATAAAAAAAACTTCAGGAAACAGCGAAGCGAAAAAGAAAACCCGATGTTGAATTTTTGTGTGGATTTATTTCTTTCCAATAATACAGCGTTCGTTCGCAAAAAATGAAAAAGAGGAAGTGAAGTTTAACAATATGACAGGTTGTCAAAATTTGAAGAAAGTAATAGACGAGTATGCTCGTATAAAGCGCATCTAGATTATTGTAGTAGCGTTAGGTGCGTTTATAGCGTTGGTTGTCTTTGCTCCGACATTCTCCTGCCTTGAAACGTCCTATTCCTTTCAATTTATGACGTTGCTGGAGGGATCGCAAGTATTCTGTTGACCATCGATTCCAAAACGCGCGTTGTTGGAATGGAACCAAGTATCGAGAGGAGGCCGGTGAGGTATATCACGCATCGTTAGAGCTTTAAGTGGCCGCCCAATCAAAAAAATGTCCCGGCGTTAGACAGTAGATGTCATGAATGCTGTTAGTGAGTGGTCCTAGTGGTCGAGATTTAAGAACCGCGTCCACTTCTTTGATCGACGCAGATGAAACTTGGCGAGTCTTACACCTGCCTCATGAAGGCCACAAAAAAGAGGTATGCCTGGCGGCATAAATTTCCACTCGATTTGTTCATCCTCACACATTAATTGCACCTGTTCCTTTAATTGTTGAGATGTGAGCAATGCATACAATTGGCGAAACTCTGAATTAGCACCAATAAAATTCGTACCATTATCAGAAAACACACGTCGGTAGAGTCCTCTACGAAACGTTTGAAGCAGCCCATAAATGCTTGTGTGCTGAGGTCCGGTGCTAATTCCAAATGGATTGCCTTCGTGTCGAAGCAAATGAACAAACACAGATATGTCTTCGTCGGTGGCTTGCCCCTGATGCGATGATGGACAAAGAATGGTCCAGCAAAGTCTACACACACAATTACATGTTCTGTTGGTAAGTCTCCTATTTGTTGCGTCATCGGAATCGGTCGGGCACGAAAGCATTCCATGTATTCTCGAACAACCTTCTTGCATAAAGTTGTACCATAAAGTGAAATTAATTAATGTTAGTGTAAATTGGTGTGTATTTGCTAATAGAATGGGATTTTTTGAAGTGTAGGGCAAGGCGGTATGTTGAAGACGCCCCCAACACGAACGATGTGATAAGTATCCAGATATAGAGATAGTGAGCGAAGATAGGGTCGCCTTACGATGAAATTTACTTTTTACAACCCATTGTACTCATCAGGAAAGGATTCTTTCTGTACAATTCTGATGATCGTATGAAGTGCTCGAAGTACGCTGGAATCTCAAGCGTAACATATATGCGGCGTTTGCTAATAAGTGTGCTGTATTTGTGGTAATGCTTGATCCCAATGCAGCTTCAGCTGCCAAAGTGATTGCATTAGTAGTTTTCCCAAAACAACCACCGGTGCCAACAGACCGATAGGATCGTAAATTCTGGCGATTTCTGAGAATGTAGATCTCTCAAGACTGTTTTACCTTCCTTGAAGTTAATAAAAACACTGAACTTATCTGTTGATGGATTCCAAAATAGTCCTAGTGCTTTTGCCAAATCATTTTCATTAATTGTTAAGAGGGTCTGGGTGAATTGAGCTGGCACATCTTCGGTAATCTTTGGGCAGTTAGTGCACCACTTGCCTAGCTCCATACCAGCAGACTGAAGTATGTCCGAAATTGTCGTTTTCAGTTCTCCCGTGAGTAAGTCATCCACGTAGATATCTTTCTCTGGTACTTCGGCGACAGGTAAGACTTCTTTATGATCGAGGGATAACTGTTTGAGGCATCTAGTTGCGAAAAATGGTGCTGAAGACGTTCCATACGTTACAGTTGTCAACTTAAATGTCGATATAGGATCAACTGGTGAGTGTCTCCATAAGATGAGTTGAAATCTCTGATCGTCCTCGTGAATTCGGACTTGACGGTACATTTTGACAATGTCCGCGCTAAACACATAGGCATGTGACCGAAAGCGAATTAAGATTGAAAAAAGGTCATTCTGCAAAACTGGACCGACCATTATTATTGAACTCAGTGATACTCCGGTAGAAGTTTTGGCGGACCCATCAAAAACAACACGTAATTTTTTTGATGAGCTGTCCGGTTTCGTCACACAATTATGCGGGAAATAAAAATTCGGTTGGTTGGTGCTTTCCGGGTCGACAAGCTCCATATGGCCCAGCGTATCCATGAACATTGAGTACCTGTCCAATAACTCTGGTGAATTACGTTATTCTAACTTGTAGAATTGGTGAATTGCACTGTGTCTCGAATTACCCAGTTGCGATGGACATAATGAGAATGGCATTCTGACGATCACGCTATCACGCATAGTAAGTTTTGTGAAATGCTCCGATTCTTCGGTAGAGAACGGTTTGACAGAACTTGACATGTTCTCGATCGTCCAGAACCTTTCAATTTGTTCAGTCAGACTCGCTGGATTGTCGACCGCCAAATGACAAAACTGAGTGGAGTTCGAGATAGATACATACAATTCATGGACGAATATGAATCATTGGGTCACATGACAAAAATCAATATCGGTGACATTATATCGCCACATTACATCATTCCTCACCATTGCGTGTTGAAGGCCGACAGCAGCTCTACCAAGCTTCGAGTCGTATTTGATGCGTCATCAAAGACAACATCAGGACTTTCCCTAAACGATGTCATGTACACGGGCCCAACAGTGCAGGGTGAACTATTTTCACTGTTACTTCGATTTCGATTGCCCAGGTTTGTCTTTTGCACTGACATACAAAAAATGTATCCGAAGACAGACAATTTTCGTGTGAAAACTCAATTGAACTCTACCAGCCGGGTCACAAAACGAATTGTTACCTCGGATCTTGCGAAACTATTCGATCCCTTGGGCGTGATGGGTCCAGTAGTTGTTACTGCAAAAATATTTGTTCAAGAGCTATGGAGATTAAAATTAGAATGGGACGAAGCATTACCCGCCGAACTACATACAAAATGGATATCATTTCGAAACAACCTAAAGGAGTTAAATGATTTTCAATTTCCACGACATATGTTCGGCAGTAACGTATCAACAGTCATACAAATCCTCGCGTTTACCGATGCTTCCGAAAAGGCATATGGAGCAGTGATATACCTACGAGCAAAACTGAAAGATGGAAGAACGATAGTAAGATTGTTATGTTCAAAATCACGAGTCGCTCCATTAAAGAAACAAACCTTACCACGACTAGAACTATGCGCTGCATTTCTAGCGGCTCAACTCACTGCAAGAATCAAGGATGACCTGAAATTTAAAACCGTACCGACATTTTTATGGACAGACTCAGAGATTGTCCTGGCCTGGATTAATTCTCCTTCATCGTCGTTCCAAACATTCGTGGCCAACAGAATCGCTACTATTCAGGAAAATTCACTTCCCGACCAATGGCGTCATGTGGCATCCAAGCACAATCCTGCCGACGTACTATCAAGAGGATTACAACCAGATAAATTACCACTATGCACGCTGTGGTTTTACGGACCCATGTTTCTACATGGAAAGGAGGACTTATGGCCAGGAAAATACGTTAAGGGGCTGGCCATCCTTGAAGACACAGAGAGAAACAGCAAACAGCAACCCATACCGAGGATCAAGCATTAATATACAAAATCAACCACCGGAATTAATATGCAGTACTTCAGAGAATTGTTGGATACATACTACGCTTCATCAAACACGCGAATTCTCCGAAACTTCAACGACAAGGCGAGATTACCTTGGCTCCCCAAGAACTAAATGATTCATTAGTTTTCATAACCCGAGCAATACAAGCATGCGACTTTAAGCAAGAAAGTCATGATCTAAAAACTTATAAAGTACTAAAACGAACAAGTCACCTTTCAAGTCTTGCCCCATTTTTAGACGATAACGGAGTTATCAGAGTAGGAGGACGATTGGAGTCATCAGCACTATCATATGACGCAAAACATCCAATGCTTCTACCGTACAACGATCCATTGGCAAAACTTTTATTGAAAGGGATTCATGAAAGGAATATGCACTGCGGACCTCAGACACTTTTAGCTCATGCTAGGCAACGATGGTGGCCTATTAAGGGAAAAATAATGGCCCGCTCAATAGTACAACATTGCATAAGGTGCAGTAGAGCTAAACCCCAATTGCTCAAACAAGTAATGGGCAATCTTCCTTCGCCTAGAATTACACCAGCAAGACCTTTCATTAACTCAGGAGTCGATTATTGTGGTCCATTTTGGATCCATTATAAAATTCGCGGGAAAAGGCCTCATAAGGCATACGTAGCACTATTCTGCTGTTTCACCACCAAGGCTGTACACTTGGAACTTGTCAGCGACCTAACCACTGAAGCGTTTCTTGGAGCATTGAGGAGATTTATTGGCCGCAGGGGACACTGTCAAACCCTATAATGCGACAACGCAACAAACTTCGTGGGAGCAAACAATCAGCTGGCAGATTTGAAAACAACACTTTATTCGGAAACCGCACGGAAAACAATCATCAAGGATTGCAGTGACAGGGCGATTCAATTCAGCTTCATTCCACCGAGGGCACCTCATTTCGGTGGTCTTTGGGAGGCAGCCGTAAAATCGGCAAAACACCTGCTTATAAGAAGCGTATCGGCAGCCTCGCTGACTTACGAAGAACTTGAGACAGTGCTAAATTCAAGACCTCTCACACCGATGTCCAGTGACCCGAACGACATCACCGCTTTAACTCCTGGACACTTTCTGATTGGAGAGCCACTGACGGCCCAAATTGATGCCAACGCAGCATCTACAAAACAAACTCTATTGACCAGATGGAACCTAGTCTCTCATCTTAAATATGAGTTCTGGAAGCGATGGTCACAGGAATATCTGAGTGAACTGCAATATCGTCATAAGTGGAAGGAGTGTTCCAAGAACATCAAAGTGGGAGAAATGGTCATCATTAAAGAAGACAATGTTCCACCCTTGCAATGGCCACTTGGACGAATTGTCAAAACTTATGAGGGCGAAGATGGATCTGTACGCGTTGTGGACGTCAAAAGTGCAACTGGAGTTTGGAAACGTCCAATCCACAGATTGGCACCGCTACCAGTTGAAGACAACGACGAGCATCCTGAGTTCCACTTAAAGCAGCAGAGCGCAGAAGATTCTGCAACAACGAAACCAACAACAATACCCACAAAACGACGAAAGACATCGAGTGGCATCAACCTCACATCCTTGCTAGCCATCATGTTAATATTACCAATTGTATGTGCAGACAAGATCCAGATTTCGAAATTCAATTCAAGCCTTGGAATTCACTTCGAAGGAGTAGGGTCCGTAAATAGAGCAACAAGTGAGTGGGACTTTATTATCTATTACCAACTGGACCAATAAGATCAGAATTTAGTGCCCTCTAAAATGGAACAAAACGATTGGAGCAGTTATGTCAAAAATTGCGGGAACAAGAACTATGCCACAATACACTCAACCAGTTTCACCACATCATAGACGAGCTACAATCCGAAGAAATCTTGCTATCAGCCAGACGAACCAAGAGGGGAGCGGTGAATCTGATAGGAAACATTGCCAATTCGCTGTTTGGAGTTTTGGATTCAGAGTATGCAGAACAGATGTCGACTACGATAGACCAAGTAAAGGATAACGAAAATCATTTGATTGGCCTACTGCGCAACCAAACATCCATAATTGACTCAACCATAAATTTACTAAAGAAAGGCGAGACAGCAACAAGTAAAAAATTCGATGCAATTGATAAACACTTGAATGAAATCACATCAAGAGTTCGGGAAAATTGCGCGGATGAGTTCCAGTTGAAGATATTCCAGGCGTTCCTATCAGTTGCCTCTCAACTAATCCTCATGATAGTGAACTTACAAAGGATGCAGACAGCAGTATTAGATGTACTCTCTGAAACTCATCAAGGTAGAATTAGCTCTCTATTGCTATCAACAACACAACTTAAGGAAGAGTTGCAAACCATCAAGGCACACTTACCAGCCTATTTAGAAATTCCTACTGATGAAGATAATTTGCTGCAGTTGTACAAACTAATGACGGTTAAGGGTGGAATCGCCAAAAATCATGTCGTTTTTAGAATTACACTCCCACTGGCAGATCAGGAGCAGTACGATCTATTCAGAATAATTGCCATTCCAAGTCTCATCAACAACACCATGGTTGCTATTCGAACTTGTGCACCAGTATTGGCCATAAGCTCCCGTCGCGACGAATACTTTCCAATAGATTCAACAACTCTAAGATCCTGCGTTAGCCTGAAGGACGAGCAATATCTGTGTTTCAATATTCAATCAAAATACAGGAATGGCGCAGAAGCCTGCTCATGTGAGCTACGACTTCTCAACAACGAAATTCAATCAACATGTATGTTCGAACGGACGGAGAGTAAGTCGACATGGATTCAAATGAATCATAAAAACCAATGGATATACGCCACGTTAGCTCCAACTCGGCTTTCAGCAGTTTGCGATAGAGAATCTTCACAGTTTGTCTTAGAGGGTTCGGGAATGTTAACACTTCAACCTGAATGTATTCTTAGACACAATTTCATCACCATCCATGGGCATCAAACGTTCTCCAGCACCATAAGAACATCATACACAAGTTTTACAAAGCTGTCAGAAGTCGCAGTAATTACGCAACTCAAGCCACTACTCACGGATTTCAACGCTAGTAGCTACGAAAATCAACTCAAAAAACTTACGGACCTTCATGATATGATTGCCCAGCAGAAGGTGTTTGAGCAGCCTCATAAGCTTCAAGCACACACTTATCACCATCTGACCATTGGATACCTGGCGCTAATATTTTCCATCTCGCTAATCATCTACGTCACCTGGAAACACATAGCACTCAAACAACACCGAAACCTCAGCCGAAGCCTCGACACCAAGTGGAAGAGTCAGACTTCACAGTTACGATTAATAAATAGTTAAATTATTATTTAACGGGGGGAGAATGTTTAGTGACGTCAAGAAATATGCAAGTATGCTGACACACAGCGGTTCGTTCATTCAAGCCAACGAACTTGTTGCTGATCTAGCAGTTGACCTGGAATCAGTTCGTTGGTTTGGGGTAACGAACTGTATTGACGATTCAGCATATCCGCACATTTTAATTTCTACTTAGGGCAACGGACTACATTCACGACGCAGCATATTTACTACTTTGTTAATTCTCTTTATTATTGTTTACGTTTAGTTTATTATTCATTAATTGTAAGTTGCCTACGTAATGTATTTTTTGTATTGTATATAATAAGCTACCAATTCAATAAAAATGTGATTATTAATTACACCGTGAAAGAAGACGTTTGTTTTTCATTCGAATAATTATCCACTTCGAGTGTAACAAGTTCAAGTGCTTGTTATACATCAAATCTTTATCAAGTTTATGTGCTTGATAATAACTTACCATACTTATAGAATAATTGCAGGCAAACGAGTCTGTAACAGAAGCTTTGCCGGATACTATCCAGCCTAGAACGTAACTGGACAGTAGCTACCATAAGGTGATGATACTTGTGGCAAGTCTTATGCTTATGATGGTGCCTCCTATGACAAGGTTGTTGGTGTTGCAGGAATCAACAAATCTTTCACCATTGTCATTTCGTTCGCTGAGGCCGTGCTTCCCAATCACATGTCATTGTCGTTGCCAACCTTGGCATTCAAGTCCCCCATCACGATGACGATATCTCCGTTCGGCGTTGTGTTGAATACAGCGCTTAGTTGATTGTAGAAGTTATCCTTTTCATCCTCAGTCGAAGGATTCGTTGGGGCGTAGCACTGTATAATCGTGACGCGCCGAACTCTAGTCCGAAATCTGGCCGATATGATCCTATCACTATGCGGGTGCCAGGAAATTAGGCCTCTGACTGCTGTTGGCGTTAGCAGCAGACCTACTCCAGATTCGCGGGGACTGCCGGAGGGTTTGCCGGAGTTGATTAGCACAGTGTTACACGTTGGGGTAACTCTCACGCATCGAACCATCTTACTTCACCCACTCCCAGTATGTCCAAATTATATCGAAGAAACTCACGTTCCAGTTGAAAAAATCTGGCATTTTGAGGTCCTTCACTCCCTGAGTCAAGGAGCGTCCTCACATTCCAGAAACCAATCTTAGTCCGGGTAAAATAGCCAAAAGTCGTCATTATTCGATCATTACTTATCCGAGGCGTTGTGTCGGTTTCAGTAGCGGGCACTTTTCGGTACCGCAGGGTGCTAACCCACGTTACCTAGACTAGAAACGCTAGACCGTTCAAACTTGCAGTTTTAGCCTACATATATAAGGATTTATACACATAGTTGCCCGTGGACCACCACGAGGAGGTAGAGCAAGCACTACATCACGAACTTGATTGTTGCGCAACTGGCCCAAACCAAGTTTTGAGCCGTTAGTAGTTTCCCGATCAATCGCAATGCAGATCCCCATTTGCTGATGATACAGCACTATCGGCTTCCATTGAGTTTGTCAGTCAAAAAGAATGCAATTCTCGCTTGAATGGTTCGCGTGAATTAATGAATTTGACTATTCTGTCGAATATTCAAGACATTCTCGATTGGAGAATTTCTAATAGAGTAGAATTTAACCCAAATAAATTCCAGTCGTGTCCTTTTTCTCAGAACACAATTCAACATTACGTTCCACCTGTTATTAATGTTGCCCATATTGCGAGATCAGATTCACTTAAGTTGTTAGTTTTAAAAGTATCAAGTGATCTTTCCTGGAAGGAACATATTTATGAAAGTTCATAAGACGTTGTAACTTCTACTTCACTCCCTCTGAAGTATTAAGATTATATAAATCTTATGTTAGACCAATTTTAGAATTTAATTCATATGTGTGGGGTGGGGCTCCGAGATCGCATTTGGTGTATCTTGATGGAATTCAGAATAGAGTTATCCGTTTGATAAACGATGTAACCATTACTTCGTCTCCTGATACTTTGGAGCACAGACGAAATGTAGGAGTTTTAGCTGTTTTCTACAAATTTTACTACGGTAGATGTGTTTTAGAAACCCGTTCTCTAGTTCCAGGTCCTTTTGTCTGCAACGTAAACAATCATTTAAGGTCCAATTAATATAGATTTGCCTTAATACTTTTTTCATGTAGATCCCAACACTTTAAATCCTCCTTTTTTCCGAGAGTCTCTTCGATGTGGAATCGACCAATTGATTGAGCCCGTGTTTCCCGAATCTTATAATCTGCAGGCCTTCGAATAAGCCGTTAACAACTTCCTGAAGGATGAAGTGCTCATAAGCTGTTTATTAAATATAAAATATAAATTAAATATATATAAAAAAATAATTGTTTATCAGTATTATTTACAATTTTTAAAAATTTATAATATTTTCTTGGTCAAGGTGTAACAGTGTTTACTCGGGTGATGCTCGCCGGTCAACCCAGGGTTTGTTCTCCTCTTGCTTTCGTTACAAATTAAAAGATTTTGTTAGTTTTCGGTGTTTTTAAATTACAATAGGATCTTTATTCATTATTTATTATTCTCGGTTCTATTATACTATTATATGCATATACTTATGATACTCTTACTTAAAAATAAGCTGGTTTGTACGCATGATATGCGGGGGAACCAGCGGGGCAAGTCGAAGCTATTACCACGTCCCACGACGGTGGTAGTTCGCTTCGAATGCGGAAGGGGGTTTGTGGGCGACTTCTGCTTTTAGGTTCGTTGGAGCACATGAGCAGCGTTCAAGCGAACGGCGCAGCACAGTACGGTAAATTACTTGGTCACACGACGTTGGTAATTCACCGTACTGGCAATAAAAAGGCGAGATCCGCGGGGATGGCTACCACGATGGGAGCATGCAGACAGCCAGTGTCATATAAATCAATTATTTGCACTGCGTCATACGACGGTAATGCTAAATAATTGATTTGTTTACAATATAGCAAAACTGCCTGGTGTTACAACGTCAGCAGTTTGTTATATTGATATTGACAACGTGAGTGTACTAGTCTAAACACCACTGCTTGACTGAGTGACTCGTTTTGTCATTCAAAAGGGCTGAGAACAGAACAGAGGTCAGCGAAAAGCTTTCCTTTTGGGAGAATTTGTTGTATAGTACAACGTCTTCGTCCCCTCGAGTAGATATAGCTGCCTTGCCTCAGTGTTTTCTACTCTCGAATAGATATTACCGCCTACCGCAGTATGTTCTACTCTCCAAGTAGATATTACCGCCTACCGCAGTATGTTCTACTCTCGAATAGATGTTACTGCCTACCGCAGTATGTTCTTCTCTCGAATAGATATTACCGCCTACCGCAGTATGTTCTACTCTGATTTTGTTGGGTGATCGTAGCCTATAAGTGTGTCTCATTAGTTGTATTTCTTAGGAATTTTATTGCCACCCTTTTGGAAAAATAGTAGCTTTTCCTATATTGTTATATATGAGGATTCTTATTAATTATTTTATTATAAATGTTGATCATTATTAAATTATTAAATTTCTACTATTAATCGGGTGGCAAACATTTTCCAGAAAAAAAATAATTTAATTGGTTCGACCGCCGGATTGAACCTTACACCCACTTAATACCAGCCGAGTAATAATTATGCACTATGTATCGAGTGACTGCGTTTTTGTATGGTGAGTGTTTTTAGACATATGGCTTGTAGCGAAGTGGATTTTACTCGACTTTGTTACATTCCCCCCCCCCACTTCGGGTTGGCGAAAATGCATATTAGCTAGGAACAAAATATTTTATTACTGGTTGCATAAATACTAATTAATAACTAATGTCGGTTTCTATCTTACAATTTGTTATATATATATCTATATGTATATATCTGGTATTTCTAAAAAAATGTTTATGTAAAAAAAATCCTCTCGTATGTTGTGGTCACTCTTTTTTTATTTCTTACTGGGTGGTTTACGACCTTTATTGCCTCGTGGCAACACCGGTACGAGTTACAAAAGATATTTAGAAAAAATGTTTTGTGGGTTTGTTTGTTGTTTTTTTTTTCTTTTCTTTTTTTCCCATTATTTTTGTTCCTAGCGTATATTTCTAAGTCATTTCTTTTGTCTAAAATGCGTGCTTATTGGGTCGATGAAAAACTGCATCATTGGATTAGAAGCTATCTTTGGACCGCTCAATTCAAGTTGTTTTGGATGGTTTCACGTCTAAAGTTTATTACTAAAATGCTGGCGTTCCACAGGGCTCTGCTTTTTCCGCGACTATCTTCTTTATATTTATTAATGATCTCTTTTCTGTGACTTTTAATCCAATTCACTCTTTCGCCGGCGACAGCACTTTCAGCTTCACATATAAATTTGAGGAATGTCCCTCCACTTCTCATGTGGAACACACAACTACGTATGTAAAGCACATTAAATTCTGACCTTGACAGCATAATACAATGGGGAGAAATCAATCGGGTAGAATTTAATGTTTCCAAAACCCAATGCTTTCTCCTGTCGTCTAAGCGAATCCTAAATCCCATGGCATTATCCATTAATGGCACTTGCATCGAGGAAACTGAAAATCTCGCAATTCTCGGTATGTGCGTTAACGACAAGCTTCTTCGGACGTACAGTTAAGTTCAGGGATTCGTTCTTCAGCCGCACAACACTAGACATCTCCTCTTTTCTCCTCATTTTCCTTAACGCCCACGCTGTGCCAAGCATATAGCCAAGCATTATAATGGCGCGAATCCCTTCAAGCATGCGTGAATTATATAAAAAAAATGTGCATTTTCCTGGGACTAATCTCCAGGATTTTCCTGCCACCCTTTTGAACACCATAAGTGCTCTTTTGATATTTTCAGTACTGCCTGTTGGTGTTTATTCCATAGCAGTCTGCTATCAAATATCAGTGTCCAGGTATTTAACCTCTTTGCTGATAGTAATCTCTTCTTCATTGAGGTTAACCACGTGCATTCGCCCCAGCTTCCTTCTATTGGTGAAGGGTGCCAGTGTGGTTTTGTTTGGATTTACGATAAGTCCCACTTCTAGGCACCATCTGCTCGTGATGGTTAATCCGTTTTGGATTAAATTACAGAGCACTTCCTCGAACTTCCCACAAAAGGGGGACAGTGCCCTCTTGTTGTACTCACCATAATGGTTTCATCACCGACTATGGTTTCCGCTGTTCTAGTACTCAGCATCTCGCACATCCACTTAGTGCTTGTGCTGTCTACCTTCTTTCTCTCCAGAATAATTTGAATCGCCTCATGCGTTGTCAAATGCTCCTTCGATACCTAGAAAAGCGCATAACGCGATTTCCTTACTGGCAAGGGACTCCTCTATATATTCCGTTAGCTCCCACAGTGCTGTCTCCGCATATCTTCCCGCTCTGTACGCATGTTGACTGGAGTGCAGTTGTTTTCATCCCAGTACTTTCGACCTTATGTAATTGTCGATAACCTTTTCGATAGTCTTTAGGACGAACGAAGTTAGGCTAATTGGTCTATAGGACTTAGGATGGATGGGGTACTCTTCCCCACTTTCGGTATGAATACCACCGTTGCCCTTCTCCAGCTTTTTGGTATATACTCAAGTGCTAGAGTGCTTCTAATTATTCTTAGGAGGGTTGGAGGGAGATTTTTTATTCCCGCTTCCATGACTGCAGGGATTAGCCCGTCCACACCGGGCGATTTTTAGGGCTGGAAGCTTTTTATTGCCCATCGGATTCTCCGAGTCTTTCTTCCAGTCATTCTTACTTAGCCTGAGGTGGTTCATCCCCATCTCGGACTCGTTTCTGGTCACTGCGCTTTATGGGAAGTGTGTTTCAGGAGATGGTGGGCTCTTTGCTCCTCATTTCCTGTGAACCTTCCGTTCTGGTCTACCAGTGACGTCTTGATACTCTTAGAATCTTTTTCCATCGCTTTATACAGTCTGGCAGACGCTGTTGTGGGGGGGGGGCAAAGTCCTAGATTCATACCTCCTCGCGGTGATCCCTGGGTAGCGCTAAATGAATCAGGCGGTGTTGAGACGAGCAAAGGAGGCGAATCATTGGCGCCTAAAAGCCAATATAAAGTCAGCATCTGTTCTCCATGTTAGGGGCGGCTGAGGAGGGCGTCTGTCTTGCAGCAAGCGGCTCGCTATAAAAATGTGTGTAAAGGTGGAATTGGACCTCAACTACAATTCGCGGCCCTCCAGCGATACGGAGGTTATGCGCTAGGCTAGTAACCTACCTGTAAAAAAATACTCAAGATACGGAAACAGGCCTCGGATACAACACGGATGCATTACAAACGACATTTGGCTATCAACACAGGACTATGATCGGAACGTGGAATGTCTGCACCTTTTCCGAAACGTCAAGACTGTCTCAAGTTTGTCGTGAGATGGATCGATAGCAGCTACTAATTTAAGGCCTCAGCGAAGTAAGATGGATGGGTCAAGGTGACTTTCATGAACAATCAGGGCATTATCTAATGTTATAATGAATCTCAAACCAACGGAGTGGGAATACTTGTAACAGCTAGAGCTTAGGAGTCCTTGATTGGATTTAAACCAATCTCTGACCGCATAATTTCAGCAAGATTCCACACTAAATTCAGCAATATCACTATTATCCAGTGCTATGCTCCCACCGAACCTAATGACTATGAAACAAAGGAGGCCGTCTGTAGTCAACTAGAGGAAACAATAGCCTGTGCTCACGCAGGTGACATCAAAATTGTGCTAGGCGATATGAACGCCAAAGTTGGCAACGAACGAACACTCGTGCATGGGCCGCCATGGTCTTGGCACCACGCGCAACAATAATGGAGAGAGACTCCTGGATTTGTGCTCCAGTCAACAGCTTTTCATCAATGTCACAAAGTTCGCACATAGACCCATTCACAAATATACATGGCAATCGCCAGATGGTTTGACACGCAACCAGATTGATCATATCTTAATCAGCAACAGATTCGCTAGCTGTTTACTAGATGTCAAAGCCCGTCGCGGTGCTGATATCTGTAGTGATCACAATGGTTGGTATTATCAGACTGCAATTCAACAACAACATAGAACTGTGTGGAAATACGATCTCAGCAAACTTCAAAATCTAGCCAAGGTGAATGAATTTAATCTGCAACTTGAGTCAAACATCGTCGCTGAGCATTCAAACATAGGTTCATGGCATACCATGGAATCTGCAATTAAAGGTGCCGCAGAGGATGCATTAGGCTTTGTGCAACATCACAGAAAGCCGTGGATAAGGGATGATACGTGGAATCAAATCGAAGAGCGACGTAATCTTAAAATCCGGCTTACAAATGAACGCTCATCGGTGCTAACACAACTGAAGATGGAATACAGCCAAGCCGACGCACGGGTAAAAAGAATGTCAAGAAACGTTCGCAGGCATTTCATAAATGAGGTTGCAGCGGAGGCGGAAAGTACTGCTTGATGTAGTAATATGCGTGGGGTCTACAGTGCAAGCCGTAGACTTAATGGTGAAAGCGTAAAAACTATACCTCCTATTAATAACCATAATGGAGCGATACTCTCAACAGAACAAGAGCAAATACAACGCTGAAAAGCATACCTGTTATTGTACCTGTGCTTGAGCCGATTATACGTGATGCGTGGACAACATGCAGAATCCCTAGCTCGTGGAAAGAGGGAGTCATCATTACAATACCGAAAAAGGGTGATCTCAACGACTGTAAAAATTGGAGAGGCATAACGCTGTTAAATGCAATAGAAAAAATTGTAGCATTTATTATTCTTAATCGTAAATCATTGTTTGTTCACCGTTTTGAGACGAGAGCAAGCGGGATTAAGGAAGAACAGATCATGCGTAGACCACATTAATACATTGCGAATTATCGTCGAGCAGTCAGTTGAATGGAATTCACCTTTTTACATCCTCTTTGTCGATTTCGAACGAGGTTTCGATAAAATATCCAGAAAAGCTATTTGGACAGCATGGCTAAATCTCAGAATTCCAGACACGTAAACCTTATCCGTGAATTATATAGAGATGCCGCTTGCAGCGTTCGATATAAGGGCAAGAACAGCGCCAATTTTACCACCTCCAAAGGAGTTAGGCAAGGATGTGTCCTCTCACCTATACTTTTTTTGGTGATCCTGGATCAGGTTATGGCGCAAACCAACATCGATGCACCAAACGATATTCAATGGCGCTTGAACGATCTCGACTACGCTGACGACATCAGCATGATGACTCACAGATTGGACGATATGACGCGTAAGCTTGAGAGGTTGATTTATAAAGCTGGACAGGTTGGCTTAAGGCTTAACTATTCAAAGACGAAGTTGTTGCGAATCGGAACGACCGATATACGCGAATTATCTATAATGCAACGATAGTCGTTGAAAACGTGGAGAAATTTAGCTACTTAAGGAGCCTAATTACTAAGAACGGCGGGTCCGAATCAAACGTAATAGCCCGCATAAATAAACAAAGTGTGGCGAGCGCATAACATCTCAAGAAGCACCAAGCTAAATATCTTCAACTCCAGTGTTAAATCAGTCCTCTCATATGGTTGCGAGACTTGGAAAGTAACAACCACCATTTCTCAAAAATTACAAGTATTTATAAACAAGTGTCTGCTGTGAATCTGTGGCATCTTTTGGCCAAACACGATCTCAAGCTCGGATCTATTTGCCCTGCCAAGTAAATGGCAATGGGTTGGGCACACCCTGCGGAAACCGGACAATGACATTACAAAAATGGCCTCTGAATGGAACCCCCAAGGAAGACGAAACCCGGGACGCCCAGTGAACACGTGGCGCAGATCAATCGAGCGAGAATCGCGTACAGTAGGCATATGGCGTGAAGTTAAACAGCTGGCGAGAGACAGACGGCGCTGGTTGTTTCCGCTCTATGCTCCTCTTAGTAGCAATGTATATTTATTAGATTTTTTTTATATAATATTAAAAAGAAAAACTAATAAATAAATATTACGAAATAAGGCGGCTGTAGTATTACTTACATCCTCACAGAAGTTACGGAAGCCTCTGCGTTTTGCTCTTCTCACTTCTGTATTATATTGTTACGAAATTCAGGCTTTCGAGTTCGTAAAGGATTTTGCAAATAAAACACAACACACGTTTATTTATTTACAAATAATAACTGATGAAGCACAAGCCTTTTTGTGCTGTTGTAAAATAAAAACCTTCAGGACAAATGTTGATGTTGTAGAATAAAAAAAAACTTCAGGAAACAGCGAAGCGAAAAAGAAAACCCGATGTTGAATTTTTGTGTGGATTTATTTCTTTCCAATATAACAGCGTTCGTCGCAAAAAATGAAAAGGGGAAGTGAAGTTTAACAATATGACAGGTTGTCAAAATTTAAAGAAAGTAATAGACGAGTATGCTCGTATAAAGCGCATCTAGATTATTGTAGTAGCGTTAGGTGCGTTTATAGCGTTGGTTGTCTTTGCTCCGACATTCTCCTGCCTTGAAACGTCCTATTCGTTTCAATTTATGACGTTGCTGGAGGGATCGCAAGTATTCTGTTGACCATCGATTCCAAAACGCGCGTTGTTGGAATGGAACCATGTATCGAGAGGAGGCCGGTGACGTAGATCACGCATCGTTAGAGCTTTAAGTGGCCGCCCAATCAAAAAAATGTCCCGGCGTTAGACAGTCGATGTCATGAATGCTGTTAGTGAGTGGTCCTAGTGGTCGAGATTTAAGAACCGCGTCCACTTCTTTGATCAACGTAATCAGTTACTCGTAGGTAAATTTGGCAACACCAATTGTGCGGCGCAGATGAAACTTGGCGAGTCTTACACCTGCCTCATGAAGGCCACAAAAAAGAGGTGTGCCTGGTCCGGTGCTAATTCCAAATGGATTGCCTTCGTGACGAAGCAAATGAACAAACACAGATATGTCTTCGTCGGTGGCTTGCCCCTGATGCGATGATGGACAAAGAATGGTCCAGCAAAGTCTACACACACAATTACACGTTCTGTTGGTAAGTCTCCTATTTGTTGCGTCATCGGAATCGGTCGGGCACGAAAGCATTCCATGTATTCTCGAACAACCTTCTTGCATAAAGTTGTACCATAAAGTGAAATTAATTAATGTTAGTGTAAATTGGTGTGTATTTGCTAATAGAATGGGATGTTTTAAAGTGTAGGGCAAGGCGGTATGTTGAAGACGACCCCCAACACGAACGATGTGATTAGTATCCAGATATAGAGATAGTGAGCGAAGATAGGGTCGCCTTACGATGAAATTTACTTTTTACAACCCATTGTACTCATCAGGAAAGGATTCTTTCTGTACAATTCTGATGATCGTATGAAGTGCTCGAAGTACGCTGGAATCTCAAGCGTAACATATATGCAGCGTTTGCTAATAAGTGTAAGGATTCCAAAATAGTCCTAGTGCTTTTGCCAAATCATTTTCATTAATTGTTAAGAGGGTCTGGGTGAATTGAGCTGGCACATCTTCGGTAATCTTTGGGCAGTTAGTGCACCACTTGCCTAGCTCCATACCAGCAGACTGAAGTATGTTCGAAATTGTCGTTTTCAGTTCTCCCGTGAGTAAGTCATCCACGTAGATATCTTTCTCTAGTACTTCGGCGACAGGTAAGACTTCTTTATGATCGAGGGATAACTGTTTGAGGCATCTAGTTGCGAAAAATGGTGCTGAAGACGTTCCATACGTTACAGTTGTCAACTTAAATGTCGATAGAGGATCAACTGGTGAGTATCTCCATAAGATGAGTTGAAATCTCTGATCGTCCTCGTGAATTCTGACTTGACGGTACATTTTGACAATGTCCGCGCTAAACACATAGGCATGTGACCGAAAGCGAATTAAGATTGAAAAAAGGTCATTCTGCAAAACTGGTCCGACCATTATTATTGAACTCAGTGATACTCCGGTAGAAGTTTTGGCGGACCCATCAAAAACAACACTTAATTTTTTTGATGAGCTGTCCGGTTTCGTCACACAATGATGCGGGAAATAAAAATTCGGTTGGTTGGTGCTTTCCGGGTCGACAAGCTCCATATGGCCCAGCGTATCCATGAACATTGAGTACCTGTCCAAAAACTCTGGTGAATTACGTTTCTCTAACTTGTAGAATCGGTGAATTGCACTGTGTCTCGAATTACCCAGTTGCGATGGACATAATGAGAATGGAATTCTGACGATCACGCTATCACGCATAGTAAGTTTTGTGAAATGCTCTTCACACTCCGATTCTTCGGTGGAGAACGTTTTGACAGAACTTGACATGTTCTCGATCGTCCAGAACCTTTCAATTTGTTCAGTCAGACTCGCTGGATTGTCGACCGCCAAATGACAAAACTGAGTGGAGTTCGAGATAGTTGAAGCTTTGCCGGATACTATCCAGCCTAGAACGGTGTTCTGCAGCAAATCGTAAGCCATCTGAATTTGACCAACGGAAAGTAGCTGATGATAGATCTTTGCGCCAAACAGCAAATCAATATCTTTTTCTTTGAAGAACTTTGAAGATCAGCCAGTTGAATATTTGATGGAATTCCACACGATTTGATGTTATTGATAGGCCCGGTTGGCTGATAGCTTGTGATTTTTGGCAACACTTGAACGTTCAAAATGGTGGAAAAGTTAGTAGTGTTTGATTTAACGGTGATTGTTGTGCTGAAGAGCGATACGATGCCGTGGGCTCCAATTCCATGAACTTTACTGCTTCCTCTACGTCGTGGTAATTTTAGTAGTTCTGCAAACGATTCATGCAAGTTTTTTGGGAGCCTGAGTCTAGCAGTGCTCTTCCCGTAACAGTATGTCCATTTTGGTTGACCATCGCAGTAGCCAAGTAGATAAATGAAGTTGACCTTGGCTCGGAATTGATATCAGCTAGTGACAATGATGACGAAATTGTTTCTCAAAACCATTAATAACTGGATTACTCGAGGCGTTCGTATTTGCAGATGGCGACTCAATCTTCGAAAATTTCCCCTGGACTTTACCTGCATCTTTGTGAATAAGTAAATGGTGCGCTGAATTGCAGTTTCGGTAGTGAAATGTCAGTGTAAATGTATCCACAAAGTGTGTAACGAGGTTTTTCCTAGCCGGGGTATCCTCAGCGTGACCAGGGTTCTTCGGTAAAAGGGCGTTACAATAAAATTTATTTGTTTCAGGGGTTTATTAATTCTTTATTCGTGTCTTTAAAAATTAGATGTTTATGGTAAAATTAGGTTTAATATGACTTAGGTCTAAGTTGATAAATTGTGTATTCTTATAAAAAAAAAAAAAGGTACTTCGCTATATCCCGTTCCAAGCAATTGTAGGTGTCCAAGTGTTCTGACAAGTGAAGAGGATACTTCGCAGAGCACGTTTCAGAGGAGTCTGTGTGTCCAAGTGCCTGAACCAGTGAAGAGAATACTTCGCAGATCACGTTTCAGAGGAGTCTGTGTGTCCAGTGCCTGAACCCGTGAAGAGGATACTTCGCAGATCACGTTTAAGAGGAGTCTGTGTGTCCAAGTGACTGAACCCGTGAAGAGGATACTTCGCAGATCACGTTTCAGAAGAGTCTGTATGTCCAGTGGCTGAACCCGTGAAGAGGATACTTCGCAGATCACGTTTAAGAGGAGTTAGTCTTTGTCGGTCTGTAGTCCAAAAGGAAGAGACTGCTTGCATTGTTTCTGCTTCCATTTATATGATTTGAATCGGTTCGGATATCGTAGGAACCATGAGTTTGCTTCGTTTCCACGATTTGTCCAGAATCCCGTTGTGTCCGTTATTATTAAACGGTATTTTGTTTGGTTGTCTTTGCATGTGACTTACTTCTACTCATGTATTGTTGTTGTTGCGTGTGCATTTGTTTTTTCCTTGTTTTATATCATGCGAGTGCTCGTGCGTCGGCGAACCTCTAGTTTTGTTGTTGGTTTTTTTTTGTTGTTGTTAACTGATCTGCATTAGTTCTATACTATGTGGGTGCTCATGCGTCGACGAATCTCTAGTTTGGTTGTTGTTTTGTCGATTTGCATTGTTTGTGCACTGCCGGGCCTCTTAATTTTGTTTGTTGGTTTGCATTTATTGTGTATTATTTGTATGCTCATATTTTACCGAGCCTCTTGCGTTCTTGTTATTGTTTTGCAGATTTGTACTTGTTTTTGTCGCAGAGTTCATTAACCCTACAGTATTCGTTAGGAGGGAGATCGATCGACATTCTCCAGCTGTGTGGGTGTGTTAGTCATCTTTGTGCAGGTTTGCCTGCTGAACTCTATTTGCTTTATGATGCAGTTTTTCGCCGTGGTGGGTGGGACTTACTCGCTGTGGTGAGTTTCGAGTTATTATGTTTCTGTTCTTCGCTCTAGACAGAGGGGATTTGCTGCGAATGGTTTAGAAATGCCGACGGCATTTTATCTAAATGTGGATTATGAAATATTTCTAATGTAGTAATTTTTGTGTGGGAGAAATTCGTCCCACGCCTTGACGAATATGTTCCTCACAAGTGATCAGGACACAAACAGTTTTAGCACAATTTAGAGTTTACTACGAAGCTATGGCGTTGATCAATTGGTAAATGTAGAAATTTATGACATCGAGCACATTGGCTTGGCGATATAAACAATGAAACTTGGAAGTTGTGGTAACTGTGAGCGAACTTGTAATTGGACGAGTATTAAGAGTTGATGGTTTAACCAGCGTCTTCGGAGATGTCGATGATGTCTGCGTGAATTTTGGTTCTTTGTGTAGACAATGAGCTTGACCACTGAGAAAATTGCAAAGATCGTCCATCGTTGGCCATTGAGTGGTCGGGGCTGAATGATTTCATTTGTTTTTTGTGCCTGCATCCAACTTTGATCTCATTAAGTACACAATGAGATCCCATGCTTTACTGGACGTTTGAGAGTATCTAGTGAGCGAAGATGTGGTCGAAAATGGTCGACGGCTTGTCGGATTCAGGCTTATCGATAGATTTAAATGAAAATAGCTCAAGGACGTGTTGTTCGCAAATTAAATTAGGTTTTTCGAATCTATCCTTAAGAATTTGTCGGGCAACTTCATAATTCTGGTCTGATAATTCGACAGACGCTATGGCACTTGCAGCGATACCATTAAGTGACAATTTCAGGTATTGGAACCTTGTGCGGTCACCTAGAGAAGGATTATCATGAATAATGGCATCGAACGTGCCCATAAATGCGTTCCACTCGAGATATCCACCACTAAAACTCGGAATGTCGACGGTAGGAAGTTTGCCACTTACGGTTACTGGTTTAAGGGCTTTGTATCAGTGGTCTGCGCCTTGCGTCGTTCCTCTTTTCATTCTTCCAACTTTTCTTCAAATTCCGAGGTTATTGATAGATATGCCTCTTCGATGGAACTTCATACCTTCTAGGTCAAAAGCTCTGCATCCATTATTTCATAAGGCGGTAACATCCTTTTATAAAGAGAAAAGCCTTCAGTTAAATCGGCCAGTCGATGTTGTATGTGTTTGGCCTTTGCTGTTTTAAGCTTATGTTCGACGAAGTCTTCATACCGCTCCAATTTCACTTTGAAGTTCTCGATGAATTGTTTGAAACGACGAGGGCCCACTGCTGGAGGCATTATAGAAAATTAATGGTACTTACAGTTTCGACTGAACAGAACAGTTGGATGAATACCGTTCTTCGACGGGCAATCAATGTAAGCTCAGAAATGCAGTAACGCCTCACAATCGACACCAGATGATGACTGATGGATTTTGGTCTTCACGTTTAAGATGAAAAATTCCAGCACACAATCCCGCAATGAGAAACTGTTGGAATTTGTTCGCCACGTTTCCTGTTGCTATAGAAATGTTCGCATCCCACTTCTGACACCAAATGATGAAGCATAAGCCTTTTTGTGCTGTTGTAATATAAAAACCTTCAGGACAAATGTTGCTGTTGTAGAAAAAAAACTTCAGGAAACAACGAAGCGAAAAAGAAAAAAACGATGTTGAATTTTTGTGTGGATTTATTTCTTTCCAATAATACAGCGTTCGTTCGCAAAAAATGAAAAAAAGGAAGTGAAGTTTAACAATATGACAGGTTGTCAAAATTTGAAGAAAGTAATAGACGAGTATGCTCGTATGAAGCGCATCTAGATTATTGTAGTAGCGTTAGGTGCGTTTATTGCGTTGGTTGTCTTTGCTCCGACAATAACTTTAATTTTCAAATAGTAAATATAACACGAAAAACTTATAATTTTCTCTGCAGCGAACGCCACCTTTTATACTCATTGAAAAGCTTCCCGAAACTTTCAATCTTATAGACAGAAATATCAAGAAAAGACCAGAAAATTGTAGCCTTATTCCCTTATTTACAACTAACGATACTTATATGTAATGAGTCATCTTCTAAAAATAGACTACATTTTCAATCATGTTCTTTTACAAAAACTGGGCAAACCGCACAAACCGGTTTAACTACATTTTTCACCAGTACATAATGACTCAAACTGACAGGCGGTTACATTTCAAATAATATAATAAGTCGTATGCTATTTTTTAGTTCTAATTTTAGTACTTATTTTTGGTGCATTGCGATTTATCATCGTGGCCTCCTCTACAACCTCTCCAAATTCAAATTTTTTTTATAATGTGTGTGTACACTAGGGTTAGGGAAGAGCACAACAACAGCACTAGTGGGATGTGCGGTTGCGGAAGGGCAGTGAGGTTTTTCAAAGTAGGGACCTCATTTGCTCCCACTTCCCTTCCACGGCTTCCGTCAATCTCTACCCCTAAGGGTCCACTGATGTTAAAGCAGGAGGGTCTAACGATCCCTTTTCCGCCCTTGCGCCCTCTTTCTTCCTCAGGCCACTCACCGATAGCTTACCGTATCGGTATCTTATTGAGTGGCCCGCGGACTTTATTGTGTCTCGGTTATGGGAGTCGATGGAGATGGTAGTGAGTACACCATCACCTTCCTCCCGACAGCCGATCACTTTCCGCCATTCTGTGTGGAGTTCTCGTTCTGCGCCCCGATCAGGGAAATGGATCGTTCCATTCCTTTCAGATTGTTTCGTGGGAGGAACACCGATATTATCAGTTAAGGTATATAACCCCCGTCCCTCGTTACTAGCTTCGGAACCTTCCATGTGGAAAGGATCAGAGCGTGGGCCTTCAGCCAAGCAGCTTTTTTCCCGTCGCAGCAATCAACCAGGATCATTCTGAAGCGCATGCTGGCAAAGCCAATGTTGACCTTCTAGCCCAGCGTCACTTCGTCCAGGATAGCCCCTCTAGGCTCGATAGCTGCTCTTAGGTCAGGGTCTCCTCGGGATCATGTTCCGTGCATCGGCTTGGCCGCATCCACCTAGCTTTGATGCGGACCTTTGCTAATATTTGGGGGAGCACTGGTCGACTGCCCAGTGCCCTCCTTCAACCTCTTTTCCACCCTATGCGGCGGTGTTAGAACCTACGATCCCATCTTGGCCTCTTGGGTTTTTTCTACAGGAGGCCTTTGCCCTACTGCGTTTTTCCTTTCATCTACCTCTCTTCTCGCTTGGGCGAGCTCTTTGCCCTGCTCCAGGGGCGGAGGTAGAGTCTTATCCCAAAAACGTTGAGACCCCTCCGCAGAGAATCATCTGTGCCGACCGGCTGTCCCTTTGGTGGAGGAGGAGGTTTTTAGGTTTTGGCTGGATTGCCTTATTTACATTTTATTATAAACAATAGGGTACGTTAAACATCGATAGTTTTATATTTCGATAGTATCGATGTTTTCTTAAAAATAATGACGCGTGTCCAACACGTTTACTCATTTTAAATAAATAACAAAAATCAGTCAATTAGCAATTAAAAAGCCAATCAATCAAAAATCACAATTTTAAAATCAAAGGCACTTTAAGGAAGAGGCGCGTCATAATAAGTGACATAATATTGTAAAGAAAAGTAGTTAGTAGCGCATATAACAGAATTATAATCCTAAGATTATAATGTAATGTAATGTAAATAAAGTAGAGTAGTTGGTTCGAATCGTAGATAAATCGCAATGTACCAAGAAAAAATACTAAAATTAGAATTAAGAAAATACTGCATACTAAAAATATGAAGCATACTTTTATTCTTTAACACTATTAGATTATTTGAAATTTGAAATGTAACCGCCTGCAAGTTTGAATCATTGTGTACTGAACAAACAAGTATTCAAACCGGTTTGTGCGGTTTGCCTGTTTTTTTGTAGAAGAACATAATTGAACATGTAGTCTATTTTTAGAAGATGACTCATTACATAAAAGAATCGTTAGTTGTAAATAGGGGAATAAGGTTACAATTTTCTGGATATTTCTGTCTGCAATATTGGAAGTTTCTGGAAGCTTTTGATTGAGTATAAATAGAGGCGTTAGGCCGAAGTAAGATTATTGGTTGTTTGGAATTTAGCCAGTGCAGTTGTAAAAGTTCTTGTATAGTGAGAAAGCTATAACCTAAGAGCATTATTGTGAAGTACTAGTATCATAAGTGTTTTTGTGTACATTTAAAGTTATCAGCAGCATAAATTGGGAACTTGTGTTAATTTTATTGTTGTTCATTAAAGTTGTTATTTGTAAATTAATTAACTGCCGTTGTGTTTTATTTGCGAACTCCTTTACGAACTCGAAAGCCTGAATTCCGTAACAATTGGTGTCAGAAGTGGGATTTTGCAAATCGGAAGTCATTAAAATTTTACAAATGGTGTAAATTGAGAGACATTAAATTTTTTGCAAATCGTTGAACAATAAATTAATTGGTGATTTTCAAACCTTGAGACAATAAATAAATTCAGAGAAATTTGGCAAACCGATAAGCAGTAAATAATAAAATGGAAAGTGCAGTGAACATTAAATCCTATAGTTCCCAGGAGCTTAAAGAAGAGCTTGGAAGAAGAGGTCTAAGCACCGCTGGGAATAAACAAGAGTTATTTCTTCGATTGCAACAATTTGTTTAAGCGGAAAAGCAGCATGCTGGTGAAACGTTTTCAATTGAGACGGAGCTAGTGAAGCGAAAATCGGCTGCTTCGGAAGATAGGGAAGCACACAACATGGAGGCTATGTTTAATGATTTAATACAACAAATGCAGCGATAAAGTGAAGAGTTAAGAAAAGATTTGAATTCTCCAATGAAGCAGCAAAAAGAGCAAATGAGCAGCAAGCTGGACCGGCAATGTAAACAATCGCAACAACAGAACCAAGAGATGAAGCAAGATTTGAATTTTCAAATTAGCGATAAGTTGGAACAGCAAAGTCAAAAACTGAATCGACAAAATCAACAGCAGAACCAAGAACTCAAGAAGGAATTGAATTCTAACAAAATCAAAAGCTGGATGTAATTCAAGAAAAGTTAAGAGGTGAAATGGGCGGAATTCAAACAATGCTTAAGGGTGAGATGAGTGAAATTCAAGATCAAGTGAAATCCATGGAGACAAATATGACAGGAAAAGTGAGTGGCCTGGAAGACAAAATTAAAGAGATTGAGACCCGGCTGGACAGCCGTCCCCAATTTGTTAGAGAAAACATCCAACAAAGTAGTTCCAGAGTCATTCCAGAATCTTCTAGGGACCAGAAAGGAATTTTAAGCCACCTACGACACAGCTTTTGAAAATTTCAAAGTCCAGTTCACAGCTGCTGTACAACACAATGGATGGGGTGCAGAAGAACAGCTAAATTTTCTGATCCTAGCGTTGAGGGGCAAGGCAGCAGACGTATTGCAAATGATTCCAATTGCTGAGATGAGTTCCGGAACAACCTTGAAAGAGTTTGACTTGCGTTTTTGACAGTCTCACACACTGGAGCTAAGCAAAATACAGCTCCAGATGAAGAAACAACAGCGAGGAGAACGACTTCAATAATAAGAACGAGAAATAACTAAGCTCGTACGACAAGCCTATTGCAGGGTTCCGGCTGGTATCTTGGACGGATTGGCCCACTGCCAATGCGTTCATTAATGCATTTCGAGATGAACAGTTGAAGCTTTATTTCCGGACTACAGCCAGAGGAAAGTCGATGAATGAAGTGTTGGCATCGGCTTTGGAATACGAAGCAGCTAGAGCCAGTTTATCTACTGAGTTGGTTAGATTGCACAAGCTGAAAACAAAGGACATAACACAAATAAAAGTCCTAATTAAAGAGGAAATACGAAAAACAAAAACTGGAAGCCATCAGAACGACGGAAATCCAACATCTAGTTCCCGTCTTCCCGTGTTTTAGATGCCAGAAACATGGACATTTTATCCACGACTGCAAGGAACCAACACCGGAATAAACTACAATGCAACCATTGAATCGTGTCAAGAGCCCTGAAAATTTACGGCAGCTAGGCGCATCACAGATAAATGAGGTGCAGCAGCCAGCTTACCTCGTAGCTGCAGATCAGGAAAACTAAGTTACACCAGCTTTACGGGGCGTAAGCTGGTGAAGAGGGGAGAGAGCCACAGGATCACAGTGAACATTGCCAAACTTGGAAAGGACAGCAACAGCTTGGTTGTGAGTGGTGTGTTAGAAGGAAAATCACTCACCTTTACCTTGGATACAGGAGCTTCCAGATCAGTTGTAAATCCCAAAGTGGTGGCCCAAAGTCAAGTGGAAAAAGTATTTCGTTATAATTTGAGGACAGCGACAGGTGAAGTTGCAGCAATTAAAGGAGAGTGTTCCTGTATTGTCATATTTGGAGGAATACGGTTTTCTCATCGGTTTATTGTTTCCAGCATTACAGATTTCATATTGGATTTCATGACAGAGCACGAACTGTCCCTTGATTTAAAGAACCACATGCTAAAATGGCGTAATGTTGAAGTACCCCTGCAAATAAACGACAACCAGACTGGCGGGCTAAGAATCATTACTGAAGAAAAAGTGGAGATGCCACCGATGTGCGAGAAAATCATCTATAGCAAGGTGAACGGTAATCTTGGGGACAGTACAGGTGGAGCCAACCAATTTCAATAAGAACGGATTGATATGCGGAAGAACTCTAGTGAAACTCCAGCCTAAGATACCAGTGAGAATAATGAACGTTAGCACATCACCGAAGGTAATAGGAGAAGGAAAAGTCATTGGCAAGACACAGGGAGTAAGCTGTGTCGCAAACTGTCAGCCTGTAAAAGTAAAGAATACGCCACTAGATCTGGAAAGGAAGCAGATAATTAATTCCCTATGTAAACATCTTCCAGCAGCGCAGCGACAAGCAGCAGAAAAGGCGCTAGAGCAATTTGCCGACGTTTTTGCTGTCAGCGACAACGATATTGGTAAAACTAATATAGTGCGACATCGAATCGATACAGGAAATGCGACTCCAATTCGACAGGCGCCAAGACGATTACCACTTGCTAAGCAACAAGAAGCAGAAACGCTGGTTAACAAAATGGAACGGGATGGAATTATAGAGAAGTCCAAAAGCCCATGGAGCTCATCTGTGGTACTTGTTCAAAATAAAGATGGTTCAACGAGATTTTGTGTAGACTATCGGAAATTTAACGATGTCACCAAGAAGGATAGTTATCCATTACCACGTATAGACGACACGTTGGACACCTTATCGAGAGCAAGAATCTTCAGTACATTGGATCTGAAAAGCGGATGCTGGCAGGTAGCAATTCATGACAACGACAAGGAGAAAACAGCATTTACTGCGGGAAACGGCTTGTATCAATTTTCTGTAATGCCGTTTGGTTTATGCAACGCTCCTGCTGCGTTCGAGCGGTTGATGGAACATGTTTTGCGAGGCCTTAGCTGGAAAACATGTCTAGTCTATTTGGATGACATAATTGTTTTTGGTCGTACATTTAATGAGCACGTGAATAATCTTCGGCAAGTTCTGGAAACCATAAAAGCAGCAGGATTAAAGTTGAGTCCGCCGAAATGTATCCTTTTCAAAAATAAAGTGAATTATTTGGGCCACAGTCAAGGAGTACGCACGGATCCCAAGAAGTTGGACGCTGGTACCAAAGAATTTACATGAGCTGCGAAGTTTTCTGGGGCTATGCTCATAATATCGACGGTTTGTGCCTAACTTCGCAGATTTTGCACAAAGCCTTCATCGCCTTACTGAGAAGAACCAAAAGTTCCAATGGTCGAATGAGCACCAAAAATCATTTTATTTGCTGAAGGGAAAGCTGTGTAGTTTTCCAATTTTGGCATATCCACAGGCAGGAGAACTCTTCACCCTGGACACTGACGCGAGCAATGCGGGAATAGGAGCGGTTTTATCGCAGAATCAAGAAGGAAAAGAGCGTGTAATAGCGTACTACAGCCGTTCGCTTTCGAAGCCCGAGAAGAACTACTGCGTGACGCGAAGGGAATTGCTAGCTGTTGTCGACAGCGTCAAACACTTCCACAAGTACCTATATGGGCAAGAATTTCTCGAACTGACCATGCAGCACCTAAGTGGTTAATACAGTTCAGGGAACCCGAAGGTCAAGTGGCCAGATGGATCGAACGACTCCAGACATATTCATTCAGAACAGAACTTCGAAAAGGAATACTGCACAATAATGCCGAAGGGTTATCCAGAAGACCTTGTGCACCCCAATGCAAACACTGTACAATGCTAGAAAACAAGAAGTGCTCTGAAGTAGTTGCACAAATAAGACTACAAGTCGAAGATCGCTGGACCAAAGAGCAGCTAAGGGAGGAACAAGTGAGCGATGATTCAATTGCTCCAATATTTCATTGGATGGAGCAAGGTGAAAGACCGGAGTGGCACGAGATTGCAACAGCAAGTCCTACAGTAAAAAGTTACAGGGCTCAATGGCAGTCATTGAGATTGGAAGATGGACTACTGGTAAGGCAATGGGAATCGCCTGATAGTCAAGGCACAAAATCACAGATTGTGCTACCTACGAATCGAGGCAAAGAAGTTCTGCAAGAATTACATAGTGGTACATCAGGAGCACATTGGGGAGTTAATGAGACGCTAGATAAAGTTAGGAATCGCTTCTATTGGGTCAATTGCCGTAGAGATGTGGAAGACTGGTGCGTATCCCATCGCAAACCAGGAAGCTAGTACGGTAGCTAGGGCATTCGTGGACAATTGGATCTGCAGATTTGGAGTACCACTGGAATTACGTTCCGATCAAGGGCGGAATTTTGAATCGCTAGTCTTTCAAGAGCTGTGTCGAGTACTCAACATCAAGAAAATGATGACTACTCCGTTACATCCACAGTCAGACGGAATGGTCGAAAGGTTCAACAGGACGCTGGAAGAGTATCTGCTAGATTAAGATTAAGATATTTTTATTAAACATTAAAGTAATATACAATTTTGATTTACAACTAAACTTATAACTAATATTAATATGTGTCGGCTCAACAATAGGGGCCCGACGTATTTACATTGTCTTTTTTTGGTATTGTTTATTTTTAAACAATATTTTTTACTACTTAATCTACTACATGTTTATTTTTAAGGTAATTAAATTTTAAACAATAATTTTAAAATAAAATAAAAATGAAATATTAAGCGGCGTATAAACAGGGCGAACTTCAGCCTCTGTAATATTGGTTGCCCGCCTTCTCGTAGAAGGAGACGTCTTGATTGTTAAAGATGTCATCGAATCTAGCATCAGTGAATCCTCTTATGTGTATGTACCGGTGAGTTGGCTCGATTTCCTCGATTCGCAGTCCTTGCATCTCAGGACTTGGATGTATTTCCAATGCGTCGACGAATTTCCTCGCCATTCGGAACAAGTGGTCAGTTATTGGCAGCAGACCTGCTGCTTCGTATAGTTTTGTAGTCGACACAAACTTATAGCTGTTTGTCACCCTCCAGAGTCCTGTACAGATCCTTAGTACCTTCCTTTCAAATAGGGAGATCTTCTTCATCGTTGTTGGTGAGACGGTGAACCATATGGGGTAGCCATAGGTTATCACTGGCCTGATGAGTTGCTTGTAGATAAGCAGCCTGGTGTTGTTGGACAGACCGTTTCGTCTTTTAAGTAGCGGGTGCACCAAATGAAGAGCGTAGTTCGCTTTTTTCATTGTTTTTTCGATGTGAGAGTTAAACTTGAGCCTCTCAGTAAAGTTGATTCCCAGGTACTTAGTCTCTGACTTGGTGTTTATAATTGTGTTATCCGGAAGGGTGATTTTTAAGGCTCTGCACCGGCTTGCGATTTTTCTTATCCTTGTTTCGGTTGCTGGTACTCGGAAGCAGATGAGTTCCGTTTTATTGGCGTTGATCTTTAGTCCCCACTTCAGGTAGTAGTCCCAAAGATTTCTGAGGTGTTCCTCCACTCTTTGGGCAGCTATCTCGGGAGAGCGGGAAACTGCATACGTTATGGAGTCATCCGCGAAGAGCATAGTCCTTGTTCCGGCTGTATTTGTAGGTTGATCCGCCGTGAAGATGCTATACAGGACTGGTCCAAGTCTGGAACCTTGAGGAACTCCGGCTTTGATCCTTTTCCTTGTCGATGGGCGGTCGTACACCTGTACAAAGAAGACCCTGTTAAAAGAAAATTTTTAATTATTTTTACAATATAATTGGGGAAACCAAAACTAATAAGCTTGTACAGTAGCCCGTTTATCCAGACACTATCGAAAGCTTTTTCGATGTCTAGCAAACAGGCCACTGTACTACTTTTGACGTTCAGTCCTTTAGTGACGTCACTGTGAAGCTTCAGCAGAGGGTGCAGCGTAGGGTGCTTCTCTCGGAAACCGTACTGAAAGGAAGGAATAAGATTTCTTTCCGTACAAAACGTATTGATCTTTTTACGGATCAATGATTCCAATACTTTACTGATACAACACAGTAGAGCTATTGGACGGTAACCAGTTACGCTGGAGCGGTCAGTTTTCTTGGGTACTGGTACTACCTTGGCGACCTTCCAGTTGTCCGGAAAGTAGCCATTGTTTAGGCAATTGTTGAAAATGATGGTTAACATCAAAATTGCCATACCCGGTAACTTTTTAAGCAAAAAGTTAGAAATCCCATCTGTGCCTGATGATTTTTTTGAGTTTCCACTCATAATCAAATCATTGACAACAGCTGTTCCGGTAAACATATCGACGTCTACGGGTGCGTTGGCGCGATTTTCTTCACTGAACTGCACTATAGTATTTCCTGGAGAAGTGGTGTCTTCCACAAGACTTTCAACCTCTTCCAAGAAATCTGGAAGATGCGTTGGTGGTCGGTCCGTAAAGCTCCTTTCAAAATGGCAGGCAAAGGCTTCCGCTTTATCAGTAGCGCTGGATACTGTTCGATCTTCAATGGTGATAATCTCTGGAATGGAAATACGCTTTCCAACCAGAGAGTTCAGCTTCCTAAAAGCATCAGGGCCTGGTTTGATGTCCTGGAGCCGTTTGGTCAGTTCATCTTCCTGAAACCTCCGCAAAGCTTGACGACACATGTTAACTGTACAACGCAGTTGCGAAAGTACAGACAGGTATTCGTCGTTGACTGTGTTAAGTGTCCTATTGAAGATTCTCTGAAGGCGTTTCCTAAGCCGTTGCTTGTGAGCATATATGGCCTGTATATGCTCAGGCAAGTGTTGGAAGCGATCCCTGCTAGTGCGAATTGTTTTCTGCCGATTAATGGCTGAATTCACTGTAATCTCAAAATTTCTGATAGCATCATCAATTTCTGTATTCTCCAGATTTTTGCAAGCCGCTGGAATAGGAAGTTCAGCTTCAACTTCTGATCTAAACCGTTTCCAGTTTATTTTCTTAAAGTTGATGTGAAGTTCAGGTGTTGGGGTGACTTGCACAATTCGCTGGTTCAGCCTCACTCGAAGCTCTATGGCCATATGATCCGAGTCGCTATCATGCGCCAAGCAGGAATAATTTCTTAATTCTGGGAGAATATTTAAGAAATTTGTGGTTGCCAGAAAGAAATCCAGAGTTGACGGTGTCCGAGGGTACGTCTTCCGGGGCTGTGAAACTATAGCCATCGTGTGCTGATGCGGATTTGAGTCCATCCAGTCTGTAATGGCCCTTCCTTTGTGATTGCACACTTCGTCCTGCCATCGAGTATGTCTAGCATTAAAATCACCTCCAACAACACAGTATGTGTGTCTAGAGGAGGTGTTGCAGACAGTTTGCAAATCCCGTTGGATGTCTTCCCTCGTTGCGTTACAGTGATTGTACACCGATATCACCAGCAAGGTCTCCACTTCGTTGACTTTAATGCTGACAGCTGTTGCTTCCATGCTACGTAGACCACTGATTTGCACCTTTTCGCCTGCCATAGTGTTCCTGATAAGGACCGCCGTCCCAGAGCGTCCACTGCCTTTGTCGACCCTGTGCATATTGTATCCGTCTGGACTGAACGGATTTCTCCCAGTGAGATTTGTTTCCTGTAAAAGAAGAATGTCAGGTTTATTAGTTTTAATAAATAATGTTAGTGTGATACGCCTAGCTAACGAATAAATGGAATTCACATTATATGAGAATATACTTATCCTGCTTATTGTGAACATAATTCACAAATAAGTCGACCCAAAACGGTTGTTTTGGACCTGTCATCAAGACTGCTATAATTAGCAGGCACGACTTCTCTTGCCTTCTGTAAAATTGTAAAGAGGTCAGCTCCAAATAGCCTTTCCGTATCGTCGAAGATGTTGGCTTTTCCGGTAGATGGTACAGGTTTAACGGCTGGCTTTTTTATTGGTTTGCTGTTTGATGCTGCATGGCTGCTTGTTAGAGGCTTGCTGATCGTTGCTGGCTTGCTGGAAGTCCCCATAGCAGCTATACTAGCAAAACTTACTCCCTTTACTATGGCTTTTGAAGCAGACATCTGGGCGAATTTATGTTGTTCCTTCTTCTTTTGTGCGGTTTTAAGCTTTTCAGCCATCTTTTCCTTATATTTTGGACATCCTTTATAGTTTGCCGGATGTCCATTTTTCTGGCAGTTTGTGCAGAAAACGTTGTCGTCTTTTATATTGTCTGCATTTCTTGGGCATTGGCCAGGCAAGTGCTCATCTTTGCACTTGACGCATCTGTATTTCATCCCGCAATTACTTGCGACATGTCCAAATTTTTGGCAGTTTCTGCATTGAGTAATGCCTGCCGATTTTAGTTTTTCCCAATGCACCAACTGGTTCAAAAGGAGGGTTTTTGAGCAAACTGCCGCCTTATCGCAGTTCTTCTCTAGCTCGACAATGAAATGATTAAATTTCTTGTCAGTCCTTTGAGATTTGAAGGGTTTCACCACTAGTACAGGGACACCCTCTGTCGTCAACGCTTCCTTGACATCTTCAGCATCAAAGGAGTGGTGAATACCTTTTAGGACCAACATTTCTTTCCTGTCCTCCTTTGCAGTATAAGTGTTAAATTCAGTCTTTCCCGGCTGTAGGAAAGACCGAATTAGCTGATGGCCATCTCTGTTCATAGCCGTAACGACTGATTTGTTGCTGTTGATGTTGCGAATTCTGCAACTGATGTTGGCGCTCTTCGTGAACTTTGATAGTTCAGCGACGTTTAGTCTGAAGCAGACTATTGGCGGCATGGCAAAAGGTTTTGCTGTTGGTCCCGTAGTTTGGGATTTTTGGCTTGATGGAGCGACTGGTGGTGGTGCCTTCTTATTTGAGACCTTTTGGGACTCTTTTGGTAAAGCTGTTTTATCAACAGCAATTTTTTTATCAACAGCAGCCACTCCAGGAGAAGATGATGTTGGTGGCGATGATGGTCTGGAATTTCCAGACAACCTCCTTTTTTTTGCCTTTGCGGGCAAAGTTTCGGGAGAAGACCAAGCTTTGCGACTGTCTTCGTCGCTGGAGTTATCCTCTCCACCACTGCTGGATTCGGGCACTTCAGTATCCGATTCCTCGACAACGCTCATGGTTTCCTCCTCTGAAGTCGCTGAATCGCACAGCTGGTTCACTTCATCCAGCCTTCGGTACAACGACAAGAGGAAATCCCCACCATGGTTGGTTACTTGCTCCTTAATTAAGGATAAGACCTCGTTTACTTTTTCCTTCCTTTTTGCTTTTTTCCCCATTTTATAGGGCTGATTAAAAGGAAAACCTTTTCTGAAAATAAATTCTAAAGAAAAATATTCCTGAAATTAAAAAATAATTTGTGAAATAATAAAAAATCAAAAAGTAGCAGGTAGCGAAATGCTCGCTTTTGGTTTTGGGTTTTTTTTAATCGGTAGCAGGTAGCTGGACGATATTATGCGTGATCTGCGTGTGCTCGTGTTGAGCGCTCGATGATGACTGAAGAGTATCTGCTAAAAGAAGCTAATGCCAACAAAGATGAATGGGATCGTTGTATACCGTTGTTTATGATGGGTTATCGTAGTGCTGTCCACAACACAACTACAAACTCTCCAGCAATGATTGTATTTGGCAGAGAACTTCGTCTACCATGCGACATCAAATTTGGATCACCACCAGTAGAATCGACAACGAAGAAGAACTACGTTAGTGATATAAGGCAGAGGATGACCGCTGTTCATACTGCAGTAAGCAGCAACATAGTGGATGCCAGCAACCGGATGAAAACGCGATATGACCTGCGAGCAAACTTTTCTGTTTTTGTTGCATCTGATTCTTAAGGTAATATGTGTTCTAAATATTAAGTTTAGTGGTGCATTAGTTGTGGTTTCGTTCATAATTTCGGTGCCCAACTGTTTCGCTGATACACAGATACATGCTTAAAAAAATCCCAAATGTTTATGTAATGGTAATCAACAAAGAGCAAAACCCATATTAAGTTTTTCTGTTTCCCAATACCACATGTTGCGTTTCTCGCTCTTTGCACTACCACCAGTTAGCGCGTTTTATAAAATACGTCTGCTTATTTTTTGTACACTCCCATCACATCCCACAAACACAGACGCGTTTGGGATAGTTTCACTGCATTAGTATGCGTACAGTTGGGCTTTCTATAGAGAAGGTTTTGAACACAGCTAACAATTATAACGCCCACTAATACATGTGTTCTAAATTTTCTCTGCCTTCGTCTCGGTGTTTGCAGTGCGACCCTTCTCTTCAATTTCAAATTTTGATCGGAGCTAACATTGAAAATCGCTTTAAATAGTCCTACAAAATTTTTCCTTCAATTCGGCTCACATTTATTGTAGCATTATTTGAAGCCCGTATACGTGTACATGCAAGAAGCAAATTATTTTATTGTAGCATTATTGTTATTTGCGGTGGAACAATTAGTAACACTTTGGTGAGACTTTTTCACATCTCACCTAGTTTTGAGCACGTGAGTTGTCGTCTGCATGCATGAGAAATCGAACCGATCCTAATTTGTACTAGAATCTTATACTTGAATATGTCATTAAATTACACTAAGCCAAAGAAAGAAAAAACATCACACAACTTTAAAATTGTATGTTATACACCTCGTACGTATACGAACTGACATATCACATTCAGGTGAGTTTTTCACATTTGCGGCCAAAATCCGTACTCTGGTCGTGTTGAAAATTTAGAAGAACTGTAGTTGTCCAAACAATATAGTTGTTGTGCTGCTGAGGTAAAACTTTAAGGAGTCCAATAAGAAACATGTACGACTCAGGACGATTTAAAATTGCTTTAAGCTGCAAGTTTGCGATTTTTGAAGGTGTTTTTATATGAAAAACAATTTCCTCGTGGTTTGAGGAACTGTATTTGCCAATCAAACACTGGATGTAGCGCAGTTGTTCTTCGGGGTCACCAATATAGTTGTTGGTGTCTTGACTCCAATTAAAAAGATTTAACAACTATTTTCGTTAAACTAAATTTAGTTTTATTTAAATTAAAAATATATATATATATATAAACTATTTAATAGAGGCTATCTGGCTCCGTTGACTTCTATTAATGTAAAAATAATTCAAAAAAGGAAAAACTGAACTCTACATTCGTTCACTGCGCCAAGCACACATGATGAAAAGAGACAACTAGTTATACTGGTGATTGCTTTGAGACGAGTACTTCTCAAACACGATATTGCATGTACCTAATGTACTTTTTCTTTGACAACTAAAATCAATTTATTGTTTCATTGAAGTCGCTGCATTAAATAAAATAATAAATTGATCTTAGATGTTGTCTAAGATTTATTACTTTATTGAGGTCGCTACATAACCGCCTGCAAGTTTGAATCATTGTGTACTGGTCAAACAAGTAGTCAAACCGGTTTGTGCGGTTTGCCTGGTTTTTTTTGTAAAAGAACATGATTTAACATGTAGTCTATTTTTAGAAGATGACTCATTACATAAAAGTATCGTTAGTTGCAAATAGGGAAATAAGGCTACAATTTTCTGGATATTTCTGTTTGCAATATTGGGAGTTTCTGGAAGCTTTTGATTGAGTATAAATAGAGGCGTAAGGCCGAAGTAAGATTATCAGTTGATTGGAATTTAACCAGTGCAGTTGTAAAAACTTTTGTAAAGTGATAAAGCTATAACCTAAGAGAATTATTGTGAAGTACTAGTATCATCGGTTCCGACTCTTGGACGAGAACTATCGAACGCAATTGCACCGGCAGTCGTTTTAACCACACTGTTTTAAGTAGCTCTCTGGT
This sequence comes from Nephrocerus scutellatus, assembly GCA_947095585.1. Classification (NCBI taxonomy): domain Eukaryota; kingdom Metazoa; phylum Arthropoda; class Insecta; order Diptera; family Pipunculidae; genus Nephrocerus; species Nephrocerus scutellatus. The sequence continues at coordinate 66,442,913 of OX352762.1, forward strand.
TACTGATGTCGAGGAACCCGCTAGCTGCTGTAATCGACGATAAAACGCGGAAGTGTTTAAATCACCCAAAGCTGTAGCGCCCATTTATTTCTCTAATCGTTGAGTCTCTGATAAGCTCAGTCGTTTTATCACCTCCAATTTTAGAGTAGTAAATATTCCTGTCTCTGGTGGCTTCGAGATTATGTCCGAAACGGTCGCGATAATATCGACGGGTAATGAGGCAATCGTTAGTAAATATTGCTGGTGGTCTGATGTTATTCGTTTCGCGGTAAACACGGCTTCCACTTGCGCAAACCAAAGACCGGGCATTCCATGCCAAAATGGCGGAAATGGGACGGAACTAGTCGCTTCTACCCTTTTGGGTTCAAGAATATTTTTAACTTCATTGTCTGGATCTGTCATTATTACGTTTTCAGAACACTTCACTTGTTTAAGTACCCGATTAAAATTCAAAGTCGGAAGTATGGTACACGTGAGAGTGAGAGCGTAAATCAAGAGGAATATGTACTCATTACATATGTATATACATATGTATATATATGTATATACATTAACGGAACTATCTAAATTTGTGGAATTACGTCGATGATGTTGAAGTTCGCGAATATTCTCCTGAGCACGGATTTTGGCCGCAAATGTGAAAAACTCACATCTTAACCGCAAGTTCGTAGTATTAGAAGACATTGTGTCTAGTAGTATGATTTTTAACGCATGCGCATAATTTGATTTTGCTTTATTGTCAACAGCAGTGTTACTCGTTGTCTCCACCTCAAATAACAAAAAGGCTACAATAAAATAATTTCCTTGGGTGAGTAAAATTATGGAGTTATCGCTGATATACATTCACGGAAAAAATTAAAGAATAAATTTAGAGCACATGTTATCGCATATGAGAAAACATCTGTTTTTGTTGCATCTGATTCTTAAGGTAATATGTGTTCTAAATATTAAGTTTAGTGGTGCATTAGTTGTGGTTTCGTTCATAATTTCGGTGCCCAACTGTTTCGCTGATACACAGATACACGCTTAAAAAAATCCCAAATGTTTATGTAATGGTAATCAACAAAGAGCAAAACTCATATTAAGTTTTTCTGTTTCCCAATACCACATGTTGCGTTTCTCACTCTTTGCACTACCACCAGTTAGCGCGTTTCATAAAATGCGTCTGCTTATTTTTTGTACACTCCCCTCACATCCCACAAACACAGACGCGTTTGGGATAGTTTCACTGCATTATTATGCGTACAGTTGGGCTTTCTATAGAGAAGGTTTTGATCACAGCTAACAATTATAACGCCCACTAATACATGTGTTCTAAATTTTCTCTGCCTTCGTCTCGGTGTTTGCAGTGCGACCCTTCTCTTCAATTTCAAATTTTGCCGTTTGATCTGTGTTGACATTGAAAATCGCTTAAAATAGTCCTACAAAATTTATCCTTCAATTCGGCTCACATTTATTGTAGCATTATTTGAAGCCCGTATACGTGTACATGCAAGAAGCAAATTATTTTATTGTAGCATTATTGTTATTTGAGGTGGAAACAATTAGTAACACTTTGGTGAGACTTTTTCACATCTCACCTAGTTTTGAGTAAGTGAGTTGTCGTCTGCATGCATGAGAAATCGAACCGATCCTAATTTGTACTAGAATCTTATACTAGAATCTGTCATTAAATTACACTAAGCCAAAGAAAGAAAAAACATCACACAACTTTAAAATTGTATGTTTTACACCTCGTACGTATACGAACTGACATCTCACATTCAGGTGAGTTTTTCACATTTGCGGCCAAAATCCGTACTCTGGTCGTGTTGAAAATTTAGAAGAACTGTAGTTGTCCAAACAATATAGTTGTTGTGCTGCTGAGGTAAAACTTTAAGGAGTCCAATAAGAAACATGTACGACTCAGGACGATTTAAAAGTGCTTTAAGCTGCAAGTTTGCGATTTTTGAAGGTGTTTTTATATGAAAAACAATTTCCTCGTGGTTTGAGGAACTGTATTTGCCAATCAAACACTGGATGTAGCGCAGTTGTTCTTCGGGGTCACCAATATAGTTGTTGGTGTCTTGACTCCAATTAAAAAGATTTAACAACTTTTTTCGTTAAACTAAATTTAGTTTTATTTAAATTAAAAATATATATACATTAACTATTTAATAGAGGCTATCTGGCTCCTTTGACTTCTATTAATGTAAAAATAATTCAAAAAAGGAAAAACTGAAGTCTACATTCGTTCACTGCGCCGAGCACACATGATGAAAAGAGACAACTAGTTACACTGGTGATTGCTTTGAGACGAGTACTTCTCAAACACTATATTGCATGTAGCTAATGTACTTTTTCTTTGACAACTAAATTCAATTTATTATTTCATTCAAGTCGCAGCATTAAATAATATAAAAAATTGATCTTAGATGTTGTCTAAGATTTATTACTTTATTGAGGTCCCTACATAAGCGCCTGCAAGTTTGAATCATTGTGTACTGGTCAAACAAGTAGTCAAACCGGTTTGTGCGGTTTGCCTGGTTTTTTTTGTAAAAGAACATGATTGAAAATGTAGTCTATTTTTAGAAGATGACTCATTACATAAAAGTATCGTTAGTTGTAAATAGGGGAATAAGGCTACAATTTTCTGGATATTTCTGTCTGCAATATTGGGAGTTTCTGGAAGCTTTTGATTGAGTATAAATAGAGGCGTAAGGCCGAAGTAAGATTATTAGTTGTTTGGAATTTAACCAGTGCAGTTGTAAAAACTCTTGTAAAGTGATAAAGCTACAACCTAAGATAATTATTGTGAAGTACATAAGTGTTTTTTTGTACATTTAAAGTTATCGGCAGTATAAATTGTGAACTTGTGTTAATTTTATTGTTGTTCACGAAAGTTGTTATTTGTAAATTAATTTATTAAACACAACGTTTATTTGCGAAATGCTTTACGAACTCGAAAGCCTGAATTTCGTAACTATATGTTAACACGAAACAGAATTACATAAATGAATTTGTGAAAAAGTTAAAATGCCTGGTTATAACGTGGGCCATTATTTTTCCCTCGACGCGGACTCGCAATCTATGATCGGAGTGATGTCGCTTTTCAGATTTTGCCTCAATTCAGCCAATGTTCCAATCCGGAATTTAATTTCATTTGGCTCAAAGTCAAGTTACCTGAGCGCAACATCCACTACTGTTTCCTTTACAAGAGCCCCAACTCAGACAATTTTTCAACTCAGAGCGGGTTTGATGCACTGTCTGAATCAATCTTAAGAATTGTCACAAAACATCGTAAAAATGAAATCGTTATTCCTGCGATTTGAATGTACACAATTCTGGCCGGCCAGAGAGCACCCGAAGGTGTGTTGAGTTATTCGCTGAGTTTAATCACCTTACTCAGCTAGTAAATGAGCCTACACGAATACCTGACATTGCAAATCATTCCGCTTATACCCTTGACTTCTTCCTTACCTCTCGTCCTGATAAATACTCCGTCAATGCATTATCGCCTCTAGGCTGGTCAGACCACTGTGTAGTTTCTCGTTAATAAACCACGTAGTTAGAGAAAAAACTCCCAAAAAAACAGTATGGCAATACGAGAAAGCCAATTGGGACGGCCTTAACAACTTCTTTGGGAGAATTAACTGGTCGCTATCCACTTCTCAAGTGGAAATCAAACAACTACGTATGTTAAACACGATAAATTATGACATAGACAGTAAAATACAATGGGGAGAAAACAATCGAGTAGACTTTAATGATTCCAAACCCAAACGCTGTCTCCTGTCGTCAAAGCGAAGCGAATGAATGGCACTTGCATCGAGGAAACTGAAAATCTCGCAATACTCGGTACATGCGTTAACGAGAAGCTTCGTTGGAATGACCACATATTCACCGTTGCCAAAAATGCTGCGAAATGTTAAGGTTTTCTAGCCCGGTGCAAGAAATATTTCAATCCTTCTGATCTGGCTTCTATCTTTTATTCGCCCTTAACTTGAGTACAATTATCATATCTGGTCTGGTGCGCCTTGAACTACCATACATTAGCTAGATAGAATACAAAACCGCGCGATAAAACTTATCGGTGACGCAAATATACCGAAATCAATACATTCGCTTGAACACCGCAGGAACGTTTCCTGCTTGTCACTGTTCTATCGCTTCTTCTAGCAGCAAAGCTCAAGAGAAATAGCCAGGTGCATGCCAGCTCTCCCTGAATTCAGCCACAATACTCGTGGCGCTGTAAATGCTCATAAGTTTACCCTCAAGCCCATCTTCGGTCGTACAGTTAAATTCAGGGATTCGTTCTTCAGCCGTAAAACACGTATGTGGAATGCTCTGCCAGACTCTGTCTTTCCATATCACTATGATCAGGCATTCAAAACCCAAGCTCATAGACATCTCCTCTTTTATTCCTTTTGGCACACGTTGTGCCAAACTTTAATCGTGCGCGAAAAAAAAACTATCAAATTCACATATCCATCTTCATAGTATAATAGTGATGAAAACATGGTCTGAAAGTAAAATTCTCTTACAATCAATTATATGTTGTTACTTATTAGTCGACGCTTAAGTTTTTATGGCACTACCTTTCTTTTGGGATTGTAAAACGGCTGAAACCAGCGGTGGGTTTTATATATATATAAAGGGTTATCCATTTCGCGGTTTCAAAAGTATAGGGCTGGAATTCGACATCTGTCAAACTAAGTTGTTAAAACAATCTGTCTGACATTTACGAAAATGGATCTCTTAACTATCGCACAACGCATTAAAATTGTAAAAACCTACTACAAAAATGGTGATTCTGCCACAGCCATATATCGTGCTTTAAGAGGAGATTATGGTTTACATAATCGTCCAACTACGCAAGCAATTGGCAAAATTGTGAAGAAATTAGAAGAGACTGGATCGGTTACAGATATTGTAAGGCTTGTGCATCATCGTTTCGCTCGTACCACTGAAAATATCGCTGCTGAGAGTGAAAGTGTTGCCGAAGACCCGAATGTGTCGATTCCTCGTCGTTCTCAGGAATTAGGACTGTCTTACGGCACATTATGGCGTATTTTGCATTTGGATCTACACCTACATCCATATAAAATCCAGCTCACATAACAACTGAAGCCAGCTGACCATTCACAACGTCGTAGATACGTCGAATGGGTGCTTGAACAACAGGCGGTGGACGGCGATTTTTCGAACAAAATATTCTTCAGCGACGAAGCACATTTCTCACTCGGTGGGTATGTTAACAAACAAAATTGTCGTATTTGGGGTTCTGAGAATCCTCAAGTAATTGAAGAGAGGCCATTACATCCACAAAAAGTCACTGCGCTCTTTGGTCCGGAGGTGTGATTGGACCTTACTTCTTCGAAAACGACGATGGAATGACTGTCACCGTCAATTCGGAGGTTTATGGTCATATGCTAACCGACTTTTTTTTTGCCAGCTATTGAAGAATACGACTTAGCAAATATGTGGTTTCAATAAGACGGTGCCACATGCCACACAACTCGAGCGAATATGGCTTTATTGCAAGAGACATTTCCTGGCCGCGTAATTTATCGTCGTGGCGATATCAACTGGCCACCAAGATCATGCGATTTGACACCGCTTGACTTTTTTTTTGTGGGGCTACGCGAAAGACCGTGTTTATGCAAATAAACCTTTAACTCTTGAGCACTTAAAAACCAATATTCGTCAAGATATGGCTGAGATACCGCCCAATATGTGTCAAAAAGTGGTCAAAAATTAACTCAAAAGAATTGATGCTTGCAACAATTCGCGTGGTGGTAATTTAAATGATGTTGTGTTTCACACATAATGTCAACGTTCAAACTTTATAATAAAAAAGAAATATCATGATAAAAAATATTTTATATGTGTTTTATTTACGTTTACTTTTGAAACCGCAAAATGGATAACCCTTTATATATATATAGAGAGAGAGAGACTCATTGCCAAGGGAGGACTCCCGGAATGACTTGCGTCACGGCAATAGCTTGGGCTAAGCCCTTTATAAAAATTCAAAATAAAATAGAAATCGCAGGAATTTGATTTACAATATATCACATTCCTCACGTTTGTAGCCGGTTTCAATTTATTTTCTCAGAAATCTCTCTGATTTATTGAAAAAGCAATGCAAAAAATAAAACGATGGTTCATGGTCAGGGAAAACCTTTGTAACGAAGTCGAGTAAAATCCACTTCGCTACAAACCATATGTCTAAAAACACTCACCATACAAAAACGCAGTCACTCGATACATAGTAAATAATTAACCAATTTTGTCTATATATCACATTGGCACCATGCGAGTGTACTCGGCTGGTATTATTTTTTTTTGGGAAAATGTTTGCCACCCGATTAATAGTAGCAATTTAATAATGAACAACATTTATAATAAAATAATTAATAAGAATCGTCATATATAACAATATAGGAAAAGCTACTATTTTTCCAAATAGGTGGCAATAAAATTCCTAAGAAATACAACTAATGAAACACACTTATAGGCTAAGATCACCAAACAAAATCAGAGTAGAACATACTGCGGTAGGCGGTAATATCTTTTCGAGAGTAGAACATACTGCGGTAGGCAGTATCAATTATTCGAGAGTAGAACATACTGCGGTAGGCGGTAATATCTGCTTAGATAGTAGAACATACTGCGGTAGGCGGTAATATCTATTCGAGAGTAGAACACACTGCGGCAAGGCAGCTATATCTACTCGAGGGGACGAATACGTTGTAGTTGTACTATACAACAAATTCTCCCAAAAGGAAAGCTTTTCGCTGACCTCTGTTCTGCACGAACAGCCCTTTTGAATGAAAAAACGAGTCACTCAGTCAAGCAGTGGTGCTTAGACTAGTACACTCACGTTGTCAATATCAATATAACAAACTGCTGACGTTGTAACACCAGGCAGTTTTGCTATATTGTAAACAAATCAATTATTTAGCATTACCGTCGTATGACGCAGTGCAAATAATTGATTTATATGACACTGGCCGTCCACATGCTCCCATCGTGGTAGCCATCCCCGCGGATCTCGCCTTTTTATTGACAGTACGGTGAATTACCAACGTCGTGTGACCAAGTAATTTACCGTACTGTGCTGCGCCGTTCTCTTGAACACTGCTCATGTGCTCCAGTAGCAACGAACCTAGAAGCAGAAGTCGCCCACAAACCCCCTTCCGCATTCGAAGTGAACTACCACCGTCGTGGGACGTGGTAATAGCCTCGACCGCAACCAAGCCCCGCTGGTTCCCCCGCATATCATGCGTACAAACCAGCTTATTTATAAGTAAGAGTATCATAAGTATATGCATATAATAGTATAATAGAACCGAGAATAATAAATAATGAATAAAGAGCCTATGGTAATATATATATATATATATATCTATATACACCAGACGACTAGAATAGTCGTATCACCGTCCGACCGGAAATTATTTAAGCATATATATATCTATATACACCAGACGACTAGAATAGTCGTATCACCGTCCAACCGAAATTTATTTAAGCACACATATATATATATATACCAGATCAACTATTTAGCCGAGACACCCACCAGGTAGCAGAAAGTAGATTTGTGGCTATTTAACAGTGAATAAATCACCACTGACCAAAGTCTGGACACCAACCGGGGAGTATCTAAAATAAGAAAATTAGCAAATCTACTTTATAAATGGCTACGCTAGAGCCCGAACTTAACGCCTCTGCGGTGTACTCTCTCCGCAAGGAGGAATTGGTTAATGAGTTGGATCGTCGTGGCATCAACTCAAAAGGCACTGTCGATGAGGATGTTGCGCTCAGGTAACTTGACTTTGAGCCAAATGAAATTAAATTCCGGATTGGAACATTGGCTGAATTGAGGCAAAATCTGAAAAGCGACATCACTCCGATCATAGATTGCGAGTCCGCGTCGAGGGAAAAATAATGGCCCACGTTATAACCAGGCATTTTAACTTTTTCACAAATTCATTTTTGTAATTCTGTTTCGTGTTAACATATAGTTACGAAATTCAGGCTTTCGCGTTCGTAAAGCATTTCGCAAATAAACGTTGTGTTTAATAAATTAATTTACAAATAACAACTTTCGTGAACAACAATAAAATTAACACAAGTTCACAATTTATACTGCCGATAACTTTAAATGTACACAAAAACACTTATGTACTTCACAATAATTATTTTAGGTTATAGCTTTATCACTTTACAAGAGTTTTTACAACTGCACTGGTTAAATTCCAAACAACTAATAATCTTACTTCGGCCTTACGCCTCTATTTATACTCAATCAAAAGCTTCCAGAAACTCCCAATATTGCAGACAGAAATATCCAGAAAATTGTAGCCTTATTCCCCTATTTACAACTAACGATACTTTTATGTAATGAGTCATCTTCTAAAAATAGACTACATGTTAAATCAAGTTATTTTACAAAAAAAAAAACCAGGCAAACCGCACAAACCGGTTTGACTACTTGTTTGACCAGTACACAATGATTCAAACTTGCAGGCGCTTATGTAGAGACCTCAATAAAGTAATAAATCTTAGACAACATCTAAGATCGATTTATTATTTTATTTTATGCAGCGACTTCAATAAAATAATAAATTGATTTTAGTTGTCAAAGCAAAAGTACATTAGGTACATGCAATATCGTGTTTGAGAAGTACTCGTCTCAAAGCAATCACCAGTGTAACTAGTTGTCTCTTTTCATCATGTGTGCTCGGCGCAGTGAACGAATGTAGACTTCAGTTTTTCCTTTTTTGAATTATTTTTACATTAATAGAAGTCAAAGGGGCCAGATAGCCTCTATTAAATAGTTAATGTATATATATTTTTAATTTAAATAAAACTAAATTTAGTTTAACGAAAATAGTTGTTAAATCTTTTTAATTGGAGTCAAGACACCAACAACTATATTGGTGACCCCGAAGAACAACTGCGCTACATCCAGTGTTTGATTGGCAAATACAGTTCCTCAAACCACGAGAAAATTGTTTTTCACATAAAAACACCTTCAAAAATCGCAAACTTGCAGCTTAAAGCAATTTTAAAACGTCCTTAGTCGTACATGTTTCTTATTGGACTCCTTAAAGTTTTACCTCAGTAGCACAACAACTATATTGTTGGACAACTACAGTTCTTCTAAATTTTCAACGCGACCAGAGTACGGATTTTGGCCGCAAATGTGAAAAACTCACCTGAATGTGAGATGTCAGTTCGTATACGTACGAGGTGTATAGCATACAATTTTAAAGTTGTGTGATGTTTTTTCTTTCTTTGGCTTAGTGTTATTTAATGACAGATTCTAGTATAAGATCCTACTACAAATTAGGTTCGGTTCGATTTCTCATGCATGCAGACGACAACTCACGTACTCAAAACTAGGTGAGATGTGAAAAAGTCTCACCAAAGTGTTACTAATTGTTTCCACATCCAATAACAATAATGCTTCAATAAAATAATTTGCTTCTTGCATGTACACGTATACGGGCTTCAAATAATGCTACAATAAATGAGAGCCGAATTAAAGGATAAATTTTGTAGGACAATTTTTTAGCGATTTTCAATGTCAACACAGATCAAACGGCAAAATTTGAAATTGAAGAGAAGGGTCGCACTGCAAACACCGAGACGAAGGCAGAGAAAATTTAGAACACATGTATTAGTGGGCGTTATAATTGTTAGCTGTGATCAAAACCTTCTCTATAGAAAGCCCAACTGTACGCAATATAATGCAGTGAAACAATCCCAAACGCGTCTGTGTTTGTGGGATGTGATGGGAGTGTACAAAAAATAAGCAGACGCATTTTATGAAACGCGCTAACTGGTGGTAGTGCAAAGTGCGAGAAACGCAACATGTGGTATATGGAAACAGAAAAACTTAATATGGGTTTTGCTCTTTGTTGATTACCATTACATAAACATTTGGGATTTTTTTTAAGCATGTATCTGTGTATCAGCGAAACAGTTGGGCACCGAAATTATGAACGAAACCACAACTAATGCACCACTAAACTTAATAATTAGAACACATATTACCTTAAGAATCAGATGCAACAAAAACAGATGTTTTCTCATATGCGATAACATGTGCTCTAAATTTATTCTTTAATTTTTTCCGTGAATGTATTTCAGCGATAACTCCATAATATCACCCAAGGAAATTATTTTATTGTAGCATTTTTGTTATTTGAGGTGGAGACAACGAGTAACACTGCTGTTGACAATAAAGCAAAATCAAATTATGCGCATGCGTTAAAAATCATACTACTACACACAATTTCTTCTAATACTACGAACTTGCGGTTAAGATGTGAGTTTTTCACATTTGCGGCCAAAATCCGTGCTCAGGAGAATATTCGCGAACTTCAACATCATCGACGTAATTCCACAAATTTAGATAGTTCCGTTAATGTATATACATATATATACATATGTATATACATATGTAATGGGTACATATTCCTCTGGATTTACGCTCTCACTCTCACGTTTACCATACTTCCGACTTTGAATTTTAATCGGGTACTTAAACAAGTGAAGTGTTCTGAAAACGTAATAATGACAGATCCAGACAATGAAGTTAAAAATATTCTTGAACCCAAAAGGGTAGTAGCGACTAGTTCCGTCCCATTTCCGCCATTTTGGCATGGAATGCCCGGTCTTTGGTTTGCGCAAGTGGAAGCCGTGTTTACCTCGAAACGAATAACATCAGACCACCAGAAATATTTACTAACGATTGCCTCATTACCCGTCGATATTATCGCGACCGTTTCGGACATAATCTCGAAGCCACCAGAGACAGTGAAATTTACTACTCTAAGATTGGAGGTGATAAAACGACTGAGCTTATCAGAGACTCAACGATTAGAGAAATAAATAGGCGCTACAGCTATGGGTGATTTAAACCCTTCCGCGTTTTATCGTCGATTACAGCAGCTAGCGGGTTCCTCGACATCAGTAACCAGAGAGCTACTTAAAACAGTGTGGTTAAAACGACTGCCGGTGCAATTGCGTTCGATAGTTCTCGTCCAAGAGTCGGAACCGATGATACTAGTACTTCACAATAATTCTCTTAGGTTATAGCTTTATCACTTTACAAGAGTTTTTACAACTGCACTGGTTAAATTCCAATCAACTGATAATCTTACTTCGGCCTTACGCCTCTATTTATACTCAATCAAAAGCTTCCAGAAACTCCCAATATTGCAGACAGAAATATCCAGAAAATTGTAGCCTTATTTCCCTATTTACAACTAACGATAATTTTATGTAATGAGTCATCTTCTAAAAATAGACTACATGTTAAATCATGTTCTTTTACAAAAAAACCAGGCAATCCGCACAAACCGGTTTGACTACTTGTTTGACCAGTACACAATGATTCAAACTTGCAGGCGGTTATGTAGCGACCTCAATAAAGTAATAAATCTTAGACAACATCTAAGATCAATTTATTATTTTATTTAATGCAGCGACTTCAATGAAATAATAAATTGATTTTAGTTGTCAAAGAAAAAGTACGTTAGGTACATGCAATATCGTGTTTGAGAAGTACTCGTCTCAAAGCAACCATAACCAGTATAACTAATTGTCTCTTTTCATCATGTGTGCTCGGCGCAGTGAACAAATGTAGACTTCAGTTTTTCCTTTTTTGAATTATTTTTACATTAATAGAAGTCAAAGGAGCCAGATAGCCTCTATTAAATAGTTAATGTATATATATTTTTAATTTAAATAAAACTAAATTTAGTTTAACGAAAATAGTTGTTAAATCTTTTTAATTGGAGTCAAGACACCAACAACTATATTGGTGACCCCGAAGAACAACTGCGCTACATCCAGTGTTTGATTGGCAAATACAGTTCCTCAAACCACGAGAAAATTGTTTTTCACATAAAAACACCTTCAAAAATCGCAAACTTGCAGCTTAAAGCAATTTTAAAACGTCCTTAGTCGTACATGTTTCTTATTGGACTCCTTAAAGTTTTACCTCAGTAGCACAACAACTATATTGTTGGACAACTACAGTTCTTCTAAAGTTTTCAGCTAAGGCCTCGCAAAACATGTTCCATCAACCGCTCGAACGCAGCAGGAGCGTTGCATAAACCAAACGGCATTACAGAAAATTGATACAAGCCGTTTCCCGCAGTAAATGCTGTTTTCTCCTTGTCGTTGTCATGAATTGCTACCTGCCAGCATCCGCTTTTCAGATCCAATGTACTGAAGATTCTTGCTCCCGATAAGGTGTCCAACGTGTCGTCTATACGTGGTAATGGATAACTATTCTTCTTGGTGACATCGTTAAATTACACAAAATCTCGTGGAACATCTTTATTTTGAACAAGTACCACAGATGAGCTCCATGGGCTTTTGGACTTCTCTATAATTCCATCCCGTTCCATTTTGTTAACCAGCGTTTCTGCTTCTTGTTGCTTAGCAAATGGTAATCGTCTTGGCGCCTGTCGAATTGGAGTCGCATTTCCTGTATCGATTCGATGTCGCACTATATTAGTTTTACCAATATCGTTGTCGCTGACAGCAAAAACGTCGGCAAATTGCTCTAGCGCCTTTTCTGCTGCTTGTCGCTGCGCTGCTGGAAGATGTTTACATAGGGAATTAATTATCTGCTTCCTTTCCAGATCTAGTGGCGTATTCTTTACTTTTACAGGCTGACAGTTTGCGACACAGCTTACTCCCTGTGTCTTGCCAATGACTTTTCCTTCTCCTATTACCTTCGGTGATGTGCTAACGTTCATTATTCTCACTGGTATCTTAGGCTGGAGTTTCACTAGAGTTCTTCCGCATATCAATCCGTTCTTATTGAAATTGGTTGGCTCCACCTGTACTGTCCCCAAGATTACCGTTCACCTTGCTATAGATGATTTTCTCGCACATCGGTGGCATCTCCACTTTTTCTTCAGTAATGATTCTTAGCCCGCCAGTCTGGTTGTCGTTTATTTGCAGGGGTACTTCAACATTACGTCATTTTAGCATGTGGTTCTTTAAATCAAGGGACATTTCGTGCTCTGTCATGAAATCCAATATGAAATCTGTAATGCTGGAAACAATAAACCGATGAGAAAACCGTATTCCTCCAAATATGACAATACAGGAACACTCTCCTTTAATTGCTGCAACTTCACCTGTCGCTGTCCTCAAATTATAACGAAATACTTTTTCCACTTGACTTTGGGCCACCACTTTGGGATTTACAACTGATCTGGAAGCTCCTGTATCCAAGGTAAAGGTGAGTGATTTTCCTTCTAACACACCACTTACAACCAAGCTGTTGCTGTCCTTTCCAAGTTTGGCAATGTTCACTGTGATCCTGTGGCTCTCTCCCCTCTTCACCAGCTTACGCCCCGTAAAGCTGGTGTAACTTAGTTTTCCTGGTCTGCAGCTACGAGGTAAGCTGGCTGCTGCACCTCATTTATCTGTGATGCGCCTAGCTGCCGTAAATTTTCAGGGCTCTTGACACGATTCAATGGTTGCATTGTAGTTTGTTCCGGTGTTGGTTCCTTGCAGTCGTGGATAAAATGTCCATGTTTCTGGCATCTAAAACACGGGAAGACGGGAACTAGATGTTGGATTTCCGTCGTTCTGATGGCTTCCAGTTTTTGTTTTTCGTATTTCCTCTTTAATTAGGACTTTTATTTGTGTTATGTCCTTTGTTTTCAGCTTGTGCAATCTAACCAACTCAGTAGATAAACTGGCTCTAGCTGCTTCGTATTCCAATGCCAACACTTCATTCATCGACTTTCCTCTGGCTGTAGTCCGGAAATGAAGCTTCAACTGTTCATCTCGAAATGCATTAATGAACGCATTGGCAGTGGGCCAATCCGTCCAAGATACCAGCCGGAACCCTGCAATAGGCTTGTCGTACGAGCTTAGTTATTTCTCGTTCTTATTCTTGAAGTCGTTCTCCTCGCTGTTGTTTCTTCATCTGGAGCTGTATTTTGCTTAGCTCCAGTGTGTGAGACTGTCAAAAACGCAAGTCAAACTCTTTCAAGGTTGTTCCGGAACTCATCTCAGCAATTGGAATCATTTGCAATACGTCTGCTGCCTTGCCCCTCAACGCTAGGATCAGAAAATTTAGCTGTTCTTCTGCACCCCATCCTTTGTGTTGTACAGCAGCTGTGAACTGGACTTTGAAATTTTCAAAAGCTGTGTCGTAGGTGGCTTAAAATTCCTTTCTGGTCCCTAGAAGATTCTGGAATGACTCTGGAACTACTTTGTTGGATGTTTTCTCTAACAAATTGGGGACGGCTGTCCAGCCGGGTCTCAATCTCTTTAATTTTGTCTTCCAGGCCACTCACTTTTCCTGTCATATTTGTCTCCATGGATTTCACTTGATCTTGAATTTCACTCATCTCACCCTTAAGCATTGTTTGAATTCCGCCCATTTCACCTCTTAACTTTTCTTGAATTACATCCAGCTTTTGATTTTGTTAGAATTCAATTCCTTCTTGAGTTCTTGGTTCTGCTGTTGATTTTGTCGATTCAGTTTTTGACTTTGCTGTTCCAACTTATCGCTAATTTGAAAATTCAAATCTTGCTTCATCTCTTGGTTCTGTTGTTGCGATTGTTTACATTGCCGGTCCAGCTTGCTGCTCATTTGCTCTTTTTGCTGCTTCATTGGAGAATTCAAATCTTTTCTTAACTCTTCACTTTATCGCTGCATTTGTTGTATTAAATCATTAAACATAGCCTCCATGTTGTGTGCTTCCCTATCTTCCGAAGCAGCTGATTTTCGCTTCACTAGCTCCGTCTCAATTGAAAACGTTTCACCAGCATGCTGCTTTTCCGCTTAAACAAATTGTTGCAATCGAAGAAATAACTCTTGTTTATTCCCAGCGGTGCTTAGACCTCTTCTTCCAAGCTCTTCTTTAAGCTCCTGGGAACTATAGGATTTAATGTTCACTGCACTTTCCATTTTATTATTTACTGCTTATCGGTTTGCCAAATTTCTCTGAATTTATTTATTGTCTCAAGGTTTGAAAATCACCAATTAATTTATTGTTCAACGATTTGCAAAAAATTTAATGTCTCTCAATTTACACCATTTGTAAAATTTTAATGACTTCCGATTTGCAAAATCCCACTTCTGACACCAATTGTTACGGAATTCAGGCTTTCGAGTTCGTAAAGGAGTTCGCAAATAAAACACAACGGCAGTTAATTAATTTACAAATAACAACTTTAATGAACAACAATAAAATTAACACAAGTTCCCAATTTATGCTGCTGATAACTTTAAATGTACACAAAAACACTTATGATACTAGTACTTCACAATAATGCTCTTAGGTTATAGCTTTCTCACTATACAAGAACTTTTACAACTGCACTGGTTAAATTCCAAACAACTAATAATCTTACTTCGGCCTAACGCCTCTATTTATACTCAATCAAAAGCTTCCAGAAACTTCCAATATTGCAGACAGAAATATCCAGAAAATTGTAACCTTATTCCCCTATTTACAACTAACGATTCTTTTATGTAATGAGTCATCTTCTAAAAATAGACTACATGTTCAATTATGTTCTTCTACAAAAAAACAGGCAAACCGCACAAACCGGTTTGAATACTTGTTTGTTCAGTACACAATGATTCAAACTTGCAGGCGGTTACATTTCAAATTTCAAATAATCTAATAGTGTTAAAGACTAAAAGTATGCTTCATATTTTTAGTATGCAGTATTTTCTTAATTCTAATTTTAGTATTTTTTCTTGGTACATTGCCATTTATCTACGATTCGAACCAACTACTCTACTTTATTTACATTACATTACATTATAATCTTAGGATTATAATTCTGTTATATGCGCTACTAACTACTTTTCTTTACAATATTATGTCACTTATTATGACGCGCCTCTTCCTTAAAGTGCCTTTGATTTTAAAATTGTGATTTTTGATTGATTGGCTTTTTAATTGCTAATTGACTGATTTTTGTTATTTATTTAAAATGAGTAAACGTGTTGGACACGCGTCATTATTTTTAAGAAAACATCGATACTATCGAAATATAAAACTATCGATGTTTAACGTACCCTATTGTTTATAATAAAATGTAAATAAGGCAATCCAGCCAAAACCTAAAAACCTCCTCCTCCACCAAAGGGACAGCCGGTCGGCACAGATGATTCTCTGCGGAGGGGTCTCAACGTTTTTGGGATAAGACTCTACCTCCGCCCCTGGAGCAGGGCAAAGAGTTCGCCCAAGCGAGAAGAGAGGAGAAGGAGGGCACTGGGCAGTCGACCAGTGCTCCCCCAAATATTAGCAAAGGTCCGCATCAAAGCTAGGTGGATGCGGCTAAGCGGATGCACGGAACATGATCCCGAGGAGACCCTGACCCAAGAGCAGCTATCGAGCCTAGAGGGGCTATCCTGGACGAAGTGACGCTGGGCTGGAAGGTCAACATTGGCTTTGCCAGCATGCGCTTCAGAATGATCCTGGTTGATTGCTGCGACGGGAAAAAAGCTGCTTGGCTGAAGGCCCACGCTCTGATCCTTTCCACATGGAAGGTTCCGAAGCTAGTAACGAGGGACGGGGGTTATATACCTTAACTGATAATATCGGTGTTCCTCCCACGAAACAATCTGAAAGGAATGGAACGATCCATTTCCCTGATCGGGGCGCAGAACGAGAACTCCACACAGAATGGCGGAAAGTGATCGGCTGTCGGGAGGAAGGTGATGGTGTACTCACTACCATCTCCATCGACTCTCATAACCGAGACACAATAAAGTCCGCGGGCCACTCAATAAGATACCGATACGGTAAGCTATCGGTGAGTGGCCTGAGGAAGAAAGAGGGGGCAAGGGCGGAAAAGGGATCGTTAGACCCTCCTGCTTTAACATCAGTGGACCCTTAGGAGTAGAGATTGACGGAAGCCGTGGAAGGGAAGTGGGAGCAAATGAGGTCCCTACTTTGAAAAACCTCACTGCCCTTCCGCAACCGCACATCCCACTAGTGCTGTTGTTGTGCTCTTCCCTAACCCTAGTGTACACACACATTATAAAAAAAATTTGAATTTGGAGAGCTTGTAGAGGAGGCCACGATGATAAATCGCAATGCACCAAAAATAAGTACTAAAATTAGAACTAAAAAATAGCATACGACTTATTATATTATTTGAAATGTAACCGCCTGTCAGTTTGAGTCATTATTTACTGGTGAAAAATGTAGTTAAACCGGTTTGTGCGGTTTGCCCAGTTTTTGTAAAAGAACATGATTGAAAATGTAGTCTATTTTTAGAAGATGACTCATTACATATAAGTATCATTAGTTGTAAATAAGGGAATAAGGCTACAATTTTCTGGTCTTTTCTTGATATTTCTGTCTATAAGATTGAAAGTTTCGGGAAGCTTTTCAATGAGTATAAAAGGTGGCGTTCGCTGCAGAGAAAATTTTAAGTTTTTCGTGTTATATTTACTATTTGAAAATTAAAGTTATTGTCGGAGCAAAGACAACCAACGCAATAAACGCACCTAACGCTACTACAATAATCTAGATGCGCTTCATACGAGCATACTCGTCTATTACTTTCTTCAAATTTTGACAACCTGTCATATTGTTAAACTTCACTTCCTTTTTTTCATTTTTTGCGAACGAACGCTGTATTATTGGAAAGAAATAAATCCACACAAAAATTCAACATCGTTTTTTTCTTTTTCGCTTCGTTGTTTCCTGAAGTTTTTTTTCTACAACATCAACATTTGTCCTGAAGGTTTTTATATTACAACAGCACAAAAAGGCTTATGCTTCATCATTTGGTGTCAGAAGTGGGATGCGAACATTTCTATAGCAACAGGAAACGTGGCGAACAAATTCCAACAGTTTCTCATTGCGGGATTGTGTGCTGGAATTTTTCATCTTAAACGTGAAGACCAAAATCCATCAGTCATCATCTGGTGTCGATTGTGAGGCGTTACTGCATTTCTGAGCTTACATTGATTGCCCGTCGAAGAACGGTATTCATCCAACTGTTCTGTTCAGTCGAAACTGTAAGTACCATTAATTTTCTATAATGCCTCCAGCAGTGGGCCCTCGTCGTTTCAAACAATTCATCGAGAACTTCAAAGTGAAATTGGAGCGGTATGAACATAAGCTTAAAACAGCAAAGGCCAAACACATACAACATCGACTGGCCGATTTAACTGAAGGCTTTTCTCTTTATAAAAGGATGTTACCGCCTTATGAAATAATGGATGCAGAGCTTTTGACCTAGAAGGTACGAAGTTCCATCGAAGAGGCATACCTATCAATAACCTCGGAATTTGAAGAAAAGTTGGAAGAATGAAAAGAGGAACGACGCAAGGCGCAGAACACTGATACAAAGCCCTTAAACCAGTAACCGTAAGTGGCAAACTTCCTACCGTCGACATTCCGAGTTTTAGTGGTGGATATCTCGAGTGGAACGCATTTATGGGCACGTTCGATGCCATTATTCATGATAATCCTTCTCTAGGTGACCGCACAAGGTTCCAATACCTGAAATTGTCACTTAATGGTATCGCTGCAAGTGCCATAGCGTCTGTCGAATTATCAGACCAGAATTATGAAGTTGCCCGACAAATTCTTAAGGATAGATTCGAAAAACCTAATTTAATTTGCGAACAACACGTCCTTGAGCTATTTTCATTTAAATCTATCGATAAGCCTGAATCCGACAAGCCGTCGACCATTTTCGACCACATCTTCGCTCACTAGATACTCTCAAACGTCCAGTAAAGCATGGGATCTCATTGTGTACTTAATGAGATCAAAGTTGGATGCAGGCACAAAAAACAAATGAAATCATTCAGCCCCGACCACTCAATGGCCAACGATGGACGATCTTTGCAATTTTCTCAGTGGTCAAGCTCATTGTCTAACACAAAGAACCAAAATTCACGCAGACATCATCGACATCTCCGAAGACGCTGATTAAACCGTCAACTCTTAATACTCGTCCAATTACAAGTTCGCTCACAGTTACCACAACTTCCAAGTATCATTGTTTATATCGCCAAGCCAATGTGCTCGATGTCATAAATTTCTACATTTACCAATTGATCAACGCCATAGCTTCGTAGTAAACTCTAAATTGTGCTAAAACTGTTTGTGTCCTGATCACTTGTGAGGAACATATTCGTCAAGGCGTGGGACGAATTTCTCCCACACAAAAATTACTACATTAGAAATATTTCATAATCCACCATAGATAAAATGCCGTCGGCATTTCTAAACCATTCGCAGCAAATCCCCTCTGTCTAGAGCGAACAACAGAAACATAATAACTCGAAACTCACCACAGCGAGTAAGTCCCACCCACCACGGCGAAAAACTGCATCATAAAGCAAATAGAGTTCAGCAGGCAAACCTGCACAAAGATGACTAACACACCCACACAGCTGGAGAATGTCGATCGATCTCCCTCCTAACGAATACTGTAGGGTTAATGAACTCTGCGACAAAAACAAGTACAAATCTGCAAAACAATAACAAGAACGCAAGAGGCTCGGCAAAATATGAGCATACAAATAATACACAATAAATGCAAACCAACAAACAAAATTAAGAGGCCCGGCAGAAGATGAGTGCACAAACAATGCAAATCGACAAAACAACAACCAAACTAGAGATTCGTCGACTCATGAGCACCCACATAGTATAGAACTAATGCAGATCAGTTAACAACAACAAAAAAAAACCAACAACAAAACTAGAGGTTCGCCGACGCACGAGCACTCGCATGATATAAAACAAGGAAAAAACAAATGCACACGCAACAACAACAATACAGGGGTAGAAGTAAGTCACATGCAAAGACAACCAAACAAAATACCGTTTAACAATAACGGACACAACGGGATTCTGGACAAATCGTGGGAACGAAGCAAACTCATGGTTCCTACGATATCCGAACCGATTCAAATCATATAAATGGAAGCAGAAACAATGCAAGCAGTCTCTTCCTTTTGGACTACAGACCGACAAAGACTAACTCCTCTTAAAAAAAAAAAAATTAACTCCGCCTTGTTTTTCCGTCTAGTGGGAGTAGGAGTGGTCTCAGAGTTGGCCACAAAGCGCGTCTGCTCACTCTTGAGAGCTGAGTAGGAGCGTTTTCTGGTCAATAGGACGAGTCGACTACCTCTCACAGCGCGGATACAGCATGCCCCGGTCCCAAGCCCGGGTAAAGGAGGAGGGTGTGGGGTAACGGGGCAACCCTATCCTCAATAAAATTAAGTGGAGGAGAAAACCTCGACAGACTAAAAAAATCCTAAATCTAGTGGTGAGACACGTGCGCCGAGGGATGTATGGCCATGAGTTGTTGGTCGCTAGCACGGGACTACGGATACCTGGCAACCTCCGTTTTTAACCGGTCTTCTCATGGTATACCGGGCTCTGCCATGGGTGACTTACTTTCCCGGATACTCGTGGGAATAACAGAATATCCAGAAAATAAAAATGAGACCGATGCATCTCCAATGGCATCAACCTCGGTACCTGCGTTTGAGAGGGCCGTTGTAGTGTCAGAGGCTTCTGTGCCAATGACAGTCATCCCAGTGATGACACAAACATCGAGAAGTGCTTCTGAGCCACTCGTAACCTCGCCAGGATCTGATTCCCTTCCGACGGTCAATAAAGTGTTGACAACAAACACGGAACCTGCTCAAATGCAGACCGGTGTTTTGTCGGTGGGGGATAAGATCTCCAGGGTCAACCCCGTGTTGACAAATACGCCACTTTTAGATGTTGGCAACAAGGGTGTGGATTCGGATACATCCGAGTCTTACACATCCGAAGTTGTCGACACCATTAGCGTCATCTCGGAGAAATCCGGTTGCTCCTCGGTTGGGATAGCATTAGGGGGAATGCAGATCCAACAACAGGCTTATGTTAAGCTAACTTCGAGGGAAAAAAGACGCTTCAAGCATGCATTACGCATAGGCAAAGACAGAGACAGTGCTCTTGTTTTTGCCAAAGCAGCGCCTCCCACAAAGAGCGTTGTCAAACGCGTCAGGTCAGAAGACCAGACACCGCCCTCATCGACTGCCAAAAAGGCCAGAGCAGGACCGTCACCAGACACTCCAACATTCAGTCAAGTGACCAGTGCTGTAAGACTGGGGGTTGTCCCGACCGACCTGTCGAAGAAACCGCTGACAAAGGAGCAAATCGCTCAATTCCAAGAAGCGGTTATCGACATCTCGATCGAGATGATCGGCTGTGGAGTTTGGCCCCGTTTCATCGGAACATATCCGAAATCTGGATGGATGATCTTCATCTGTCTAGACGGCTCTACTGCCGGTTGGATGCGCTCCAACTTCCAAAAAATCAAAGAAAAAAGTGGACTGGACGTGATGTTGGTGGAAGAGGGAGCTTTCCCGAAGACACACATCGTCCGTGGGTTCTTTCCACAGAGCACTGAACTCCCTTCAGAAAAGGTTCTGGCCACAATCGAGGCCCAGAACGAAGGTGTGAATGCCATATCATGGAAGGTGTTACAGAGTAAGAAGGAAGGTGCGCTCCTTCATCTCGTAATGGCGGTTGACGACACCTCCATGACAAGACTTATCGCCAACAAAGGCGTTATAGGGTACCGCTTTGGTCAGATTAAGCTGATTCTTAAGAGCACCGACAAGAACTCTGCATCTGACCAAGGCACCTCAAATACAGACAGCTCTGTTCAAAACACCACTGAGCCAGCTAGTCTGAGCGGCTCCGACCCAGCGACAGCGGTACAAAAGGCCGCCTCTTCGGTCACCAGCTCTTCCGGGCAGGTTGACCACAGCGGGTCCGGAACCGTAACATCCAAGCTGGTAGCACGACCAGCCTCATCCTCCAGCAAGGCTAACAAGCAAACTGGTTCAATCCCCCCCAGAATGGGTAAAAAAACAGCAAGAGCTGCGCTTACTCCCAGGAGTAGGATAGGCAACGGTAGACCAACGGGTCAACCGAGCCAGACTGCCTGCCGCAGGGGTAAGGGCCCCAAAAAAGCTGTGCTAATAAGGCAGGCCCTTTCTCAGAAGGAGGAAGGTTGAGCACCATAAAGGTGCTACAGGCGAATCTGCATCATGCTAAGGGGGCGTCCGCTACACTTAACAAGAGATTCGTCGAGGAGAACATAGCCCTTGGCCTCATACAAGAGCCTTGGGCTATTAGCGGACAGGTGAAGGGTCTAAAGGACGGGAAAGGTAAGTTGATAGTGAAATGTGGGGAGGCAGTTCCAAGAGCGGCCTGCCTTATTAGATCAAATATTAACTTCCTTCCCATTCCAGAATTTATAACTAGGGACCTGGTTGCCGTTCTGGTGGAGGTTCCGACCGAGAGGGGAAAACACAACATTGTATGTGCCTCGGCATACTTCCCCGGCGATGACGATACCATTCCGCCTAAAGAGGTACAGGATATGATCACGTACTGCAAAGATCGGAACATCCAGTACATCATAGGATGCGATGCCAACGCGCACCATGAGGTATGGGGAAGCAGCGGTATCAATAGAAGGGGTGAGTGTCTTTTAGACTATCTTATTAGCAATAATGTAGATATCGTAAACAAGGGCTCAAAACCAACCTTCGTGAATGCGATTCGCGAAGAGGTACTAGATCTCACACTCGCGAGTCCTTTTATCTCATACTCCATTTTTAACTGGCATGTGTCCGACGAGGCATCGCTGTCAGACCACCTACACATCAGGTTTGACATTCCAGGCCCGTTGGAGCATGCCTCTACCAGATATGATCCTAAGTCTACCGACTGGAATCTTTATCGAGGAATAGTTCTCTCTAAATTAGATTTGCTTGTCTCCCCAATTGACTCAATAGAGGTACTAGACGAGGCAGCTCACCAAGTTAATGATTTACTGCTTACTTCCTACCATGACAGTTGTGTCGTCAAAACTAATCTCTGTAAACGCAAAGTTCCGTGGTGGATCGACACACTGGCCAAGCTCAGGAGGAAAGTAAGAAAACTCTTCAACTCTGCTAAACGCACGAAGAGCTGGGACGAATATAAGTCCGCCCTTACAGAGTATAACTCTGAATTAAGACGATCTAAGCGGGCCACGTGGAGGAAGTGCTGCGAAAATATCGCTGAACTGCCTGCAGCTGCGAGAATCCACAAGGCACTCGTTAAAGATCAGACAAATACTGTGGGTCTGTTGAAAAAGAATGACGGCACCTACACGATGGACCGGGAAGACACACTAAAACACTTCTAAATGTTCATTTCCCCGGCTCGTACAACAGTGTACCACACACAAACTCGAACACGATTGACCGAAGGGTTAGCATCGCTAGTAGAACCAATAGTTTATCTGGTAAGATATTTGCCTCAGATAAGGTTAGATGGGCAGTAGGCTCCTTCAAACCATTCAAAGCCCCTGGGGGGGATGGCATCTTTCCTGCTCTTCTACAGAAGGCGATCGATGCAATCCTTCCAATCTTAATTTTATTATTTAGAGCTAGCTACAACTGGGGGTACATCCCGGTCGCCTGGAGACAGGTAAACGTGATTTTTATCTCCAAACCAGGCAATAGGCCTAGCGAACTACCTAAATCATACAGACCTATCAGTCTAACATCGTTTGTTCTGAAAATCATGGAGAGACTCATCGATGTTCATATTAGAAGCAGACTAGAGATATCTGCTCCTCTGCACTCAAGCCAGTATGCATACAGAAAAGGCAAAAGCACAGAAGGTGCCCTCCACTATCTGGTTAAAAAGATAGAAGGAACTTTTAGATCCAAGGAGGTTGCTTTGTGTGCATTTCTGGACATTGAAGGCGCCTTCGATAACACTGGCTATGACTCTATAGAGAGAGCTATTAGTCATAAGGGTATCGAAACCTCGACCAATCAATGGATTAGGGCTATGCTCGAGAGTCGAGATATCACATCTTCCTCAGGAGGAGTGTCAGTGTCTGTGACCGCAGTCAAGGGATGCCCCCAAGGAGGTGTCCTCTCTCCCCTTCTGTGGTCAGTGGTTATAGACGATCTCTTGGCCAATCTACACAGATTAGGCTACACTGCCATAGGCTACGCTGACGACCTGGCAATTATAATAAGAGGCAAACACTGCAAGACTATCTCTGCTGTCATGCAAGGTGCGCTTTTAACAGTTTTAGACTGGTGCAGCAGGGAAGGGTTATCCATCAATCCTTGCAAGACGGTTCTAGTGCCTTTTACTAAAAGAATATTGATTGACTTAAATCCAATCATCATTAAAGGCACCACTCTTACGTATTCCAGCGAGGTCAAATACCTCGGCGTTATCCTTGACAAAAGACTTAACTGGAATGCTCATATAAAGTCTGCTACTAAACGCGCTACAAGGGCCCTATGGGCCTGCAGGAGACTTTACGGCAGTACTTGGGGCCTCAATCCTAAGATGATACATTGGATTTACACGTTGATGGTGAGACCCATAATCTCGTATGCGGCCATAATATGGTGGCCCAAGGCACTCGAGCGTAAAACGGCAAACGAGCTTCAGAAGCTCCAAAGGATTGCCTGTTTAGGTATTACAGTTGCTATGCGTACCTGCCCAACGACAGCATTAGAAGCTATCGTAGGTCTTTCGCCCCTTCAGGTATTCATTAGGAAGACGGCCGCTAGATGCGCTATTAAGCTGCAACTAGAATTTAAGTATAAACCAGGCGACCTTGTGGGACACCTGAGTATTCTCAACTCAATTCCCGAAAGAGACATGTTCTGCACAATACCGGACGTTATGGTCAGGGAGTACTGTTTCGGAAGGTTATTTGAAGTTGAGATCTCAGACCGCGCAAGCTGGTCAAACGGTGCTCCGACACTAGACACTAATGGTCTGGTTTGGTTCACTGACGGATCTAAGATGGAATCGGGAGTCGGAGCCGGTGTCTATGGACCTAATACAAGGGTCTCGATACCAATGGGAGACAGTCCAACGGTCTTCCAAGCCGAACTCCATGCCATAGAGATCTGTGCCAGGTTAAACCTTAGCAAAGGCGTTAAAGGCGTTAGAATATATATTTATTCAGACAGTCAGGCAGCAATTAAAGCTCTATCGTCCCACTCGATGGACTCTTTAACAGTAAAAAGCTGCTACGAAGCGTTGCAATCTCTGGCCAGACACAACAGGGTTAAGCTCGGTTGGGTACCAGGTCATCGAGGTATCGCAGGCAACGAAGCCGCAGATGAACTAGCTAGAGCAGGTTCGGAGGCTGCATTCATAGGACCTGAACCTTTTTGTGGCGTCAACTGGTGTGCCGCCACGAAGGTGATAAATAGTTGGGAGGGCGAACTTCGTCTGGCTCATTGGGTTAACACCCCAGGGCTTAGGCAATCCAAACAACTGATCAGACCCTATACATATAAAGAAATCCTTAACTTAGATAAAGGTAGCATTAGGAAACTAGCCGGTTTTCTTACAGGCCACTGTGACAAAATAGGTGTGGGCTCTCAAACAGAATGCAGATTCTGTGCAGAGGATGAGGAGTCATCCGAACATGTTCTCTGCGATTGCCCAGCACTTATTTGGTTAAGGAAACGCATCTTCCATAAGGAAATATGCTCAACAGTGGAGTTGAAGAACTCTGCTACTAAGGATATATTATCTTTTATTAGGAAGGTAGTATGTCTATTAGACAACTAATGCCCTATTGATACAATAGATCTTTCAGGTCGCGGTGTCAGTCACTTGGACTAGGGTCTACAATAAAAAAAAAAAAAAAAAAAAAAAAACTACATGGGTTCAGGCACTGGACACACAGACTCCTCTGAAACGTGATCTGCGAAGTATTCTCTTCACTGGTTCAGGCACTTGGACACACAGACTCCTCTGAAACGTGCTCTGCGAAGTATCCTCTTCACTTGTCAGAACACTTGGACACCTACAATTGCTTGGAACGGGATATAGCGAAGTACCTTTTTTTTTTTATAAGAATACACAATTTATCAACTTAGACCTAAGTCATATTAAACCTAATTTTACCATAAACATCTAATTTTTAAAGACACGAATAAAGAATTAATAAACCCCTGAAACAAATAAATTTTATTGTAACGCCCTTTTACCGAAGAACCCTGGTCACGCTGAGGATACCCCGGCTAGGAAAAACCTCGTTACACACTTTGTGGATACATTTCCAGTGACATTTCACTACCGAAACTGCAATTCAGCGCACCATTCACTTATTCACAAAGATGCAGGTAAAGTCCAGGGGAAATTTTCGAAGATTGAGTCGCCATCTGCAAATACGAACGCCTCGAGTAATCCAGTTATTAATGGTTTTGAGAAACAATTTCATCATCATTGTCACTAGCTGATATCAATTCCGAGCCAAGGTCAACTTCATTTATCTACTTGGCTACTGCGATGGTCAACCAAAATGGACATACTGTTACGGGAAGAGCACTGCTAGACTCAGGCTCCCAAAAAACTGGCATGAATCGTTTGCAGAACTACTAAAATTACCACGACGTAGAGGAAGCAGTAAAGTTCATGGAATTGGAGCCCACGGCATCGTATCGCTCTTCAGCACAACAATCACCGTTAAATCAAACACTACTAACTTTTCCACCATTTTGAACGTTCAAGTGTTGCCAAAAATCACAAGCTATCAGCCAACCGGGCCTATCAATAACATCAAATCGTGTGGAATTCCATCAAATATTCAACTGGCTGATCCTGAGTTCTTCAAAGAAAAAGATATTGATTTGCTGTTTGGCGCAAAGATCTATCATCAGCTACTTTCCGTTGGTCAAATTCAGATGGCTGACGATTTGCTGCAGAACACCGTTCTAGGCTGGATAGTATCCGGCAAAGCTTCAACTATCTCGAACTCCACTCAGTTTTGTCATTTGGCGGTCGACAATCCAGCGAGTCTGACTGAACAAATTGAAAGGTTCTGGACGATCGAGAACATGTCAAGTTCTGTCAAACCGTTCTCCACCGAAGAATCGGAGTGTGAAGAGCATTTCACAAAACTTACTATGCGTGATAGCGTGATCGTCAGAATTCCATTCTCATTCTCTCATCAAAAAAATTAAGTGTTGTTTTTGATGGGTCCGCCAAAACTTCTACCGGAGTATCACTGAGTTCAATAATAATGGTCGGTCCAGTTTTGCAGAATGACCTTTTTTCAATCTTAATTCGCTCTCGGTCACATGCCTATGTGTTTAGCGCGGACATTGTCAAAATGTACCGTCAAGTCCGAATTCACGAGGACGATCAGAGATTTCAACTCATCTTATGGAGATACTCACCAGTTGATCCTCTATCGACATTTAAGTTGACAACTGTAACGTATGGAACGTCTTCAGCACCATTTTTCGCAACTAGATGCCTCAAACAGTTATCCCTCGATCATAAAGAAGTCTTACCTGTCGCCGAAGTACTAGAGAAAGATATCTACGTGAATAACTTACTCACGGGAGAACTGAAAACGACAATTTCGAACATACTTCAGTCTGCTGGTATGGAGCTAGGCAAGTGGTGCACTAACTGCCCAAAGATTACCGAAGATGTGCCAGCTCAATTCACCCAGACCCTCTTAACAATTAATGAAAATGATTTGGCAAAAGCACTAGGACTATTTTGGAATCCATCAACAGATAAGTTCAGTGTTTTTGTTAACTTCAAGGAAGGTAAAACAGTCTTGAGAGATCTACATTCTCAGAAATCGCCAGAATTTACGATCCTATCGGACTGTTGGCACCGGTGGTTGTTTTGGGAAAACTACTAATGCAATCACTTTGGCAGCTGGAGCTGGATTGGGATCAAGCATTACCACAAATACAGCACACTTATTAGCAAACGCTTCGGGAAAGTATGAAGTTACTTAATAAGTTTACCATCGACCGTCATCTATTCAGTTCGGACAATATACACATTAACCAAATACATGGGTTTGCCGGTGCTAGTTAGCGTGCTTATGGGGCAGTTCTTTACCTCCGCAGTTCGACACCTGATAGTAAGGTCTCCGTCAAGCTAATCTGCTTAAAATCCCGTGTAGCTCCATTACAAAGGACAACTTTACCTCGACTAGAGTTATCTGCGGCAGTCCTCCTGACTAAACTAGCGCACAAAATTAACCAAATTTTAAATTTTGATGTCGACGGTACGTTTTATTGGTCTGATTAAACGATCACGCTCCATTGGATAAAATCCTGCCCATCTAAATGGAAGACATTCATCGCGAATCGTGTCAGTGCCATATAGCAAAGGTCAAATAAGAAAAATTGGCTGCATGAACTGACCGAGCGTAATCCAGCAGATCTGATTTCTCGAGGAGTGGTGCCTGAAACGTTTATGCAATCTGATCTTGGACTCAGGGACCTTCATTTCTGCTAAATGAACCAGCGTGTTGGCCGACGCTCCGTGAAAAATTTCCACTACCTGATGAATTGTCCGAGATGAAGAAACCGAGAACTGTCGCTGTCGTTTCAACCGCAACTTCAAATATCTTGACAGATATAAAATATTACAAGGACTTTCGAAAACTTCGACTAGTTGCTGCATATATGTTACGCTTGAGATTCCAGCGTACTTCGAGCACTTCATACGATCATCAGAACGATCATCAACATACCGCCTTGCCCTACACTTCAAAACATCCCATTTTATTAGCAAATACACACCAATTTACAATAACATTAATTAATTTCTACCATAGGAAATTGTTACATGCCGGTCCACGAGCATTACTAGCTGCCGTTCGCCAGTTTTATTGGCCACTTTAGGTACAACTTTATGCAAGAAGGTTGTTCGAGAATACATGGAATGCTTTCGTGCCCGACCGATTCCGATGACCCAACAAATAGGAGACTTACCAACAGAACGTGTAATTGTGTGTGTAGACTTTGCTGGACCATTCTTTGTCCATCATCGCATCAGGGGCAAGCCACCGACGAAGACATATCTGTGTTTGTTCATTTGCTTCGTCACGAAGGCAATCCATTTGGAATTAGCACCGGACCTGAGCACACAAGCATTTATGGGCTGCTTCAAACGTTTCGTAGCCAATAGAGGACTCTGCCGACGTGTGTTTCCTGACAATGGTACGAATTATATTGGTGCTAATTCAGAGTTTCGCCAATTGTATGCATTGCTCACATCTCAACAATTAAAGGAACAGGTGCAATTAATGTGTGAGGATGAACAAATCGAGTGGAAATTTATGCCGCCAGGCACACCTCATTTTGGTGGCCTTCATGAGGCAGGTGTAAAACTCGCCAAGTTTCATCTGCGCCGCACAATTGGTGTTGCCAAATTTTTCTACCAGCAACTGTTACGTTGATCAAAGAAGTGGACGCGGTTCTTAAATCTCGACCACTACGACCACTCACTAACAGCATTCATTACATCGACTGTCTAACGCCGGGACATTTTTTGATTGGGCGGCCACTTAAAGCTCTAACGATGCGTGATCTACCTCACCGGCCTCCTCTCGATACTTGGAAACAAATTGAATTCCAACAACGCGCGTTTTGGAAACGATGGTCAACAGAATACTTGCGATCCCTCCAGCAACGTCATAAATTGAAAGGAATAGGACGTTTCAAGGCAGGAGAATGTCGGAGCAAAGACAACCAACGCTATAAACGCACCTAACGCTACTACAATAATCTAGATGCGCTTTATACGAGCATACTCGTCTATTACTTTCTTTAAATTTTGACAACCTGTCATATTGTTAAACTTCACTTCCCCTTTTCATTTTTTCGACGAACGCTGTATTATTGGAAAGAAATAAATCCACACAAAAATTCAACATCGGGTTTTCTTTTTCGCTTCGCTGTTTCCTGAAGTTTTTTTTTATTCTACAACATCAACATTTGTCCTGAAGGTTTTTATTTTACAACAGCACAAAAAGGCTTGTGCTTCATCAGTTATTATTTGTAAATAAATAAACGTGTGTTGTGTTTTATTTGCAAAATCCTTTACGAACTCGAAAGCCTGAATTTCGTAACAATATAATACAGAAGTTAGAAGAGCAAAACGCAGAGGCTTCCGTAACTTCTGTGAGGATGTAAGTAATACTACAGCCGCCTTTTTTTTTCGTAATATTTATTTATTAGTTTTTCTTTTTAATATTATATAAAAAAAATCTAATAAATATACATTGCTACTAAGAGGAGCATAGAGCGGAAACAACCAGCGCCGTCTGTCTCTCGCCAGCTGTTTAACTTCACGCCATATGCCTACTGTACGCGATTCTCGCTCGATTGATCTGCGCCACGTGTTCTCTGGGCGTCCCGGGTTTCGTCTTCCTTAGGGGTTCCATTCAGAGGCCATTTTTGTAATGTCTTTGTCCGGTTTCCGCAGGGTGTGCCCTACCCATTGCCATTTACTTCGCTTAATTTCAATATGGATAGGCTCGTTATTTGGCAGGGCAAATAGATCCGAGCTTGAGATCGTGTTTGGCCAAAAGATGCCACAGATTCGCCGCAGACACTTGTTGATAAATACTTGTAATTTTTGAGAAATGGTGGTTGTTACTTTCCAAGTCTTGCAACCATATGAGAGGATTGATTTAACACTGGAGTTGAAGATATTTAGGTTGGTGCTCCTGGAGATGTTATGAGCCACACTATGTTTAGTCAGTAGTAAGCAGAGCGCACATGCGGGCTATTACGTCTGATTCGGACCCGCCGTTCTTAGTAAAAAGGTGAATTCCATTCAACTGACTGCTCGATGATAATTCGCAGTGTATTAATGTGGTCTACGCATGATCTGTTCTTCCTAAATCCCGCTTGCTCTCGTCTCAAAACGGTGAACAAACAGTGATATAAGATTAAGAATAATAAATGCTACAATTTTTTCTATTGCATTTAACAGCGTTATGCCTCTCCAATTTTTACAGTCGCTGAGATCACCCTTTTCGGTATTGTAATGATGACTCCCTCTTTCCACGAGCTAGGGACTCTGCATGTAATCCACGCATCACGTATAATCGGCTCAATCACAGGTACAATAACAGGTATGCTTTCCAGCGCTGAGTTGCTCTTGCTCTGTTGAGAGTCTTTAATAGGAAGTATAATTTTTCCGCTTTCACCATTAAGTCTACGGATTGCACTGTAGACCCCACGCATATTACTACATCAAGCAGTACTTTCCGCCTCCGCTGCAACCTCATTTATGAAATGCCTGCGAACGTTTCTTGACATTCTTTTTACCCGTGCGTCGGCGTGGTTGTATTCCATCTTCAGTTGTGTTAGCACCGATAAGCGCTCATTTGTAAGCCGGATTTTAAGATTACGTTGCTCTTCGATTTGATTCCACGTATCATCCCTTATCCACGGCTTTCTGTGATGTTGCACAAAGCCTAATGCAACCTATGCGGCACCTTTAATTGCAGATTCTATGGTATGCCATGAACTTATGTTTGAATGCTCAGCGACGATGTTTGACTCAAGTTTCAGATTAAATTCATTCACCTTGGCTAGGTTTTGAAGTTTCCTGAGATCGTATTTCCACACAGTTCTATGTTGTTATTGAATTGCATCTGGCCGCAGTCTGATAATACCAACCATTGTGATCACTAAAGATATCAGCACCGCGACGGGCTTTGACATCTAGTAAACAGCTAGCGAATCTGTTACTGATTAAGATATGATCAATCTGGTTGCGTGTCAAACCATCTGGTGATTGCCATGTATATTTGTGAATGGGTCTATGTGCGAACTTTGTGACATTGATGAAAAGCTGTTGACTGGAGCACAAATCCAGGAGTCTCTCTCCATTAGTGTTGCGCGTGGTGCCAAGACCATGGCGGCCCATGCACGCGTGTTCGTTCGTTGCCAACTTTGGCGTTCATATCGCCTAGCACAATGTTGATGTCACCTGCGTGAGCACAGGCTATTGTTTCCTCTAGTTGACTACAGACGGCCTCCTTTGTTTCATAGTCATCAGGTTCGGTGGGAGCATAGCACTGGATAATAGTGATATTGCTGAATTTAGTGTGGAATCTTGCTGAAATTATGCGGTCAGAGATTGGTTTAAATCCAATCAAGGACTCCTAAGCTCTACAAGTATTCCAACTCCGTTGGTTCGAGATTCACTATAACATTAGATAATGCCCTGATTGTTCATGAAAGTCACCTTGACCCATCCATCTTACTTCGCTGAGGCCTTAAATTAGTAGCTGCTGTCAATCCATCTCACGACAAACTTGAGACAGTCTTGACGGTTCGGACAAGGTGCAGACATTCCACGTTCCGATCATAGTCCTGTGTTGATAGCCAAATGTCGTTTGTAATGCATCCGTGTTGTATCCGAGGCCTGTTTCCGTATCTTGAGTATTTTTTTACAGGTAGGTTACTAGCCTAGCGCATAACCTCCGTAGCGCTGGAGGGCCGCGAATTGTAGTTGAGGTCCAATTCCACCTTTACACACATTTATATAGCGAGCCGCTTGCTACAGACAGACGCCCTCCTCAGCCGGCCCTAACATGGAGAACAGATGCTGACTTTATATTGGCTTTTAGGCGCCAATGATTCGCCTTGACATGTAGTGACTATGACTATAAACAGGATTTCCTCTGCTCGTCTCAACAACGACTGATTCATTTAGCGCTACCCAGGGATCACCGCGAGGAGGTATGAATCTAGGACTTTGCCCCCCACAACAGCGTCTGCCAGACTGTATAAAGTGATGGAAAAAGATTCTAAGAGTATTAAGACATCACTGGTAGACCAGAACGGAAGGTTCACAGGAAATGAGGAGCAAAGAGCCCACCATCTCCTGAAAACACACTTCCCATAAAGCGCACTGACCAGAAACGAGTCCGAGATGGGGATGAACCACCTCAGGGTAAGTAAGAATGACTGGAAGAAAGCCTCGGAGAATCCGATGGGCAATAAAAAGCTTCCAGCCCTAAAAATCGCCCGGTGTGGACGGGCTAATCCCTGCAGTCATGGAAGCGGGAATAGAAAATCTCCCTCCAACCCTCCTAAGAATAATTAGAAGCACTCTAGCACTTGAGTATATAACAAAAAGCTGGAGAACGGCAACGGTGGTATTCATACCGAAAGTGGGGAAGAAAGACCCCATCCATCCTAAGTCCTATAGACCAATTAGCCTAACTTCGTTCGTCCTAAAGACTATCGAAAAGGTTATCGACAATTACATAAGGTCGAAAGTACTGGGATGAAAACAACTGCACTCCAGTCAACATGCGTACAGAGCGGGAAGATATACAGAGACATCACTGTGGGAGCTAACGGAATATATAGAGGAGTCCCTTGCCAGTAAGGAAATCGCGTAATGCGCTTTTCTAGGTATCTGGAGAGAAAGAATGTAGAAAGCACAAGCACTAAGTGGATGTGGGAGATGCTGAGTACCAGAACAGCGGAAACCATAGTCAGTGATGAGACCATTATGGTGAGTACAACAAGAGGATGTCTACAAAAGGGGTACTGTCCCCCCTTTTGTGGGAAGTTCGTGGAAGTGCTCTGTAATTTAATCCAAAACGGATTAACCATCACGAGCAGATGGTGCCTAGAAGTGGGACTTATGGTAAATACAAACAAAACCACACTGGCACCCTTCACCAATAGAAGGAAGCTGGGGCGAATGCACCTGGTTACCCTCAATGAAGAAGAGATTACTATCAGCAAAGAGGTTAAATACCTGGACACTGATATTTGATAGCAGACTGCTATGGAATAAACACCAACAGGCAGTACTGAGTCCCAGGAAAATGCACATTTTTTTTTTATAATTCACGCACGCTTGAAGGGATTCGCGCCATTGTAATGCTTGGCTATATGCTTGGCACAGCGTGGGCGTTAAGGAAAATGAGGAGATGTCTAGTGTTGTGCGGCTGAAGAACGAATCCTTGAACTTAACTGTACGTCCGAAGAAGCTTGTCGTTAACGCACATACCGAGAATTGCGAGATTTTCAGTCCTCGATGCAAGTGCCATTAATGGATAATGCCATGGGATTTAGGATTCGCTTAGACGACAGGAGAAAGCATTGGGTTTTGGAAACATTAAATTCTTCCCGATTGATTTCTCCCCATTGTATTATGCTGTCAAGGTCAGAATTTAATCTGCTTTACATACGTAGTTGTGTGTTCCACATGAGAAGTGGAGGGACATTCCTCAAATTTATATGTGAAGCTGAAAGTGCTGTCGTCGGCGAAAGAGTGAATTGGATTAGAAGTCACAGGAAAGAGATCATTAATAAATATAAAGAAGATAGTCGCGGAAAAAGCAGAGCCCTGTGGAACGCCAGCATTTAAGTAATGAAATTTAGACGTGAAACCGTCCAAAACAACTTGAATTGAGCGGTCCATAAGATAGGTTCTAATCCAATGATGCAGTTTTTCATCGACCCAATAAGCACGCATTTTAGACAAAAGAAATGACTTAGAAATATCGAGTGCAACAGCTTTGCTTTCTCCAAATTCTTTGTCCATAGAGCTGATAACTGAAATGTCGTTATAAATGAGCGTTGGAATCGACGAAGGGGCTTTATTTTTGATTCTTTTCATGAATGACCAAAAATGTTTAGCGTTGAAAAGAATGGATGTAAGTGCTTTGGGTCGGTACGAAGAAGGAGACCACGGCTCGCCTTTTTTGGGTATGGGCTGGACAAAGGCTGTTTTCCAACTTCTCGGGAAGAGTCCAGAAGAATAGGATAGATGGAAAAGCTTACGCAATGGTAATGCCTGCTTGGAAGAACACCACTTCAGAACTATTGGGGAAATACCATCTGGCCCACCGGATTTGTGAGTGTTGAGATCGTTTATAACTCTAGCATCTGCACGAGTACGAATGAATATCTTTCCCATAGAGTGTTCAATACTCGGAAGTGCAGGAGGCAGCAATGCGTAGAGCTAGCTGCGAAATGCGCAGCAAAAAGATTGGCTTTGTCCATAGAGCTGATAACTGAAATGTCGTTATAAATGAGCGTTGGAATCGACGAAGAGGCTTTATTTTTGATTCTTTTCATGAATGATCAAAAATGTTTACTACCTTTGGGATATTGTAGTATTTTTTGCATCAATTTATGGTCGTAGGCGAATTTGACTCACCGAAGATGGGCACTGCAATCATACCCAAGCATATTAATTTCCGGTGCATCTGAATTTTCCAATTCGTGAGTTTCACTCAGTGGCAGAATTGTGGCCTGTAGACATGTACATAATTCAACACAGCGAATGAATTGTTCTCAGCCACCGTATGTTGCTGAGATCCACTCTAAAATCACACATAACTACAAAAATTAACACACAAAACACAACCAACCGCTTCTTTTAACCGAATTGAGAAAAGTGAATGTCTCAAAATGGATTATTAACACAAATTGTCGCCAGTGTTATGACTTCTCGACAAAATGAGTTAAATCACCATAAGAAACAAACACTCGCAATCCGTTATTCTAATTGCAAACGTTATTCATCAAACTGCCGCGTGCAAAACATACGACAGTTTTGTATCACTACTGCTGCGCTGTTGGGAATGGGATACCGGTAAACCACACACTACACTTTGCACTTGTGTATCGTGTGACCGCGCGAGCGGTTGTTTTAACAATATCAACGCGCGTGCTGATGTGCGACCATTTCCGCTGCGATTGGGAGACAACTCAACTGGATGTACATCATGATGTTTATTTTAATGATTACTTATGGAGCAGTGGCATGGGCGAATAGAACCAAGTTAAGCACTACGATAAGGGAATTGGGAAAAGTGCAAAGGCTGGCCTGTGTTTTAATTACAGCGGCCATGACAACCTGCCCCACGGCGGTTATAGTGGTATTCTTAGGCTACTTCCACTTCTTATAGTGGTAGAGAGCAACTGCGAGGAAACCAAGTTATGTTTGAGCAAGGTAGGCTACCTCACGGGCAGTGGGGCAAAAGGATTAGTGAACTCACTAGCCAAACAGATTCCGTTAACCAGCATTCCGTGTGATAACATGGTGAAAAAGCTTGAATTCTAGAAAAACTTTGAAGTCAAAATGAGGATCAAGAAGTAATTCTGATCTGAAAATAAGTACCAGATACATCCGGGAGACATAAAGCTGCATACGGATTAGTTAAAGAAATCAGAAGGCATGGGTGCAGAAGTCTATGGACCAAGAACCAAGTACTCTGATGCAACGGGGCAGTACGCGAGCATATTCCAGGCAATTGTACATGCCATCGAAAGATGAGCTCACTTTAATCTGGAAAGGAACTACGTGAGGCAGGAAATAGCCATCAAGTCAGACAGCCAAGCTGCGCTAAAAGCCCTAGATTCCTTCCGAAGCTAAATGGACTTGGCGAAGTAAACAAGGTACGTTTGTACTGGGTGCCGGGACACACTGGCATAAGAGGTCTCGCTCGTTACTGGGACTTTGTAGAAGTAATGTAAGAATGTTTCCTAAAAGAACATTGTAGACAGAAGAGGCACCCAAAGAAATTAAAACTAGAAGAGAATGGAAGCTTTGTGGGGAAGCAGAGGAAACCCCGTGGAACCTTCTCAATGAATCATTTATTTTATTCCGTGTAGTATGTTTAATTTGAATTTATTACAAATAAAGAAGAAAAATAACCTTCCGATATCTAATAATAATGTAAATGACCATGGCGGTTCTCAATACATGCATTTTAAATTTATTTTTGGTTTTTATCTGACGTTAATGTTGTAACGTTGCTGCTCGGGTGACGCTCGCCGGTCACCAAGGGTTCTTTCTCCTCAATGTTACAAAATAAATAGATTGTTTTTAGATTTATTTTGATTTTCGTTTTATTATTTCGGTTTAAATTACTATGATTACAGGCTAATATAATGTGTACGACTAATGTAATGATTATAAGTTAAAATAATAATGTTAACATTATAAGTTAACATAAGTTAACAAATTAACAGGGATAGGGTGTGTAACGAAGGTGAGTAATCAAACTTCGTTGCATTTCCCTCCTACTTCGGGGTGCGGAAAAAGAGATATATGTTATATAATTCGGTAATGTATATCTTATACTTCTATTTTATAATTCTAAATTGTATGTAATTATTGTTATATATTGCGCTCGGTCGGGTGGTCACTATTTTTTTCTTTATTTGGGACTACAAATATTTATTTATTTTTGTGCCAATCGCCGACCCGAGTTACAAAGTTGAATATGGGTATATATATAAAAAAAATTACTTGTTGTCAAGGTTTTTTTTTCTCTCTCCTTTTTTTTTTTGTTTTCAGGTTTTTTTTTTCATTTTTCAGGTTTTTTTTCTCGGTTTCAGGTTTTTTTTTCATGTTGTTTTAAGGCAAATCTTGTTGTCTGTTCCTTTTGAACCATAGTTGTGCCCATATGGGCCGATGAATCGGAACTTTTTCTTACGGAGTGGGACCGTGATGCCTTTGAATGCCTCTGGGTCATACGGGTTGCTTTGGCTGATGGTGGTGAACTCGGCTAGTGGTAGGAATTTTGTTTCTTGGGTGTCTGGGATCAGGGGTTGTTCTTCGGTGTAGGTTTCTTCTGGTTGTTTGTTGCTGGTGCCTGGTTGTTCTTGTCGGACTATTGGGGAATTATTGATTAATTTATTTGGTAGTAGGGGTTGGGGTGTTGTTAGGACGGTGGGGTGGTTTTTTGGGGTTGCTGGGTATTTTTCTGGGGCTTTGGAGCAATCTGGTTGGGTTGGTGTTGGCTTTGGTACCGGGAGGAAAGGGACAGGAGCAGCTGCGGTTCCGGCCAGTCATGGCACTAGTCTAGTCAAGTTTACCAACTCGTTGCTGGTGAGTGGCCGCTTGGGAGGCGGTGGCTGCTTCTTCCAGGCACGATTTCGGTTGTGGTGCTGGACGGTCTTCTTCGGCGGTGGTGCTAGCACGTGACGTGGCTGGGTACGTCGGTGGGTCCCAGGTGCTAAGCCGGCGTCGGTGAATTCGGTGAGGCGTTGTTGTCGGTCTGCCATCTCGATTGGTACTGGACTGGATGTAATCGTGGGACTATTGAGTATACCTGACGTTTGATCGATTTCGTTCGTTCGACGGCGTAGATCGATGCAAGTTGGACATTGTCGGGCAAATCGTTCTGTGTCACGAAATAAGCCGGGCCAATAGTAAGCCGTTGGAGCGGTTTCGGTGTAGCATGTAGGGTTATAGATATGTCGATACAGTGTACCATCTCGGATTTGATATTCGGAGTTTTCTTCTGGTTGTTCCTTTGTCATACTTATCTTGGTATTGTACCATGGACAAGTTTCGGTTATGGGTAATATTTGTTTTATTGCTGATTTTCTGGTCGAATGCCTTGATAGGACTTCTGCGGGGCTGGGTTCTGCTTGAGCCGTAATGATATTTTCGCCCTGAATAATATTAAAACCGAATTTCGATAGGAAGTCCGTTCCGATCAGAAATTCTTCCATTAGTTTCGGGAGGTATATAAATTCTTGTGAAAAGGTCCGATCTTTCCAACTTAATTCCAATGTGTATGCTTGACGGGCGGTGACGGTTCTGCTATCGGTTAAGGCGACGGTGATTTCAATCGGTCGGGCTGGTATGTGATTTTTCATACAAAGTTTCTGTATAGTTTTGCCTATGAAGGATTTCCCTGCGCCAGTATCGATGATGGCGTTGTATTTCTGGTGAAATATCTTTATGGGTAGGGTGTATGAGGCCAAGTTTTCAGTGGTGGTACTCGGGGTGTCTAATGCCTCATGGAGTTGGACGGATCGTAGGTGTTTTCGCGGAGTACAGGTACAATAGCGACTTTGTGTGCCGTTTGTACCGCAGTGTGAACAAAAGAGTCGGCGCGTTTGTTGACAGTGGTATCGGGTATGTCCGGGCTGGCCGCAGTTTGGCGGTCATAAGCATTGGGTGCGGTTGGACGGAGAACATCGGATTGCCGGGTAAGTGCTGCGGGTATGTTACATAGTTGATATTTTGTAAAGGTAGCGGATATGCTGTATTAGTGGTATTTGGTGAGGGCTGTGGATGTGTTACATCGTTGGCATTCGGTGAATGCTTGACTGGTCGAGCGGATCGCATTGGGGGTCGGTATGAATTTGTCTGCGGCTGGATCGCTGGGGCGGTGTGATGAAATGGCGGTGCGGTTGGACGGACTGGTGCGGTGATTGGTCGGAATGGTGCCGGTCGTATTGGAGTTTGAACTGGGCGAGGGACTTGTTCCGTCACGAGACTCTCGAAATCTTCGATGAGTGAAGTGAGTTCGGAGAGTGTGGTGAATTCCCTTCGCTTAATATAATGTCGGTAGTCTGGTCGGAGATTCTCGTAGATTCGGTTCAGCTTTTCCTCAGGAGTGAGTGGGACGTGCCATCGCATTAGGGCTTGGATAGAGGTGATGTACTCTTTGCCCTTTTTCCTGTTTCTAATGTGATCTGCCAGTTGTGTTGCAAATCGTGGGGGAAGGAAGAAGCTTCGTTATTCTTCGCTGAAATTGTTCCAGGTATTCAAAATTAAGGTAAATCAGGTATTAAGAGTACTTGTGAGTACGAAATCGTGGGGACATTGGATGACTGTGTTGCGGTAGCCTTTGGAGCCAGTTTCGGTAGGATGTCAGCGTTGGTCGGTAATCCTATATTTCGTAAGTCCTCGCATGATTTGTAATTTTTGAGTTCGGCTGATAGTCGTTTTCGTAGTTCATCTACACTACCGGTGTGATTGATCCCACGACGATCCAATTCGTTGATTAACTCCTCTTTTCGGAGTGAGTATACCCCCGAAACACTTAGTGTGCTTTCTTCGGTTGACATGGTGCAGGTTTCGGTTCTTCGTAGTATTTAAGTGTAGGTAAATAAATACTCCTCGATTAATGTCCAAAATGTCGCTATTTTGGTTTTTGTCCTTGCTATTTTGTGTTCATCAATTGTAGATGAGAGTACAACTTTATTATTATTATTCGCTGAAATTGTTCCAGGTATTCAAAAACTCCTTGTTGTTTCGATACCAGACTAGCGCGTTCTCTTTCAGAAGTTCAGGTAGGGTGCGGACTATACGGTCGAGTGGCAACTGGTAGCACTCTGCTAGCTCTTCCACCCTTTCTAAAAATTCGAGTGGATTGTTATTGCCACCCTCGAATCGCACGTTCCACTTTCTAACCTTGTCCATCACCTCTGCGTCGGATGGGTGATAGTTTAATACTCGTGGAATGTTTTGATCTACTTGCGAGTAGGTTATGGTAGGAGCGGCCGGCGGTTGCGTGGTTCTGGTTTTGTATTCCATGTTCGGCAGGTGACTGGTAGTTAAGGGTACTTGTGAGTACGAAATCGTGGGGACATTGGATGACTGTGTTGCGGTAGCCTTTGGTGCCAGTTTCGGTAGGATGTCAGCGCTGGTCGGTAATCCCATATTTCGTAAGTCCTCGCATGATTTGTAATTTTTGAGTTCGGCTGATAGTCGTTTTCGTAGTTCATCTACACTACCGGTGTGATTGATCCCACGACGATCCAATTCGTTGATTAACTCCTCTTTTCGGAGTGAGTATACCCCCGAAACACTTAGTGTGCTTTCTTCGGTTGACATGGTGCAGGTTTCGGTTCTTCGTAGTATTTAAGTGTAGGTAAATAAATACTCCTCGATTGGTGTCCAAAATGTCGCTATTTTGGGTTTTGTCCTTGCTATTTTGTGTTCCTCAATTGTAGATGAGAGCACAACTTTATTATTATTATTTTTATTTTTCTCGGTATGGGTCCGTCAAACGACTGTAATAGTCGTCCCTGTTCGGGCGCCAATTTTGTAACGTTGCTGCTCGGGTGACGCTCGCCGGTCACCCAGGGTCCTTTCTCCTCAATGTTACAAAATAAATAGATTGTTTTTAGATTTCTTTTGATTTTCGTTTTATTATTTCGGTTTAAATTACTATGATTACAGGCTAATATAATGTGTACGACTAATGTAATGATTATAAGTTAACATACGGACTAAGGATGTGTACAAACTACGGTTCTGGCTATAAGCCAATATAATACTAATATAATATTATATATGATATCAATATGCTAATATACAGACTTATACAATAACTATATGCTAATACGGTAATGTAAAGTGCGGGGCGGTGTAGCTCCGTGACCGGTGTGTGTGCAACACAACACCGTCGGTGGATCAGCAGAATACAGTGTACTCAAGTACAGCGTTGCTGTGAAGGGAAAAGCATACGTGATGCTATCCTCCTAATAATGGGAGTGTAGTTCAACAGGCAGTGCGTGACCATCACAGTAATGTTACTGTTGAACTAAGTGCATTTACAGAAGAAAAGTAGACAAAAAATACTTTTATTCTTCTGTAGGGTGTAGTTCAATAACCAGCGCGTGAGCAGACACAACGTTGGTACTGAGTACACAAAAAATGAGTTTTCGAAGAAAAAGTAAAAAATACTTTTGTTCTTCTGGAGATGAACTTGAACATGCGGGGTGTAGCTCAGTAAACAGCGCGTGAACAGACACAGTGTTGTTTTATTGAGTACCCTAAATGCATGTGTGCAGGAAAAAGCAATAATTTATTGCTTTAATAGTTCGAAATGAACGGTTGCCTCATGACGAATTCCTTACGTTTTGTAGAGGTGTCATAAGAGGCCCAGAGGAGATATTACCACGTAATGTAGAAGTCTCTTCCTCTGTTTGTGCTTATTTGAAATGCATGTTTTAAATGCCCTGGTGTTGAGTGGTTGGGAATTATTTTCCCGCCACTACCATACTACACTTTGCAATTGATTTTGTGTTTTGTTTTTATTTTTAGAGATTGGGTGTGTACATGTAATTGCGTTTGTGGTATATTTTGTATTAAAGATAGGGTGTGTACATGTAATTGCGTTTGTGGTATATTTTGTATTAGAGATAGGGTGTGTAACGAAGGTGAGTAATCAAACTTCGTTGCATTCCCCTCCTACTTCGGGGTGCGGAAAAAGAGATATATGTTATATAATTCGGTAATGTATATCTTATACTTCTATTTTATAATTCTAAATTGTATGTAATTATTGTTATATATAGCGCTCGGTCGGGTGGTCACTATTTTTTTCTTTATTTGGG
Organism: Nephrocerus scutellatus; assembly: GCA_947095585.1. Lineage (NCBI taxonomy): Eukaryota > Metazoa > Arthropoda > Insecta > Diptera > Pipunculidae > Nephrocerus > Nephrocerus scutellatus. The sequence goes on from OX352762.1 coordinate 66,484,878, forward strand.
ACTACAAATATTTATTTATTTTTGTGCCAATCGCCGGCCCGAGTTACAAAGTTGAATATGGGTATATATATAAAAAAAATTTACTTGTTGTCAAGGTTTTTTTTTCTCTCTCCCTTTTTTTTGTGTTCAGGTTTTTTTTTCATGTTTTCAGGTTTTTTTTTCATGTTTTTTTTAGTAAAAATAAAAAATTCGGTTATTCCGGGAGCTGGATGGTGGTGGTGTTGTTCCCCGTTGTTTTGAGGCAAATCTTGTTGTCTGTTCCTTTTGAACCATAGATGTGCCCATATGGGCCGATGAATCGGAACCTTTTCTTACGGAGTGGGACCGTGATGCCTTTGAATGCCTCTGGGTCATACGGGTTGCTTTGACTGATGGTGGTGAACTCGGCTAGTGGTAGGAATTTTGTTTCTTGGGTGTCTGGGATCAGGGGTTGTTCTTCGGTGTAGGTTTCTTCTGGTTGTTTGTTGTTGGTGCCTGGTTTTTCTTGTCGGACTATTGGGGAATTATTGATTAATTTATTTGGTGGTATGGGTTGGGGTGTTGTTAGGATGGTGGGTTGGTTTTTTGGGGTTGCTAGGTATTTTTCTGGGGCTTGGGAGCAATCTGGTTGGGTTGGTGTTGGCTTTGGTACCGGGAGGAAAGGGACAGGAGCAGCTGCGGTTCCGGCCAGTCTTGGCACTAGTCTAGTCAAGTTTACCAACTCGTTGCTGGTGAGTGGCCGCTTGGGAGGCGGTGGCTGCTTCTTCCAGGCACGATTTCGGTTGTGGTGCTGGACGGTCTTCTTCGGCGGTGGTGCTAGCACGGGACGTGGCTGGGTACGTCGGTGGGTCCCAGGTGCTAAGCCGGCGTCGGTGAATTCGGTGAGGCGTTGTTGTCGGTCTGCCATCTCGATTGGTACTGGACTGGATGTAATCGTGGGACTATTGAGTATACCTGACGTTTGATCGATTTCGTTCGGTGGCTGGTCAGGTATTTGTAAACAGTCTTTTATATGGGCTGTAATAGTTTTTTCTGGTCTCCTTCTAGGATGAATATTACTGGTGACACCCTTTTCCGTAAACGAAAGGGGCCTATATATTTCGGTGCTAGCTTAGCAGCGAATTGTTGTGCGGATGAGGAGAGTGGACGGTAGCGGTAATATACCATCTCTCCTATGGATGGGTTCCATGGTCGACGGCGTAGATCGATGCAAGTTGGACATTGTCGGGCAAATCGTTCTGTGTCACGAAATAAGCCGGGCCAATAGTAAGTCTTTGCTATCCTGGCTATGGTTTTTGCAATCCCCGTATGCCCTGCGGTCATGTCCGTGTGGTTTTCGAACAATACTTGATGGCGGAGGGGTTTTGGAACGTAGACTTTCCAAGCCGTTGGAGCGGTTTCGGTGTAGCATGTAGGGTTATAGATATGTCGATACAGTGTACCATCTCGGATTTGATATTCGGAGTTTTCTTCTGGTTGTTCCTTTGTCATACTTATCTTGGTATTGTACCATGGACAAGTTTCGGTTATGGGTAATATTTGTTTTATTGCTGATTTTCTGGTCGAATGCCTTGATAGGACTTCTGCGGGGCTGGGTTCTGCTTGAGCCGTAATGATATTTTCGCCCTGAATAATATTAAAACCGAATTTCGATAGGAAGTCCGTTCCGATCAGAAATTCTTCCATTAGTTTCGGGAGGTATATAAATTCTTGTGAAAAGGTCCGATCTTTCCAACTTAATTCCAATGTGTATGCTTGACGGGCGGTGACGGTTCTGCTATCGGTTAAGGCGACGGTGATTTCAATCGGTCGGGCTGGTATGTGATTTTTCATACAAAGTTTCTGTATAGTTTTGCCTATGAAGGATTTCCCTGCGCCAGTATCGATGATGGCGTTGTATTTCTGGTGAAATATCTTTATGGGTAGGGTGTATGAGGCCAAGTTTTCAGTGGTGGTACTCGGGGTGTCTAATGCCTCATGGAGTTGGACGGATCGTAGGTGTTTTTGCGGAGTACAGGTACAATAGCGAATTTGTGTGCCGTTTGTACCGCAGTGTGAACAAAAGAGTCGGCGCGTTTGTTGACAGTGGTATCGGGTATGTCCGGGCTGACCGCAGTTTGGCGGTCATAAGCATTGGGTGCGGTTGGACGGAGAACATCGGATTCCTGGGTAAGTGCTGCGGGTATGTTACATAGTTGATATTTTGTAAAGGTAGCGGATATGCTGTATTAGTGGTATTTGGTGAGGGCTGTGGATGTGTTACATCGTTGGCATTCGGTGAATGCTTGACTGGTCGAGCGGATCGCATTGGGGGTCGGTATGAATTTGTCTGTGGCTGGATCGCTGGGGCGGTGTGATGAAATGGCGGTGCGGTTGGACGGACTGGTGCGGTGATTGGTCGGAATGGTGCCGGTCGTATTGGAGTTTGAACTGGGCGAGGGACTTGTTCCGTCACGAGACTCTCGAAATCTTCGATGAGTGAAGTGAGTTCGGAGAGTGTGGTGAATTCCCTTCGCTTAATATAATGTCGGTAGTCTGGTCGGAGATTCTCGTAGATTCGGTTCAGCTTTTCCTCAGGAGTGAGTGGGACGTGCCATCGCATTAGGGCTTGGATAGAGGTGATGTACTCTTTGCCCTTTTTCCTGTTTCTAATGCGATCTGCCAGTTGTGTTGCAAATCGTGGGGGAAGGAAGAAGCTTCGTTATTCTTCGCTGAAATTGTTCCAGGTATTCAAAATTAAGGTAAATCAGGTATTAAGAGTACTTGTGAGTACGAAATCGTGGGGACATTGGATGACTGTGTTGCGGTAGCCTTTGGAGCCAGTTTCGGTAGGATGTCAGCGTTGGTCGGTAATCCTATATTTCGTAAGTCCTCGCATGATTTGTAATTTTTGAGTTCGGCTGATAGTCGTTTTCGTAGTTCATCTACACTACCGGTGTGATTGATCCCACGACGATCCAATTCGTTGATTAACTCCTCTTTTCGGAGTGAGTATACCCCCGAAACACTTAGTGTGCTTTCTTCGGTTGACATGGTGCAGGTTTCGGTTCTTCGTAGTATTTAAGTGTAGGTAAATAAATACTCCTCGATTAATGTCCAAAATGTCGCTATTTTGGTTTTTGTCCTTGCTATTTTGTGTTCATCAATTGTAGATGAGAGTACAACTTTATTATTATTATTTTTAATTTTCTCGGTATCGGTCGGTCAAACGACTGTAATAGTCGTCCCTGTTCGGGCGCCAATTTTGTAATGTTGCTGCTCGGGTGACGCTCGCCGGTCACCCAGGGTCCTTTCTCCTCAATGTTACAAAATAAATAGATTGTTTTTAGATTTCTTTTGATTTTCGTTTTATTATTTCGGTTTAAATTACTATGATTACAGGCTAATATAATGTGTACGACTAATATAATGATTATAAGTTAACATACGGACTAAGGATGTGTACAAACTACGGTTCTGGCTATAAGCCAATATAATACTAATATAATATAATATATGATTACAATATGCTAATATACAGACTTATACAATAACTATATGCTTATACGGTAATGTAAAGTGCGGGGTGGTGTAGCTCCGTGACCGGTGTGTGTGCAACACAACACCGTCGGTGGATCAGCAGAACAGAGTGTACTCAAGTACAGCGTTGCTGTGAAGGGAAAAGCATACGTGATGCTATCCTCCTAATAATGGGAGTGTAGTTCAACAGGCAGTGCGTGACCATCACAGCAATGTTACTGTTGAACTAAGTGCATTTACAGAACAAAAGTAGACAATAAATACTTTTATTCTTCTGTAGGATGTAGTTCAATAACCAGAGCGTGAGCAGACACAACGTTGGTACTGAGTACACAAAAAATGCGTTTTCGAAAAGTAGAAAATACTTTTATTCTCCTGGAGATGCACTTTTATACATGCGGGGTGTAGCTCAGTAAACAGCGATTGAACAGACACAGTGTTGTTTTATTGAGTACCCTAAATGCATGTGTGCAGGAAGAAGCAATAATTTATTGCTTTAATAGTTCGGAATGAACGGTTGCTTTATGACGAATTCCTTACGTTTTGTAGAGGTGTCATATGAGGCGCAGAGGAGATATTACCACGTAATGTAGAAGTCTCTTCCTTTGTTTGTGCTTATTTGAAATGCATGTTTTACATGCCCTGGTGTATTGAGTGGTTGGGAATTATTTTCCCGCCACTACCATACTGCACTTTGCTATTGATTTTGTGTTTTGTTTTTATTTTTAGAGATTGGGTGTGTACATGTAATTGCGTTTGTGGTATATTTTGTATTAGAGATAGGGTGTGTAACGAAGGTGAGTAATCAAACTTCGTTTTATTTTTATGTTTATATTATTCAAGAACAGAAATGTGTTTGTGCATGTTGGATTCATTTTCATAATAAACTCTTAATGCAAATTCATTAGGCATGCGAATGAACCCAACCTGCACGAAGCCAAAGTTCCGAATTCTGGTTAAGCGAAACATGATCCCAGATCACCTTGAACTCAAAGTAAAAACAAACAGGTGCAGCAATGGGAATATGTTTCGCTTATCAGCAATTCATTCATTGAGCACCAATGTCCTAAAATTTCAATTTGCAACTTAGATTATTTTTTTTGTACCACTACCTGTGCAAACTGACTGTATTTTGTTGCAGTATTTTTTATTTCTTTTGGTATTAATGCGAATTAGGCCATAATTTACCTGTAGTATCATATTGTATTTTTGTACTTGGCATTAATGTTAATTAGGCAATAATCCATTTTCTTATCATTCTGTATGTATTTTTGTAGGCAATATTATTTTTATAAATACTACCGTCTTAGGGATTAATAAATCACTCATTTTTTAATCATCTAAAAAGTTTGTTGTATTTTTTATTTTGGTTAGCTATCCCTCCACCAGTGGTAAGGTGGCTAACTAATAGGATTATACTAACATATATCGGTACAAGAACCGTTTATATCCTCAACATTAGTCAAGGTACATGCACCTTGACTATTCCGTCGTTGGAACAAAAGAGTTCCATCGTTAACATTTAGTCACCCCGACGTGATCCCAGCATTCGCTTCCCCTCACCAATGGTAAGGAGTGTTTGCTGAGCGATCACAATTTAGGACACGATAAGCGTTAGCCAGGGCTTTGAACACTGGTAAAGTATTCGTCGCGTTTAAATTCATACTACGTTACTAAAAAGCGTGTGCCAGGGCTATACACCGGTACCAACGATAGCTGCATAAGGAAAAGATCTAGCCAGAAACAAACACAAGTTGAGAGGGAAAAATTGTCCCACACAATTTTTTTCACACTGTTTTGTATATATTATATTAATTTGAATAAAAGGGAAATTTGTGTACCCATTGCAAATAAAAACAGACACCATAGTATTTTTGTCTCTAGCAACATGTTTCCCACTCTCCTTGAGTGAATTGCAAAACACCCACCAAAAAATACTATCGTCTTGTGGTACACAGGAACTCCGGTTCTCCGTTCCCCTTTTTCTCTCCTCTCACACAACGCGTACACTCACCACGCATAGCTAACACGCATCATCATCAAGCGGCTGAGTGAAACAATAACAACAAGCATAAAGTACAAGACCACATAGACTGGGAATACCCAACTCATGACTAATGAGTAACGTGCCCACAATACACTCAAAAGTGCGCAGTCCTATTAGGTAACTGAGGGGAAATAGCAACGACAAGCATGCAGTACAAAACAACACAGACACCGAGTGCCCGACTAACAAACAACAACAACCTGCAGCATTACTAGACACTAGCATTACTAGACACCCGAGAGGAACAATAACAAAAAGCAAACGACACAAAATCGGAAGATCCGATCGATGTCTAATAAATAAAACAACAACAACAAGCAGGCAACACAGACTCGGAAGATCCGATCAATGTCTAATAAATAAAACCACAACAACAAGCATGCAGTACAAGACGGCGCAGACCCATAAAGAAAACAACAACAAACAACATGCAATACATGGCAGCGTACATTTCGCAACTCACAGCATTATTAGACAGCAGAGAGGTACAATAACAACAAGCAGGCAACACAGACTCGGAAGATCCGATCGGTGACAACAACAGCGAGCATGCAATACAAGACGGCACCGAATCATAAATAAAGCAACAACAAACAGCACGCAATACATGACGAACAGGAAAACCAACAAACAATAAAGGAATCGACCGTGGCAACGCTATGCCACTGGTCGATCTTATGATTTAGCGGATTTCCTTATCGTTACATCAACGGGATCTGGAACCAACAAACTATCAAGCGCAGCAATGCTAACCGGCCAAACCAAACAACAACAACACTACCAAATCCAAAGAAGTAACAACAACACACCATCGACTGATCATGCGATTTAACGGACTTTTCTATCGTAATGCCAAGGAAACAACAACAACAATACACCATCGACCGATCATGCGATTTAACGGACTTTTCTATCGTAGCATTTACGGGATTCCCTCACTCGATGGAAGAGTATAAAAGGCCAGCCATCCAAACAGTTGGTCTTCTTTCCTAGTGATCCCTCCTCCCGGCAAGAAGTTTAAGTGAAATGGTTTAAGAGTGAAATCCTTAATTTCACTTTAAACTTTACGCCAGTAATTATCCTCACGATCGAAGGTGCAAGAGTGAAATCCTTTCCTTCACATCCACGCTTTACGCTAGTAATTATCCTCACGATAGAAGGTGCAAGAGTGAAATCCTTTCCTTCACATCCACGCTTTACGCTAGTAATTATCCTCACGATCGAAGGTGCAAGAGTGAAATCCTTGTCTTCACATCCACGCTTTACGATAGTAATTATCCTCACGATCAAAGGTGCAAGAGTGAAATCCTTGTCTTCACATCCACGTTTTACACTTGTAATTATCCTCACGATCGAAGGTTCAAGAGTGAAATCCTTGCCTTCACATCCACGCTTTACGCTAGTAATTATCCTCACGATTGAAGGTGCAAGAGTGAAATCCTTGCCTTCACATCCACGCTTTACGCTAGTAATTATCCTCACGATCGAAGGTGCAAGAGTGAAATCCTTGCCTTCACATCCAGGTTCCACGCTAGTAATTATCCTATCTTCCGGACACGCGGAAAGGGGTAATAATCCCTCCTGGAGATACGCCGTTCTCGCTTAGTCATAAGCAGAACAAACACAATTCAATATTATACATAGTTTTAATGTTTTTAAGCAAATAGTAATTTTAAGTGTACAGATTAAGCGGGAAAAAGGGAAGAAATAAAAAACGATTGTATTCTATTCCCTAAACAAACAAATTCTTTTTTATTGTAACGACCTTAGTATAGAAGGGACCCTGGTCACACTGAGTTTTACCCCGGCTGGGAAAACCCCGTTACAATTGGCGCCCGAGTAGGGATCCTGGAATTTGATAGAGAAAAGAAACTATACCAATAAAGAAATAACACAATTAGATAACCACGATGGTTAAGACCAGTTGGATTTATACACTGTCAAAAGAGGAGCTGAAGAGCTACATGAGCGAGTTCCGAATCGACAGCAACGGCGCAGTGGAAGAACTAAGGAAAATATTTTTTAGCTATGTTTCGGGAAGAGACGTTACGTCGAAGGACGAGATACGCCTAAGTGAACTCGAGGAGAAGCATTCACGCAGCCCATCACCATTGCCCCTTATAATTTTGAATCCGTCTGAAGCTACGGTACGCGAAGACCCAAAGGCGATCATCAGAGCAGCATCTCCGACACCACCGGAAGTGGTTCTAACGCGAAGCAGGACGGACACGACAGTTACGTCGTATGCTCAGATAATGGACCAAGTGAGGAAGTGGTTGGTGAAGTACGATTGAAAGGCTAGAAGAACTTTCGAATGCCTACAGTTTAAACAGGGACCTCTTGCCTAGAACCATGCCGGAACTACTCCGTGACCGTGCGTTATTTTCGTTCCGCAACAACAGCCGAAAATGGGAGACCTGGAACGCCTTCACGACAGACTTTCTACAGTTTTTCCTGCCCTCCAGATACTGGGAACACCTAAAGGACAAAATTCGTCAACGCCAGCAAAAACCAAGAGGCATCGCTGGAGCAGCAGAGCCTATCAAACCCTCGCCTCGACCCAGACAACCCGAAAGGAATTTCATGGTAGCACAAAATTCGGAAGCACGAATAAATGTAATGAAAGCTTGCCTGCGATATCGCCAGGATGGACACATGAGGTGGGACTGCCGTAACCCCCAAACCATCTTCTGTAGGGACTGCGGCCTGCGAAATGTTGGGATCGTGGAATGCTGCCGGAAACGCGTCGAACGATCGGGAAACGCGCAAGGGGACCGTTACGATAGTAATCATCCTCACGATCAAAGGTGCAAGAGTGAAATCCTTGTCTTCACATCCACGTTTTACGCTAGTAATTATCCTCACGATCGAAGGTTCAAGAGTGAAATCCTTGCCTTCACATCCACGCTTTACGCTAGTAATTATCCTCACGATTGAAGGTGCAAGAGTGAAATCCTTGCCTTCACATCCACGCTTTACGCTAGTAATTATCCTCACGATCGAAGGTGCAAGGGTGAAATCCTTGCCTTCACATCCAGGTTCTACGCTAGTAATTATCCTATCTTCCGGACACGCGGAAAGGGGTAATAATCCCTCCTGGAGATACGCCGTTCTCGCTTAGTCATAAGCAGAACAAACACAATTCAATATTATACATAGTTTTAATGTTTTTAAGCAAATAGTAATTTTAATTGTACAGATTAAGCGGGAAAAAAGGAAGAAATAAAAAACGATTGTATTCTATTCCCTAAACAAACAAATTCTTTTTTATTGTAACGACCTTAGTATAGAAGGGACCCTGGTCACACTGAGTATTACCCCGGCTGGGAAAACCCCGTTACAATTGGCGCCCGAGTAGGGACCCTGGAATTTGATAGAGAAAAGAAGCTATACCAATAAAGAAATAACACAATTAGATAACCACGATGGTTAAGACCAGTTGGATTTATACACTGTCAAAAGAGGAGCTGAAGAGCTACATGAGCGAGTTCCGAATCGACAGCAACGGCGCAGTGGAAGAACTAAGGAAAATATTTTTTAGCTATGTTTCGGGAAGAGACGTTACGTCGAAGGACGAGATACGCCTAAGTGAACTCGAGGAGAAGCATTCACGCAGCCCATCACCATTGCCCCTTATAATTTTGAATCCGTCTGAAGCTACGGTACGCGAAGACCCAAAGGCGATCATCAGAGCAGCATCTCCGACACCACCGGAAGTGGTTCTAACGCGAAGCAGGACGGACACGACAGTTACGTCGTATGCTCAGATAATGGACCAAGTGAGGAAGTGGTTGGTGAAGTACGATTGAAAGGCTAGAAGAACTTTCGAATGCCTACAGTTTAAACAGGGACCTCTTGCCTAGAACCATGCCGGAACTACTCCGTGACCGTGCGTTATCTTCGTTCCGCAACAACAGCCGAAAATGGGAGACCTGGAACGCCTTCACGCCAGACTTTCTACAGTTTTTCCTGCCCTCCAGATACTGGGAACACCTAAAGGACGAAATTCGTCAACGCCAGCAAAAACCAAGAGGCATCGCTGGAGCAGCAGAGCCTATCAAACCCTCGCCTCGACCAAGACAACCCGAAAGGAATTTCATGGTAGCACAAAATTCGGAAGCACGAATAAATGTAAGGAAAGCTTGCCTGCGATATCGCCAGGATGGACACATGAGGTGGGACTGCCGTAACCCCCAAACCATCTTCTGTAGGGACTGCGGCCTGCGAAATGTTGGGATCGTGGAATGCTGCCGGAAACGCGTCGAACGATCGGGAAACGCGCAAGGGGACCGTCGAAACCGTGGTGCGTAGGAAACCCCAAGACCGAAACCCCGGACACAGTAAACTTCCTCGCATACGATTCCAACCGGATATTCGCCACCATCACCCTAGGAGGAACACCGGTAAAAGCTACGATCGACACAGGGGCTACTAGGAGTTTTGTGAGCGGAACAACAAAGGGTCTACCCATGGATGTGACATTGCGGATGGCCGAAGGAACACCTAAACTGATCCGAGAGGCCCTACAGCTAGATGTCTAGATAGGTAATAGGGAGATACAGTTTCCATTCTTGATTCTCCCATATGCAATGGACGAAGTAATCTTAGGTTTGGACTTTTTGTCACGGGTGGAGGCCCGTATAAGCGGTGGCCAGACCATAAAATTGCAACACAGAACAACGCCCACAGAACACATCCGACAATGCACCATCACTCAGGATACACCACGGACAGACCAGGATAAACTTTCAACGTTTCTGCAACAAGAATTCCAGAAATTTGAACGACTACCCGCCGTTTCCAACATCACGGAACACAGAATCGTCATGACGAACGCCCAATAAGACAGCGCCACTTCCCCCGTAATCCAACCATGCAGGAAATAATAAACACAGAAATCGACGAGTTGTTGGAAAAAGAATGTATCGAACCTTTGCATAGCCCCCACAGTGCACCCATAGTTCTCATCGAGAACTGAATGCACGATCAGTGCCCGACACATACCCCTCCCACGAATCCAACACATCCGGGAAAAGCTTCGCGGCGCCAAATTCATCAGTCTAGTCTATTCATTAAATACTTCAGACAGATGCCAGCGATTATGGCTTGGGAGTAGTCTTCACCCAGGAGATCGATGACAGTGAACGGGTCATTCCATACGCCAGCCGGCATCTAAACCCCGCAGAGAAGAATTACTCGCCGACCGAAAAGGAATGCCTGGCCATAATATGGGGAATAAGGAAGATACGGGCGTACATCGAAGGGTATAGGTTTACGGTAGTAACAGACCACCTCTCCCTCAAATGGCTAAACTCCATATCCAGCCCTTCTGGTCGGATGCACGGTGGGCACTGGAGCTGTAGCAATATACATATAACATACAATATAGGCGGGGCAAACTCAACGTCGTCGCAGACGCGCTATCAAGACAACCTCAAGAAACGCTGATGACGACCTCTGAAGAACACACCGAGCAACAGAAGTGCCACTGGCTGCAGAGGAAAATCCACCGGGTCACAGAGAATCCAGCCAAATTCCCCGACTACGTGATCGAAGGTCAACAGCTGTACCGACACATAGGGCAGCGAGCCGGAGATGAGGACGCAGCACCGTGGAAGCTGTGTGTGCCGAGCACCCTTCTAAGTCGAGTTTTGCAAGAGACCATGACAGCGCATCAGCAGGACACCTGGGTATCCGGAAGACCACGGCGAGAATATGTGGTCGCTACTATTGGCCGGGTATGTTCGCCACATTCGTCAACATGTGAAGAGATGCGAAAGTTGCCAGTGCTACAAACCCAGTCAACAGCAAGCAGCAGGAAAGATGCTTACCCAGGTGGCCGACGAACCATGGGCCACGTTGTGCAGCGACTTCGTTGGGCCACTCATCAGGTCGAAACACGGAAATACCATGCTACTAGTTTTCTTTGATCGGTTTTCGAAGTGGGTTGAACTGATCCCAATGCGATAGGCAACGACAGAAGGAGTTCAACGGGCGTTTCGCGAACGTATACTGGCCCGATTCAGCGTACCCAAGATCCTGATAACAGACAACGGGGCGCAATTCAGCAGCAGGGCATTTCGTCGATTCTTGGAGACCATGGGCATACGCCAACATTTAACAGCGCCGTACACCCCCAGGAAAACCCTACGGAAAGAGCCAACCGCACAATCAAAACGATAATTACACAACTATTAGGAAGACAACAACGCACTTGGAACGAGAAGCTGCCCGAAGTCATGCTGGCAATAAACTCGAGCGTTTAGGACTCAACGGGGTACAGTCCGGCCTTTCTGACACAAGGCCGAGAACCACGCCTCCCGCACAACCTATACGACGAGACCACCCCGGGGACAGATACGCTAGGTAAAAACCCCGAGGACCTAGAGACCCAGATGAAAGAAATCTTCGAGATCGTGTGACGGAACCTGGAACGAGCTGCAAAGAACCAAGCCCGCCACTACAATCTCAGGCGACGCCCTTGGAAGCCAGAGATCGGGAAGTTGGTACTGGTCAAACAGCATCACCTATCGAAAGCGGTGGAAGGGTTCGCCAGTAAGCTAGCGCCGCGATACGACGGACCATACTGCGTGATGGACTTCGTCTCGGCAGTCATCGTAAGGCTAAGGAGACATGGACAAAGTAAGGAACGCACAGCCCACGTCAATGAATTGAAAGACTTTCACGGAAACCCCCACCCGAACCAGAGAAGACAAACCGCATCGCAACAACAATGTCACCGCCGGCTGAACGAAGGGGTCTATCTAAACGACGTTCTGGTAGAAGGCGGACTTATGTGGCTAGAAGGAAGGATTGAGAAAAACTACCGAGAAAGGATCAAGGTTTGCAGCACGTTCCTCTTTTCGCGAATGCAACAATAAAGACCAGAGCAGCAAGAGGACCCTGAGACGATGGCCATCAGGCGACATGCACTGGTGAGTAAATGGGACCGGTGCAAGGACCTCATCAAAAAGGACTTGGTCTTAGTGCCCATTTGTGACGGCAACCACTGGTATCTCGTGGTGGTTCCCAAACCGAGCAGACCGCTCCGCGCCACCATTGACGTATATGACTCGTGGGCCAAACGCCGAGGACCGAAACCATCCAAATCATCCGCGGATATGTCATACAGCAGCACCTAGCGAAGGGGCATCCGTGGACCTGGTCCGAGTTCCAAAGCTGTTATCCAGGTCGGCATATGGATGTGCCACAGCAGCGAAATGGGGTGGATTGTGGCGCGTTCCTACTGGAAGCCGCAGAGAAAGTCTTCTCCTGTGGATTATCAGGACCCGAATCGCCAGGGCAGAAGATGTCACTGGGCAGCGCTACCAAGAAACGGGGGATGTTCGCAGCTTTCATCCGGAGGAACGCCGAACAAGCGATAAAGTTTCCAGACCTCGGACTAGACGACAACGACCTGGATGCAACATCCAAAAGAGGACTAATCGCAGTAGGCAAAGAACTCCACGCCGCACTCGCCACTGCTACCGGAGCTACAGCAGACACGATAAAAGTAGCAGCAGTAGTAGTAGCAGTAGCAGCAGCAATAGCAGCAGCAATAGCAGTAGTAGCAGCAGTAGGAGTAGAAGCAGAAACCGCAGCAGCAGCAGAAGCAGTAGCAGCGGCAGCGGAACCGACAACAAGAAGAGAAGAGGAAGTTTCATCCGGACGGACCCCACCAAGCCCGTATCAGATGAGCGTGACCCACCAAACCCTGAGGCGTCCAGGCAGCATGAAGACGTCCTGTCACTCACAGGAAGCGACACGGTGCACGATGGAGGGACCACTGCCGAAACCTTGCCCCATGAACTACAGGCCAGAATAGATGAAGCCAAGGCAAGGGTGGAAACTAGAAGGATGCGGAGAATACATTTCTTCCACACGCAGGGTAAGACTCGGTTTGGAGTGCTAGTCACTTGGAAAGGGAAAGTCAGCATCCGTCGAAGTGAGGGGGAGGTGTGAGGGAAAAATTGTCCCACACAATTTTTTCCACACTGTTTTGTATATATTATATTAATATGAATAAAAGGGAAATTTGTATACCCATTGGAAATAAAAACAGACACCATAGTATTTTTACCTCTAGCAACATGTTTTCCACTCTCCTTGAGTGAATTGCAAAACACCCACCAAAAAATACTCTCGTATTGTGGTACACAGGAACTCCGGTTCTCCGTTTCCCTTTTTCTCTCCTCTCATACAACGCGTAAACTCACCACGCATAGCTTACACGCATCATCATCAAGCGGCTGAGTGAAACAATAACAACATACTTACAGTACGAGACCACACAGACTGGGAATACCCAACTCATGCCTAATGAGTAACGCGCCCACAATACACTCAGAAGTGCGCAGTCTCATTAGGTAACTGAGGGGAAATAACAACGACAAGCATGCAGTACAAAACAACACAGACACAGAGTGCCCGACTAACTTGAAAACAACAACAACCTGCATGGCAGCACGCATGCAAAAGTCTACAGCATTACTAGACACCCGAGAGGAACAATAACAAAAAGCAAACGACACAAACTCGGAAGATCCGATCGATGTCTTATAAATAAAACAACAACAACAAGCAGGCAACACAGACTCGGAAGATCCGATCAATGTCTAATAAATAAAACCACAAAAACAAGCATGCAGTACAAGACAGCGCAGACCCATAAAGAAAACAACAACAAACAACATGCAATACATGGCAGCGTACATTTCGCAACTCACAGCATTATTAGACAGCAGAGAGGTACAATAACAACAAGCGGGCAACACAGACTCGGAAGATCCGATCGGTGACAACAACAGCGAGCATGCAATACAAGACGGCACCGAATCATAAATAAAGCAACAACAAACAGCACGCAATACATGACGAACAGGAAAACCAACAAACAATAAAGGAATCGACAGAGGCAACAACAACGCTATGCTGGTCGATCGTATGATTTAGCGGATTTCCCTATCGTTACATCAACGGGATCTGGAACCAACAAACTATCAAGCGCAGCAATGCTAACCGGCCAAACCAAACAACAACAACACTACCAAATCGAAGGAAGTAACAACAACACACCATCGACTGATCATGCGATTTAACGGACTTTTCTATCGTAATGCCAAGGAAACAACAACAACAATACACCATCGACCGATCATGCGATTTAACGGACTTTTCTATCGTAGCATTAACGGGATTCCATTACTCGATGGAAGAGTATAAAAGGCCAGCCATCCAAACAGTCGGTCTTCTTTCCTAGTGATCCCTCCTCCCGGCAACAAGTTTAAGTGAAATGGTTTAAGAGTGAAATCCTTAATTTCACTTTAAACTTTACGCCAGTAATTATCCTCACGATCGAAGGAGCAAGAGTGAAATCCTTGTCTTCACATCCACGATTTACGCCAGTAATTATCCTCACGATCAAAGGTGCAAGAGTGAAATCCTTGCCTTCACATCCACGCTTTACGATAGTAATTATCCTCACGATCGAAGGTGCAAGAGTGAAATCCTTGTCTTCACATCCACGCTTTACGCTAGTAATTATCCTCACGATCGAAGGTTCAATGTGAAATCCTTGCCTTCACATCCACGCTTTACGCTAGTAATTATCCTCACGATTGAAGGTGCAAGAGTGAAACGATCAACGTTTCTGCAACAAGAATTCCAGAAATTTGAACGACTACCCGCCGTTTCCAACATCACGGAACACAGAATCGTCATGACGAACGCCCAATAAGACAGCGCCACAGAAATCGACGAGTTGTTGGAAAAAGAATGTATCGAACCTTTACATAGCCCCCACAGCGCACCCATAGTTCTCATCGAAAACTGAATGCACGATCAGTGCCTGACACATACCCCTCCCACGAATCCAACACATCCTGGAAAAGCTTCGCGGCGCCAAATTCATCAGTCTAGTCTATTCATTAAATACTTCAGGCAGATGCCAGCGATTATGGCTTGGGAGTAGTCCTCACCCAAGAGATCGATGACAGTGAACGGGTCATTGCATACGCCAGCCGGCATCTAAACCCCGCAGAGAAGAATTACTCGCCGACCGAGAAGGAATGCCTGGCTATCATATGGGGAATAAGGAAGATACGGGCGTACATCGAAGAGTATAGGTTTACGGTAGTAACAGACCACCTCTCCCTCAAATGGCTAAACTCCATATCCAGCCCTTCTGGTCGGATTGCACGGTGGGCACTGGAGCTGTAGCAATATACATATAACATACAATATAGGCGGGGCAAACTCAACGTCGTCGCAGACGCGCTATCAAGACAACCTCAAGAAACGCTGATGACGACCTCTGAAGAACACACCGAGTAACAGAAGTGCCACTGGCTGCAGAGGAAAATCCACCAGGTCACAGAGAATCCAGCCAAATTCCCCGACTACGTGATCGAAGGTCAACAGCTGTACCGACACATAGGGCATCGAGCCGGAGATGAGGACGCAGCACCGTGGAAGCTGTGTGTGCCGAGTACCCTTCTAAGTCGAGTGTTGCAAGAGACCATGACCGCGCATCAGCAGGACACCTGGGAATCCGGAAGACCATGGCGAGAATATGTTGTCGCTACTATTGGCCGGGTATGTTTCGCGACATTCGTCAACATGTGAAGTGATGCGAAAGATGAAAGTTGTTTGATCGGTTTTCGAAGTGGGTTGAACTGATCCCAATGCGATGGGCAACGACAGAAGGAGTTCAACGGGCGTTTCGCGAACGTATACTGGCCCGATTCAGCGTACCCAAGATCCTGATAACAGACAACGGGGCGCAATTCAGCAGCAGGGCATTTCGTCGATTCTTGGAGACCATGGGCATACGCCAACATTTAACAGCGCCGTACACCCCCAGGAAAACCCTACGGAAAGAGCCAACCGCACCATCAAAACGATAATTACACAACTATTAGGAACACAACAACGCACTTGGAACGAGAAGCTGCCCGAAGTCATGCTGGCAATAAACTCGAGCGTTTAGGACTCAACGGGGTACAGTCCGGCCTTTCTGACACAAGGCCGAGAACCACGCCTCCCGCACAACCTATACGACGAGACCACCCCGGGGACAGATACGCTAGGTAAAAACCCCGAGGACCTAGAGACCCAGATGAAAGAAATCTTCGAGATCGTGTGACGGAACCTGGAACGAGCTGCAAAGAACCAAGCCCGCCACTACAATCTCAGGCGACGCCCTTGGAAGCCAGAGATCGGGAAGTTGGTACTGGTCAAACAGCATCACCTATCGAAAGCGGTGGAAGGGTTCGCCAGTAAGCTAGCGCCGCGATACGACGGACCATACTGCGTGATGGACTTCGTCTCGGCAATCATCGTAAGGCTAAGGAGACATGGACAAAGTAAGGAACGCACAGCCCACGTCAATGAATTGAAAGATTTGCACGGAAACCCTCACCCGAACCAGAGAAGACAAACCGCATCGCAACAACAATGTCACCGCCGGCTGAAAGAAGGGGTCTATCTAAACGACGTTCTGGTAGAAGGCGGACTTATGTGGCTAGAAGGAAGGATTGGGAAAAACTACCGAGAAAGGATCAAGGTTTGCAGCACGTTCCTCTTTTCGCGTATGCAACAATATAGACCAGAGCAGCAAGAGGACCCTGAGACGATGGCCATCAGGCGACATGCACTGGTGAGTAAATGGGACGGTGCAAGGACCTCATCAAAAAGGACTTGGTCTTAGTGCCCATTTGTGACGGCAACCACTGGTATCTCGTGGTGGTTCCCAAACCGAGCAGACCGCTCCGCGCCACCATTGACGTATATGACTCGTGGGCCAAACGCCGAGGACCGAAATCATCCAAATCATCCGCGGATATGTCATAGAGCAGCACCTAGCGAAGGGGCATCTGTGGACCTGGGCCGAGTTCCAAAGCTGTTATCCAGGTCGGCATATGGATGTGCCACAGCAGCGAAATGGGGTGGATTGTGGCGCGTTCCTACTGGAAGCCGCAGAGAAAGTCTTCTCCTGGGGATTATCAGGACCCGAATCGCCAGGGCAGAAGATGTCGCTGGGCAGCGCTACCAAGAAACGGGGGATGCTCGCAGCTTACATCCGGAGGAACGCCGAACAAGCGATAAAGTTTCCAGACCTCGGACTAGACGACAACGACCTGGATGCAACATCCAAAAGAGGACTAATCGCAGTAGGCAAAGAACTCCACGCCGCACTCGCCACCGCTACCGGAGCTTCAGCAGACACGATAAAAGTAGCAGCAGTAGAAGTAGCAGTAATAGTAGCAGTAGCAGCAGCAATAGCAGTAGTAGCAGCAGTAGGAGTAGCAGCAGAAACCGCAGCAGCAGCAGCAGTAGCAGCGGCAGCGGAACCGACAACAAGAAGAGAGGAGGAAGTTTCATCCGGACGGACCCCACCAAGCCCGTATCAGATGAGCGTGACCCACCAAACCCTGAGGCGTCCAGGCAGCATGAAGACGTCCTGTCACTCACATGAAGCGACACGGTGCACGATGGAGGGACCACGGCCGAAACCTTGCCCCATGAACTCCAGGCCAGAATAGATGAAGCCAAGGCAAGGGTGGAAACTAGAAGGATGCGGAGAATACATTTTTCCATACGCACGGTAGGACTCGGTTTGGAGTGCTAGTCACTTGGAAAGGGAAAGTCAGCATCCGTCGAAGTGAGGGGGAGGTGTGAGGGAAAAATTGTCCCACACAATTTTTTCCACACTGTTTTGTATATATTATATTAATATGAATAAAAGGGAAATTTGTATACCCATTGGAAATAAAAACAGACACCATAGTATTTTTGCCTCTAGCAACATGTTTTCCACTCTCCTTGAGTGAATTGCAAAACACCCACCAAAAAATACTCCAAATACCAAAAAAATACACAGGAACTCCGGTTCTCCGTTCCCCTTTTTCTCTCCTCTCACACAACGCGTAAACTCACCACGCATAGCTTACACGCATCATCATCAAGCGTCTGAGTGAAACAATAACAACATGCTTACAGTACGAGACCACACAGACTGGGAATACCCAACTCATGCCTAATGAGTAACGCGCCCACAATACACTCAGAAGTGCGCAGTCTCATTAGGTAACTGAGGGGAAATAACAACGACAAGCATGCAGTACAAAACAACACAGACACAGAGTGCCCGACTAACTTGAAAACAACAACAACCTGCATGGCAGCACGCATGCAAAAGTCTACAGCATTACTAGACACACGAGAGGAACAATAACAAAAAGCAAACGACACAAACTCGGAAGATCCGATCGATGTCTAATAAACAAAACAACAACAACAAGCAGGCAACACAGACTCGGAAGATCCGATCAATGTCTAATAAATAAAACCACAACAACAAGCATGCAGTACAAGACGGCGCAGACCCATAAAGAAAACAACAACAAACAACATGCAATACATGGCAGCGTACATTTCGCAACTCACAGCATTATTAGACAGCAGAGAGGTACAATAACAACAAGCAGACAACACAGACTCGGAAGATCAGATCGGTGACAACAACAGCGAGCATGCAATACAAGACGGCACCGAATCATAAATAAAGCAACAACAAACAGCACGCAATACATGATGAACAGGAAAACCAACAAACAATAAAGGAATCGACAGAGGCAACAACAACGTTATGCCACTGGCATAATCATCAAGCGGCTGAGTGAAACAATAACAACATGCTTACAGTACGAGACCACACAGACTGGGAATACCCAACTCATGCCTAATGAGTAACGCGCCCACAATACACTCAGAAGTGCGCAGTCTCATTAGGTAACTGAGGGGAAATAACAACGACAAGCATTAAGTACAAAACAACACAGACACAGAGTGCCCGACTAATTTGAAAACAACAACAACCTGCATGGCAGCACGCATGCAAAAGTCTACAGCATTACTAGACACCCGAGAGGAGCAATAAAAACAAGCAAACAACACAGACTCGGAAGATCCGATCGATGTCTAATAAGTAAAACAACAACGACAAGCATACAGTACAAAACAATACAGACATAGAGTGCCCGACTAACATGAAAACAACAACAACCTGCATGGCAGCACACATGCAGAAGTCTACAGCATTACTAGACACCCGATAGGAACAATAACAACAAGCAAACGACACAGACTCGGAAGATCCGATCGATGTCTAATAAATAAAACAACAACAACAAGCAGGCAACACAGACTCGGAAGATCCGATCAATGTCTAATAAATGAAACCACAACAACAAGCATGCAGTACAAGACGGCGCAGACCCATAAAGAAAACAACAACAAACAACATGCAATACATGGCAGCGTACATTTCGCAACTCACAGCATTATTAGACAGCAGAGAGGTACAATAACAACAAGCAGGCAACACAGACTCGGAAGATCCGATCTAGGAATCTAGGAAGTAACAGCAACACACCATCCACCGAACATGCGATTTAACTGTCTTTTCTATCGTAGCATTAACGGGATTCCCTCACTCGATGGAAGAGTATAAAATACCAGCAATCCAAACAGTCGGTCTTCTTTCCTAGTTAACCCACCTCCCGGCAACAAGTATAAGTGAAATGGTGCAAGAGTGAAATCCTTGCCTTCACTTTAAACTTTACGCCAGTAATTATCCTCACGATCGAAGGTGCAAGAGTGAAATCCTTGCCTTCACATCCACGCTTTACGCTAGTAATTATCCTCACGATCGAAGGTGCAAGAGTAAAATCAATCAAGGCTGGATTGGTTCTCGGCTAGAATTGAAGCGTTGGTCTTGCCAAAATTACTTTCACATCAACCAACTCAAGCAATAGACATCTCACAGTGGAAAATTCCAAAGAATATAAAATTAGTTTATTTTTTTTTTTAGATTAAGATATTTTTATTAAACATTAAAGTAATATACAATTTTTATTTAAAACTAAACTTATAACTAATATTAATATGTGTCGGCTCAACAATAGGGGCCCGACGTATTTACATTGTCTTTTTTTTTGTATTGTTTATTTTTAAACAATATTTTTTACTACTTAATCTACTACATGTTTATTTTTAAGGGAATTAAATTTTAAACAATAATTTTAAAATAAAATAAGAATGAAAAATATTAAGCGGCGTATAAACAGGGCGAAATTCAGCCTCTGTAATATTGGTTGCCCGCCTTCTCGTAGAAGGAGACATCTTGATTGTTAAAGATGTCATTGAATCTAGCATCAGTAAATCCTCTTATGTGTATGTACCGGTGACTTGGCTCGATTTCCTCGATTCGCAGTCCTTGCATCTCAGGACTTGGATGTGTTTCCAATGCGTCGACGAATTTCCTCGCCATTCGGCACAAGTGGTCAGTTATTGGCAGCAGACCTGCTGCTTCGTATAGTTTTGTAGTCGACACAAACTTATAGCTGTTTGTCACCCTCCAGAGTCCTGTACAGATCCTTAGTACCTTCCTTTCAAAAAGGGAGATCTTCTTCATCGTTGTTGGTGAGATGGTGAACCATATGGGGTAGCCATAGGTTATCACTGGCCTGATGAGTTGCTTGTAGATAAGCAGCCTGGTGTTGTTGGACAGACCGTTTCGTCTTTTAAGTAGCGGGTGCACCAAATGAAGAGCGTAGTTCACTTTTATCATTGTTTTGTCGATGTGAGAGTTAAACTTGAGCCTCTCAGTAAAGTTGATTCCCAGGTACTTAGTCTCTGACTTGGTGTTTATTGTTGTGTTATCCGGAAGGGTGATTTTTAAGGCTCTGCACCGGCTTGCGATTTTTCTTATCCTTGTTTCGGTTGCTGGTACTCGGAAGCAGATGAGTTCCGTTTTATTGGCGTTGATCTTTAGTCCCCACTTCAGGTAGTAGTCCCAAAGATTTCTGAGGTGTTCCTTCACTCTTCTGGCAGCTATCTCGGGAGAGCGGGAAACTGCATACGTTATGGAGTCATCCGCGAAGAGCATAGTCCTTGTTCCGGCTGTATTTGTGGGTTGATCCGCCGTGAAGATGCTATACAGGACTGGTCCAAGTCTGGAACCTTAAGGAACTAAAATTAGCTGATCCAAATTTCAACCGATCGGAGCATATCGACCTACTCATAGGCGCAGAACTGTATCATGAACTTCTGTCTATTGGACAAATAAGATCCAATTTCGAGATGCCCACTTTTCAAAACACGGTATTCGGGTGGATGGCAACAGGGAGAATCGGACAACTTTCAAATACATCAATTACTTGCGGTATGTGAATCGAAGACGAAAATCTGAACAAACTTATTGAACAAATTTGGACAACTGAAGAACCAGAGGAACCACAAGGAGCCCTACAACAGCAGAAAAGTGGTGTGAAAAGAACTTTGTACAGACAACTCATCGGGATATCCAAGGCCGATTTACCGTAAAACTACCATTTACAGATGATCCCACAAGGCTTAGGGAATCAAACCCCATCACCCTCCAACGGTTATATGCGTTAGAAAGACGATTAGCTAACAATAAAGAGCTTAAGCAACAATACGATAAATTCATGAACGAGTATATCACTCTAAATCACATGACAGAAGTAGCGCTTCCACCAAGGAATTCACCACACTACTTTCTTCCTCACCACTGCGTGCAAAAACCAGATAGCAGAACCACCAAGTTGAGAGTCGTATTCGACGAGTCATGCAAAACATCCTCCAATATATCGCTCAATGATATGTTGCATGTAGGCCCCAGATTCTGCTAAGATTCCGGTTACCACGGTTTGTTTTTACAGCCGATATAGAAAAAATGTATAGACAAGTGTTGCTACAAAAAAAAAAGAGAAAGTACCAGTTGATTCTGTGGATAAAGGAAGTATCAGAACCTGTAAAATGTTATCAGATGAACACCGTGACCTACGGCACATGATCTGCCCCTATTTATTAATAAAATGTTTACAACAGCTCTCTCAAGAAACAACTAAATGCCACCCTTCGGCAGCAAGATACTTCAACACTATTTCTACGTAGACGACGTCATTACAGGTACAAACAGTCTTTCCACTGCTCTGAAAAAGGCAAAGGCAATTGATTGACGTGCTTCAGGGAGCAGGATTCAAACTGCGCAAGTGGTGCGCAAATCACCCGCGGCTACTACAAAATTTCGGTTCAGAGGATAAAGAAGTACAGCTAGACTGGATGACTCAGAAGACAACTTGGCTGCCTAAGGTAGAAGATGAGAATTACGACGCCAAAGTCACAAAAAGAAAGGTCTCATCAGAAATAGCACGAATATTTGATCCACTTGGAATTATGGCTCCAGTGGTAATCACCGCAAAAATCTGTCTGCAACAATTGTGGAAATTAAAATTAGATTGGGATGAAGCTCTACCTCAGGAATTGCATTCACAATGGTCAAGATTCCATGACGACCCCAAGGCAATAAGTATCATCAGGATTCCACGACACATATTTTCACACCAGACTCCAGAAGTAAAACAAGTTCACGTTTTCGCTGATGCATCCGAAACGGCGTATGGAGCCTCCATCTATATACGATTTACGATTGGTCACGGAGCCAACATAGTGCGATTGTTGTGCGCTAAATCTCGTGTAGCATCACTTGAGAAGGAAAAGTTTAAGAAGCCGACCATTCCACGGCTAGAATTGTGCGCCGCCAAACTAGCAACGGATCTTGCCAATCGAATAAAAAGAGATATTGGATATGAAGATGCTCCTACGTATTTTTGGAGTGACTCTGAAATTGTCTTGGCTTGGATCAATTCCTCCGAGAAATCCCTCCCAACGTTCATTGCTAACAGAGTATCTTCGATAAAGGTAAGTACCACACCACAACAATGGAGTCACGTAAAATCCAAGGAGAAGCTGATTTACTTACACGATTAATTACTCCGGAAAGGTTGAAGGAATGCAATCTTTAGTTTTACGGTCCCCTATTCGTTCATGGTCAAGAATCATCATGGCCAAAACTTTACAACAAATCGGCATTATCTGAGCAGCAGCAGCAGCAGCATAACAACTAATTATAAGGAGTTAGGTCACTTTATCTACGAAATCAAGCATGGAAACTCATTTCAAAGGGTCCAGCGGATCACTGCGTACATATTAAGATTCGTCAGCAAACTTAAAGGGCGTGAAGGGAAGACAAGCAGTAAAAGAGAACTATCCAGCCAAGAATTAACAGACTCGCTTCATACCATTCTAAGACTTCTGCAGAAAGAGGAGTTCAATTCCGATATCGCCCATCTTAAACGATACAGCACCCTTTTTGGATACAAATGATATTATGCGGGTTGAAGGAAGACTAGAAGCATCAGCGCTTTCATACGATGCAAAACATCCTATCTTACTTCCTTACGGACATCCTTTCACAAAAATGATAATGACAGAGATTCATTGCAAAAATAAGCACATTGGACCACAGACTCTTTTGGACATAACTATACAACGATTCTGGCCGATCGAAGGTAAAACTATTGCCAGATCTATAGTGCAAAACTGCATTCGGTGCACAAAAGCAAAACCCAAGTTGCTCTCTCAGATGATGGGCAGTTTACCCGCCGATCGAGTTCAACCAGCACGGCCTTTCATCAATTCACGAGTGGACTTTTGCGGGCCGATATGGATTCACTAACATGGTAGAGGAAGTCGACCACAAAAGGGGTACATCGCAATATTCTGCTGCTTTGCTACTAAAGCTGTTCACCTGGAGATCGTTAGTTCTTTAACAACGGAAGCCTTTATAGGAGCACTGAAACGTTTCATGGGAAGACGAGGCCACGTTCGTAACCTATACTATGATAATGCGACTAATTTTGTTGGAACTAGAAATCAGCTTCAGAACCTTAGCAAGACCGTATATTCCACGCAAGGTCAAGAATCAATCACCATTTCATTCGATTTCCATTTCATTCCACCTCGATCTCCCCACTTCGGCGGATTATGGGAAGCTTCCGTTAAATCAGCAAAACATTTACTATATCAAAACGTGTCATCAGAACCCTTAACATATGAAGAATTTGAGACCGTAATGATTGAAATTGAGGCAATTCTTAATTCACGGCCATTAACATCGCTTTCTTCAGATCCAAATGATCTCACCGCACCCACTCCTGGTCACTTCCTAATCGGTGAACCACTGACAGCACCGATTGAAGCAACTCTAAAAATATGAATGTCAACCTACCGACACGATGGAAATTAGTGACGCACCTAAAAAGTGAATTTTGGCGCAGATGGTCTAGGGAATATCTAAATGGATTGCAGCAACGGGTTAAATGGAAACAGCAAAAACCAAACTTACAACCCGGAGCCATAGTTCTAATTAAAGAAGATAACACCCCATTGATGAAATAGCCACTCGGACGAGTCATTAAAACTCACATTGGAGAGAATGGCCAGGTCCGCGTAGCATACGTCAAAACATCAACCAGCATTCTTCAGCGAGCGATTCACAAACTTGCTCCACTTCAACTTAATGATGAAACCCCAAAACAGGAACTACCACATCATTTTGAATGTCACACAAAAAGAAAGGCAGCAGAATCAACATCTCAAATCACAGGGGAGTCAACGAACAATGACCGTCACAGAGAAAATGTCGAAAATCATACGGCTCGGCAATGTTATCCATCTTGATAGAATGCCTGATCGTACCACTCACATGTAGTTACCCAGTGGAAGTCAGCCAATTTCCATCTAAGCTAGGCCTTCATTTTGAAGCTCTAGGAACAGCAAATTTGGCAGCCAACGAATGGAACCTGGTGGTATACTATGGACTAACACCATACTGGACTGAATTCCATGAGCTCAAAAGGAATTAAATCTTTGCGACAACTCTGCCAGGTGATACCGCAAGAATCTCAAGAATTAAACATCAATAATAGACTCAACTTTAAACATTACAAAGGGCAACCAGTTAAGTGTTCAAGAAAAATTTAGAGCGTTGAACGAGCAAATTAATCAAATAACTGCGCATGCCACTCAAGAAGAACTAACTAGTACGTTTCTTTCCTTATCCATCGAACTGACGCTAATCATGTGCAACATACAACGAATACAAGCCTTGCTAATCAGAGTGCTAATCGACACAAACCATGGAAAGATAAGCCCTCTTCTATTAGTGGTATCGTTAACAACCACGTGATCTTCCAAATCAAAATTCCTCTTGTCAATATAGAAGTGTTTGAGATATTCAGAATATTGGCCATACCTAAATTTAAAAACGGCTCCCTAATTGCAATCAACCCAGATTCATACCACCTAATCATAAGTCCACACCGCGATCAATACTATCCAATAACGGAGCAGGAATTGGCAATGTGCTCAACAACGGAACCATCCACTTATATCTGCGAGCAAACAAAGCCGCTCTACCGCAAGAAGGCTTATGTACGTACATGCGAGGTTGACTTACTGAAAAATATGCCGTTACCAAAACAATGCAAGATAACTGAGCTCACAGAAAATCAGGTATGGATCCGATTGTCGCACACCATGAATGGAATTACGCCCTCAGAAAGAAGACAACCATCAACACTGTATGTGGCAATGAGATTTCACCAAAAACGCTGAAGGGCTCTGGCCTTTTAAAAATTCAGCCCAACTGCCTCAAGATCTCTTAACATTCCAAGGACTTAAATCTATACCAGTATCGGCAAATCATCCTATACCAAACTGGTCAATCTAACGGACATCGCAATACCAAGCAATCGAATCCCAACTAACGAGTATTCATCGGCAGATCAACTTCAATTGGCAGAAATTGAAAGGTTGAGGCAAGAAATCAAGCAACTTACTTCCAACAGAAATGCCATACAAAATAAGCAACCACGACCTTCACCAGTACTCCGTGGCATACTTAGGACTTACTTTAACGGTATCAGCAATCATCTTCTGGAGATGGAACACAAGGAAGACAAACAAACCTAGCAAACCATCGCCATCAGGACCTTTCCCCAGAATACGTCGAAAATTCAGCCTACCTAGCGACGAAATCTGTTGAATGGCTGCATTCAACGGGGGGGAATATGTTCAAGAACAGATATGTGTTTGTGCATGTAGGATTTATCACTACATAGTATAAAACAAAGTCTCTTTCTCTGTCCCTGTATCCCTATGTATGCTTAGATCTTTAAAACTACGCAACGGATTTTGAACCCTACCCTACGAGATTTATCAAAATAATGTACTGAAAAGGTCTACAGAAAACTCCGCGATGGTATATGTCTATCTTTATATATATATCTTAATAATATTTTTTTTGCTATTATTACTAAACTGCGTTTAAGGCACTGACTGACTGACTGGCACTGATTTAAAAAAAAAAAAAAAACTACCAAAGCACTGCGTTCAAATCCACGAACCGGCAACAATACTTTTTGGAAAAAAATTTTTTTTTTTGAATCTACCAAACGGTGTGTGGACATAAGTTTAAATTCATACCAATATCTCACAATTGGAAACTGAGATAAGCACTACTGGGATATATCAACTCAAAAAGGATGAGTTAATAGATAGATGAGCTACGCAAACGGCTATCCTCCGACCTGAAACGCCATAAATCACATAAAGACCTACGAGCGATGGAAGTACCCTCCTCCACTAGCAAATACCATATAAAGCCTCCTAGTGTAAAAGAAACACCCTCCATCATAATCCCACCAGAAGACACCAGAGATTATGGATAAGTTCCGCAAATGGAACGTCCTATACGAAGGCACCAGTAAGCCACTCGAATCGATCGTGCGGGTGGAAGAACGGGCTGAATCCTACCAGATACCAATTGATAGAATAGTCCGAACGTTACCACAACTATTAAAATCCACCGCTTTAGTCTGGGATTGTAACAATAAAGAATTTGGAACGCATTCCATAGGGAGCTGCGCCAGTTCTTTCTGCCGCCCCGTTGCTCGACCGCATACGACACATAACACAGACCACCAAGGAAAAAGGCAAAGACTTCATCACGGCTATCCAAGCGCTGATGCGATGGCAGGTCTCGCTAGCTAGCAAGGAAAAACTGGAAAGGATCTATGACAATCTTCGACCAGAATATAGACACTACATCAAGAGGCACGAGTTCTCGTCATTGGCTGAACTCACTGCATTGGTAGAAGATTACGAATCTCTGGTAAATGAACCACCGGCACCGAGACCAAATGGACCACCCGTTCGACCACCTATACCATGATACCGCCAACACGCTGTTCCAAGCCGACCGCCAATACAACAATTCCAGCAAGCCGGTAATCAAAACCAGCCTGTGATACCACCGTTCCGATCGCCAATACAACTATTCCAGCCAGCCGGTAATCCAAGCCAGCCTGTGATACCACCGTTCCGACCCCCAATTAACTCCAACCGACCTGCACCAACCCCGGGTGTACAGGGTTTTTCAATAAGAGCACTTCAACTTTTTTTTTGAATAAAACACCAACTGTTCGACTTTTAACTAACTTTTTTTTTTATTAACGAACTTGAACATATACATATGATACATTTAAGTATGAAACTCGATTTCTTTTGCATGACCACCGCGTGCACGTTTTGCGAAGTCCAATCTTTGAACCCAATTTTCGACCACTCTTTCGCATAAATCGGCAGAAATTCCAGCAATTTCACGTTCAATATTGGCTCTGAGCTCTTGTAACGTCGCCGGCTTATTGGCATAGACCAATGACTTCACATAACCCCAAAGAAAATAATCTAGAGGTGTCAAATCACACGAGCGCGGCGGCCACTGAACGGGCCCATTTCGCGAAATAACACGCTCATCGAACTTAGTCTTCAATGACGCGATTGTATCGTGTGCTGTGTGGCATGTGGCCCCGTCCTGCTGAAACCACATGTCTTCCAAGTCCATTCCATTCAATTGCGGCCAAAAAAAATCGTTTATCATATCGCGGTACCGATTTCCATTAACAGTAACGTGGCGATCGTTATCGTCGATGAAAAAATATGGCCCAATGACGCCGCCGGCATGTAATCCGCACCAAACAGTGACTTTTTCGGGATGCAACGGTGCCTCATGAATCACGTGTGGGTTGCTTTCTGCCCAGTAACGCATATTTTGCTTGTTGACAAATCCTTCTAGCCAAAAGTGAGCCTCATCGCTGAAGATGATTTTTCGGCAAATGATTTTTTAAAGTAACGGCAACAGAACGATTATTTTGATAAAAAATTTGCACGATTTGTAATCGCTGTTCACATGTGTAGCGTTCTATAATGAAATGTATACTAATGAAGTTTCCAAATGATAAAAGAACAATAAAAAATATGGCGTGGTTCGCCGTTCCTATTGGAGAAAAGTTGAAGCGCACCTGTTGAAACACCCGATACCTAGGCCATTCCGCCAAATACCTACCCACCAGATGCCCACCAGTCACTATGACCGCCGTACCTGCTGCTGGTCCTGTCGTCAAGCCGGACATACACGCCAAGAGTGCCGAAACCGACGGCTATTTTGTTCTCACTGCGGGACAGAAGGTACCCAGAGCCAATGCTGTCAATATAAGGCGGGAAATGCCAGCGGGCCGTCCTATCAAAGGAGGTATTAGACGAACACCACCACCACACCCTGTCTCACCTCCTACACGCTTCCCATTGAATTTTGTGGTAAATCGTTTACCGCGGTAATAGATATAGGCGCCGTGCGGTCATGCATCGGTAACGAGGTACAAAAGTTATGCGATGCGCAGCAAATACCAGTCAGACCAGTCAACATCACGTTCGTCCTAGCCCATCAGTCCACCGTTACCGCCCATCAGGCATATTCATTTGATATACGATACATGAACCGACCGTTTCTGCAAGAATTCCTATATATCCCAACACTGATTTACAAAATATTAATCGGAACGGATTTTTTTAGCCAAAAATGGCTTTACGATGAATCAAGGAGAGGAAGTAATAAGGGCGCAAGTCAAACCGAGTTTACCAAGCATTTTGAATCTACAGACCGAAGAGCAACAACTACATAAATTCTTAGACATGGAACTACCGGCGTTTGAAAAATATAAGGGATTAACGACCCTAACCGAGCACGAAATAAGATTAAAGCATAACCGACCCCTCAAACAACGATACATGCTCAGAAACACTGCGATGCAAAAGATCATTAACGAAGAAATCGACCAAGTCCAAGCGGAGGGTAGAATAGAAACGTCTAGAAGCCCCTACAATTCCCCTATTGTTCTGGTGAAGAAGAAACAAGGTACGTGGAGGCTATGCGTGGACTACCGTCAGTTGAATGATATATCAATCAAAGACGCCCCAGATCAATCACATATTAGATAAATTGAAGGGAGCAAGATAAATCTCGACCATCGATCTAAAGCAGGGATATTGGAAATTCCACTGAAACCGTCCAGCGACCGTACACTGCGTTCACCGTACCGGGAAGAGGATTATTCCAATGGAAAGTAATGCCATTCGTATTGAATTCAGCGCCGGCCACCTTTCAACGTGTGCTTGATCAAATAATCAGCCCCGAGCTGGATCCATTCGCTTTTGTATATCTAGACGATATAATCGTCATAGGCCGCACATTTGCCGAACACATGACCGCTCTCACTAAAAATTAACCCGGATAAAAGCGAGTTCCGAACTTAAATGCCTAGGACATACGGTCAATCACCAGGGTATACACACTGACCCGAGCTAAATCGAGGCTATCAGAAATTTACTAGCCCCCAAAAATATCAAAGAACTACGAAGAGTTCTCGGAATAGCCTCGATACTTAAAGAAAAACTTACCGAATTTCCGATACTCGCCTGCCCTGACTTTACAAAACCGTTCCTCCTTAAAACCAATGCCAGCTCTGACGGACTCGGTGCTGTGCTCTCACAAAACTTAGAGAACCAGGAACACGTCATTGTGTACGCTAGCCGCACACTCACCGATGCCGAAAGAAATTACTCGGTCACTGAGAAAGAGTGCTTAGCAGTACGATTTCGAAATTCGCTAAAGGAAGGGGTCGCTTAATACCGTCGCTGATGTTTTATCCCGTCAGCCAACACAAAGCCCACCGGTTCGCTTACTATAACCGACTACGCAGAGATGCCCATGGTACGACTCAGAGTTCCTACTCGCAAAACATAAACCTGAGGAAAACCCGAATATCAGATCTCCGAAGGGACCTTATACCGACACATCTTCAATCCTACCTGCCACACCAAACCCAGCTCAGCCGCTTGGAAGATTTTCGTACCGAAGCCTTTACGTCAGCAAGTACTGAGAGAGAACTACAACGATATAACTGCTGGTCACGAGTCGCGAAAACTATTGCGCGCATTGTGCAATCATATTTTTGGCCCGGACACCGATTTACACCACCGTTCACACCACAAGCAAATCCGACCGAACGGATGAATCGGGTGATAAAGACCATGATCTCCCAGTACATCCGACAAGACCATCGAAAATGGGACGATCACCTACCAGAATTGATGCTGGCAATAAATACTAGCAAACACGAAACGACAGGTTACTCCACCGCATACCTGAATTTCGGTCGCGAAGTTCGATAGCCAACAACTCCCGATATTTCCCTGAACCACAGGCCCAGTACCTCCGAACATATGAAGACGCTACACGACATCTTTAAACTGGTCCAGCTAAATATGGTCAAAGCAGCAACACAGTAGAAACATTATTACGACCTCCGACGCCGACCATGGTCCCCAGCTATCGGAGAATTAGTATACTACCGCCACGGACCGCTCTCGTCTACTGCCGACCAGTTTGCAGCCAAGCTCCCACCCAGATTTGTCGGACCATACCACATATACCGAAAAATCTCACCAGTAGTCTATCTATTAGAAGGCGATCAAAAGAGAAAAATTACGGCACACGTGAAAGATATAAAACAAATAAATATCAACGACGCATCCCCTACAGCTAATGCTCACGTTGTAGCTAACCACGGCCAGACATCCGAAGCAGTAACAACCGAATCGCCCAACAGATCAGTCAAAACCAAGTCACCAGCCAGACCAGTCGCAAGTACCACAATGGAAGCAAAACAACCAAGTTTACCACCAAGGCTCCCGCACCAGGCTCCCACCGGCACCATTGCCAACACCAGCCAGATTAACAGTACCGACCATCGTCCGAGCACAGGCTTGGAAGAAACATAGTCATAGAATAGCAGAAACATAGCATAGTCACCACCACCAAAATGCTCACTCACAGCAAACGAGCTACATAATTTATGCAGGATAGCTCCGAGGCTGAAAGGTACCGCCGCTACCGCTTTCCCATTTTTACCGCAACCAAAGGGAGCTGCCGACGTCTCAATACTCCTCGACCGTATTTAAGCCACGTTATATTTTTCTCTCCCCCCCCCACGGAGTGGGAGGGAAATGTAACGATGCTAGCCATATGCCATATAACAGATGGGGAAAAAGGAAAATTAATATTTTTTTTTAACAAACTTAAATTAGAACTGGCAAATAATAGCCAGAAAACAAGGCGGAACACCCAATCAGTGGGTGGGTAAAAGCTAAAGAAATCTTAAAAACAAACAATTTTCCAAGTCCAAAAATATTGTATTATTTAAATTAAAATATAAACAACTTAACATAATTAATATAGATAACAAAATAATTATCAAAGATTAACAAAGTATCCTCACACATATTTCATTTAAAAAGCAAATCTACAAGAGTCACCGATAACTAAATCAATGACAACTTTGTTTAATTTGTCTTTTTTTTTTGAGCTAGGTGTCCTGACCACCGGAGCCTACCGAACCTAATTCCTTTGACGATGTCTATGTAACGCTCGTATATATCATCATTATAGACTCTCCGGAATCGTCCTTCCTTACATACGGGGCCAATGTCACTAATTCAAATTCCACTATTTTAATTGGATCTTCTACTCGTAGACGAGTTTTGCTCTCATTTGCCCCAGATTTCGTGCCGCCCTCTTGATCTGTATGAAAACTTCCTGTTCAGGGGCGGCTAGGCGGCTTTAAAGTCAATAAAAAGATGGTGTAGGTAGTGAGTTTTGAAACTTTAGACATTTTTCCATTACCTGCCTAAGGGTGTATATCTGATCAGTTGTTGATTTGCTTGGGACGAAGCCACACTGGCATGGACCGATGATGACTTTAGCGTATGGGGCTATCCTATCTTGAAGGATAGAGAAGAAAATCTTATACGCGGTACTCAACAACTTTATACTACGATAATGCATGTTGTGATATTTTCTTTCTTATGTATAGGGCCAGTTTTCTGGCACCGCTTCTTCCTCCAAAACTTCCACTATTAGTTCATGGATTGCTTGGTGTATTGCGGGACCTCCTGTTTTAATCAGCTCCACTGGGATACCATCTGATCCGGGGGCCTTATTATTTATGAGCCGATTTATCGCTCTGCTAACTTCATCTATGCTTAGTGGCGGCAGCATAGTGTGGGCTTCCTCAGTTAGCTGGCCATTAAGCAACTCATGAAAGTGCTCTTCCCATCGCTCTAAGATGCCTTTGAGATCGACAATCAGATTATTCTCTTTTCTTTGCAGTATGTGCAACTCAGTGTAATTTGCGTCATACCGCGGATTCTTTGATAGAACTTCCGCGACTAGTGGGGTCGTGTAATGTTCTAGTTCACAGACGAGATTCTTCGCCGGTGAACTGTTTTTACACGCCTTCTGAGAGCTTTATATTTATCTTCGCGTTCCTTGTTCTATGAGATTGTTGCTATGCTCGTTACGCAACATCCTTACGTTCAGTCGCTAGCTTACATTCGTCATCGAAGCAGTCGTTCCGATCTCTACGACTACTGCCCAAGATGGAGCCAGCAGTACTAATGACAGTATTCTTTACGCCCGGCATCTCAGCCCCAGTATTTAGGGCAGCATTTAGGGGGAGTCCTATTGATTGACCGTAGTTGTTTTTGGTCTCTTCGTTGCGAAGGGCAGCCGTGTTAACTAGAGTCTGATTCGCGGATTCTGTCTTTCTTGATGGTGCAATCCACGCTGGGAACGCCACACCAACAAGATAGTGGTGCGATTCGATGTTGGCACCTCGGTACGTTCGCACCATCATCAGGTTCAATCTGTGGCGGCGGTCAGCACCAACCAGATATAGGTTGCGAGAGGTGATAGACAGGTGGCTTTGTGGACATTTTTACGCGAAAACCTTGTACTCGCAACGACCAAATTATTGCTTGCTGCCATCTTTATGACTCGTTGTCCATTGTCATTAGTGTTCTCGCGTAAGCTATGGGTGCCAATGTACTCCCTGAATATTGGCTCCCTACCTATTTTGGCATGGCGGTCAGCCATCAGCAGAAATAGGGGGAATAACACAGAATTCTCTAGAATTGCATGTGGCCGTAACTATCTCTGACTGGTGGAAGTGCGATCAAACCTCCACGTGGTGGCCGCTGGTAATTTTCCTCCAATGCAGGAAAAGCTGAATGATCGGGCTAGTCCCTTCAAAGTAAGGTTGGCGCGAGGCCAATAACCTCGCCTGTAAAAAAATTATTATTACGGAACCCAAAATCAGCCTCGGATACACTGATGAACGACGACGACCACGGCAACGAAAACGGCTAAACGATTTAAGAATTTTCTCATGGAA
Source organism: Nephrocerus scutellatus (assembly GCA_947095585.1). NCBI lineage: Eukaryota > Metazoa > Arthropoda > Insecta > Diptera > Pipunculidae > Nephrocerus > Nephrocerus scutellatus. Next base: position 66,518,982 of record OX352762.1, read on the forward strand.
CGTACGCTCACTGTATAGAGCTCGAGCTGCACAGCAGCTAGCCGATACCCTGTCCAAATATAATGCTGACTTAACAGCAATTCAGGAGATACGGTGGACAGGGAATGGTGTCTTACAAAAATCAGAATATGACATTTATTACAGCTGTCATGCAAGACATCATGTGCTCGGGGTTGGGTTTCTAGTCAGCAAAAGAATGAAACCAACCGTTATCGGCTTTAATGCAGTAAAGGAACGGCTATGCACCCTTCGCTTGCGGGGCAAATTTAAAAACATAAGCCTCATAAACGTTCACGCACCTACAGAGGATTCCCCAGATGACGAAAAAGAAGAATTCTTTGAATCAGTCGAACGGGAACTCCATGCCTGCCCTCAGTATGATGTAAAAATCATTCTGGGGGATATCAATGCTAAAATAGGTAGGGAGCCAGTATTCAGATAATACATTGGCACCCACAGCTTACACGAGAACACTAATGACAATGGACAACGAGTCATAGAGACGGCAGCAAGCAATAATTTGGTCGTTGCGAGTACAAGGTTTGCGCGTAAAAATATCCACAAAGCCACCTGGGTATCTCCCGATGGAGCCACTCGCAACCAGATAGACCACTTGATAGACCGCCGCCACAACCCGAACCTGATGACGGTACGAACGTACCGAGGTGCCAACGTCGACTCGGACCACTATCTTGTTGGTATGGTGCTCCGAGCGCGGATTGCATCATCACGGAAGACTGCATCCGCGAATCAGAGAATCAGATGAAGAGACCAGAAACAACTACGGTAAAGCGTTAGGACTCGCCCTAAATGCAGGGAGAGTAAGTCCTGGGGCTGAGATGTCGGGCGTAGAAGAGAAATGGACACGCCTTAAGAATACTGTCATTATTACTGCTGACTCCATCTTAGGCAGTAGTCGTAGAGATCGAAACGACTGGTTCGATGACGTATGTAAGCTAGCGAAGAATGTTGCGTACCGAGCAATGCAACAATCTCATAGAACGCGGGCACGCGAAGATGAATATAAAGAGCTCAGAAGATATGAAAAAACAGTTCACCGGCGAAAGAAAGCAGCCTGGGAGAAGAATCTCGTCCGTGAACTGGAACAGTACAGAGAGCAAGGACCGCACCAGGCGCGGAAGTTCTTCCAAAGAGTCCGCGGTATGACGCAATATACACCGCGTTGCATATACCGCAAGGACAAAGAGGATAATCTCCGATCGCCGATCTTAAAGACGTCTTAGAGCGATGCGAAGAGCACTTTCATGAGTTGCTAAATGGCCAGCTAACTGAAGAATTGGAGGCTCCACCAATGACCGAAGATCATACTATGCTGCCGCCACCAAGCAGAGTCGAAGTTAGCAGAGCGATAAATCGGCTCAAAAATAATAAGGCCCCGGGATCTGATGGGATCCCAGCGGAACTGATAAAAATAGGAGGCCCCACATTACACCAAGCAATTCATGAAATAATAGTGCAAGTATAGGAAGAAGAAGTTATGCCAGAAGATTGGCAAAGAGGCATCCTGTGCCCCATACATAAGAAGGGAGATATCACAAAATGCAGCAATTATCGCGGTATAACGTTGTTGAGTACCGCGTATAAGATTTTCTCCGCTATCCTTCAAGACAGGATAGCCCCATACGCTAAAGTCATCATTGGTCCATACCAGTGTGGCTTCATGCCAGGCAAATCAACAACTCATCAGATTTACACCCCAAGGCAGGTGGTGGAAAAATGTCTAGAGTTTCAAAACTCACTACACCATATTTTTATAAACTTTAAAGCCGCCTATGATAGCATAGCCTGAGTAGAACTTTATAAAGCGATGAGAGAATTCGGCATCCCAAATAAACTAACACGACTATGTAGGTTGGCCATGACCAATGTTATAAGCCAAGTAAAAATATTCGGATCACTATCAAGCCCATTCAACATCTATAACGGGCTCCGACAACCTGGCGTTGGAGAAAGTGATCCGAGACTCTGACGTAACGGCGAGAGGAACAATCCTCTATAGGTCCATTCAGATACTGGCTTACGCAGACGATATTGACATCGTTGGTAGAAACCAAAGAGCTGTACAGGAAGCTTTCATCCAGATAGAGCAGGCGGCACGAAATCTGGGGCTGCACATAAATGAGAGCAAAAAGTACATGGTGGCCACGTCTGCAAGTAGAAGATCCATTATTGGTCCCACAATTCAGATAGTGGAGCGCGAATTTGAATTAGCGCAATCCTTTAACTATCTCGGGTCAACTATAGCAGCCGAGAACAGCATGGAACCAGAAATACGCGCACGGTTGCTTAAAGCCAACAACTCTTTAAATCCAGGAACTTAACCATAACATCCAAGCTGCTGATATATAAGACAATGGTCATACCAGTACCTACTATGGACCATATGGATCCGAGACTTGGGTGCTTAGCAAAAAGCATTGTGACCTCTTAGCCGCGTTCGAGAGAAAAGTCTTACGGAAAATTGTTGGCCCCGTATGTGAGGAACGACGATTCCGGAGACTCTATAATGATGAGATCTACGAGCGTTACCGCGATGTCGACGTCGTGAAGAAAATTAAGCTTGGTAGGCTCCGGTGGGCAGGACACCTAGCTCGCATGAGCGAAGAGGATCCTGCTCGGAAAGTCCTTTGCGGTAGGATTTAAGGAACACGACAGCGAAGCCGGCCAAGCCTACGCTGGAAGGATGGCGTAGACCGGGACGCCCAGAGTTTAGGGATGACAAACTGGATGACATCGGCTCGAAATCGGGACTAGAGGAGAGACTTTTTACGGGAGGCCAGGACCGGACCCCGGTTGTAGGGCCAAATATGATGATGATGACCTATTTTGGCATGCATATCCCAAAGAATTATGTTTACGTCATACTGAGGACAGTCATAAAGTTCCCGTTTGACTGATTCAAAGAATTCTTCTTTTTCATCATCTGGGGAATCCTCTGTAGAACGTTTATGAGGGTTATGTTTTATGTTTTTGGATGTACGTTTCATGAGAAAATTCTTAAATCGTTTAGCGGTTTTCGTTGCCGTGATCGTAGTCGTTTATCAGTTCATTTAGTATCATTTAGCTTTTCCTGTATTTGGAGGAAAATTACCGGCGGCCACCACGTAGAGGTTTGATCGCATATCCACCAGTCAGAGATAGTTACGGCCACCTGCAATTCTAGAGAGATCTGTGTTTATTCGCCCTATTCTGCTGATGGCTGACCGCCCCACACAACTTAGAGAGCTGAAATTTTGTGAGTGTGTAAGTCCAAAATAGCATTTTTTATATTCCACATATGACGCGTGTCATGGGTTGAAATCGCGTTTTTTTATAATAGTCGAGGTCTTTTTTTGAGTCACATTATTATTCACGTGATTGTGTTACATTTTTAAAATTTGGGAACTAAGTCATTTCTTCACCGATTTGTATGAGTTATATTAGAGTCTTTTGGACAGACCAGAGAGGTAAGGATAGCGTAAATCCAATAACGAATGGTTACTATATGGATTCTACAGAGCGGATATGAAACTGATGAAAACATCGTTCTCATATTCTTCATAAAATGTTAGTGGTACGTATTCAATGACAGGATTATTCAGCATACCTGCCGCCTCCTAAACACGAATATGTAATTTTTGTTACACTTTCTGACGATTTCATTAAAGACCTTATCAATGATTCGGATAAAGTAACTTCTACTGATTCTGAAGCGAGCTGCGAATAACTTAAATCCTCCAAAATTAGTAATGCTCGTGACATTTTTACAAGAATGCAAATGCATTGGCGATAAAGTGGTGGTATTTTCTCAATCTCTGCAGTCTTTAGATGTAATTCAACACTTCATACGATTAGTCGAGTAGAAAATAAAAGGTTTAAAATTGACGAAAACGTAGCAGGATTTTGGATGGCGAGACTCGACTATTTTCGTCTAGATGGATCACGGACAGTAGATAACAGATAGATTATGTGAAGGAAATTTAATGATATACAATCAAGATTGGTTTTAATATCCACAAAAGCGGACGGCCATGGAACAGCGAACCAAGTCAAAATCTTTGACGTCTCTTGGAATCCCCCACATGATACACAAAGTATTTTTCGAGTTCATCGTTTTGGACAAAAAAAGCCTTGCTACCTTTATAGGTCAATTGCTCTGGGTGTCATGGAAGAAAAGGTTTATGAATGTCAGGTTATAAAATAAGCCACAGTTAAACGGGTTATCGAGGAACAGCAAGTTAGTAGGCATTACAACCAATGCTACCTTTTTTAGTTATACTCCCAGAACTAAAACAGACTTCGCAAAGAAAAATTCCGAAGTTACCTAAGGACCGATTGTTTCCTGAAGTGCTTAGTGATTATAAGAACCTAATTTGTAATATCACGAACACGATTCCTTGCTGGAAGTTGAGGGAAGCCAAAATCTTAACGAAGACGAAAGAAAAGCAGCTTGGTCAGAATATGTAGCTGAACAAAATAGACCACAACCGTCTCACCAATACCTAGCTTACGATCGACAAAATTACGGAAACTATGGCAACGCTTCAGGAGGTTTAACTTCAAATAAAATCTTTGGGATTAGATCTGATATACCTCTTAGGCTGTTGAACATAAAAATAACTCAAGAACATATTTAAATGATATATAGATACATATAATTGCAATACTATGGCAGTTATATTGAAATTATGATGATATATATATATATATATATATATATATATATATATATATATATATATATATATATATATATATAGGTGGGAGATGTTGTGAAAGTTTCACAACAACAGTTTCGTGTGTTTTGCCCAAAGGCTGTATTGCCCTTCTGGAACATTTCGGCAGATATATTGAAATGCTGGAAGCATTCGAGAAAAGTAATGAAGCTAGTCGAGCATTTTACAGTCAAAATCCAGTCGCCCGGGGGAGAATTGGTATGCGCATTGTTTATATATAATATTATGTGTAATGATATTAACCAATTATTAAATTGATTCTCATTCGCAGTCCAAGGTCTTCCATAATCTCAAGGGATATTTCTCTTTAAATTAGCCGATTTGAAAGTGTTGAATGTGGTAGTGCGCTGGCCAGGTTCTGCACACGACCAGGCAATTTTCCGTAATTGTAATTTATACGATCGCTTTAAAAATAGGGATTTTGATGCATGCATTTTGGTTGGCGACTCTGGCTATGCCAACACACCTTTTTTGGAGACACCTTACACTGCCAACAACCTCGAAGTAAATCAAAATATCTTTATGCAAGTTATCAGGCCTCCATTATCAAAACTCGAAATGTTGTTGAAAGACATATGGTGTGATAAAGTGGAAATTCCCTGCGTTAGCTTATGGGATGCTCGTCTAAGTAGCCACAGCCCAAAAACTAATTGCTGCGTCATGCATGCTTTAAAACATTTGTAGCGATGCAAATGAGCCGTTACCGCCGCTGAGTGTCAATTTCTCATTGCAATGAAAGAATCACAGCCAAAAAACGAACACAACGAAGTTGTTGGTGATGATAATCTCCACCGTAGATTACACAAACAACACAACACAAAAACAACGCTCGAAACTGCATCGTTCGCACGTTTCGTCAACGAAAAAATTCATAAAATTGATAAAATTATCTCAATTTCATATTCAATTATAAAAAGGCTGCTTATGCAACGTGGCACTTACATTTTATATAACTACTAACAGTGGAATTAATAATTCGAAAGTTAAAAAGCGGATATTTCGATTCCCATTGTTCGATGAATAATAAACAGATATGAGTTTTATAAGGAAATCATTTATTTAAAGATTTTTTTTCAATTGCAATGTTCCAAAATTCCAACTCTTCTTTGCCAAATAATTCCCGTAGTTTGATACAGCTATCAATTTCTCGTACTCAATAAGTTCCAAAGCAATGCGTTGATCAGCTGATTAATTTCGTAGGCGTTGTTGTCGTTGCGTTGGAAAAAATTGTCTGGTGGAATTGGTGATTGGACTGGCCGATGTCGCGGTTCGACCTTTTGTAGTACTTGGTGTTGCGGCACTTATAGATGTGACGGTTGAGGTGGCAACAGATGCACCTGTTGCAACACGAATTACACACACACACACACAGTAGGCTCGTCGACACATTAACATTGGTAGATTCATTTATTTCCACAACTTCTGTCTCGATATCCACCAAATTCGTTTCATTTAGGTCGATATACATTAAATTCGATTTATTCGGTACGCTATCCACCAGATTCGTTTTAATTTAGAGGTACTTCACCTCCAAATCTCCAACAATTCAACTGAATGTCGATTGGCGATTAGCAACGATAACGATATTGTTGGGTAGAGGCAATTTTCGGAATCACAACTGGATAAACCACCGGCTGTAACAGCGTTTATCGCAAGTAATTCTAAAAGTGGACCAGTCATATCGAGCTAAAATTAAAAATTGAAAAAACACAATCATCATCATCATATTTGGCTCTACAACCGGGGTCCGGTCCTGGCCTCCCGTAAAAATTCTCTCCACCGGTCCCGATTTCGAGCCGATGTCATCCAGTTTGGCATACCTAAACTCTGGACGTCCTGGTCTACGCCATCCTTCCAGCGTAGGCTTGGCCGGCCTCGCTGTCGTGTTCCATAAATCCTACCGCAAAGGACTTTCCGAGCAGGATCCTCTTCGCTCATGCGAGCTAGGTGTCCTGCCCACCGGAGCCTACCGAGCTTAATTTTCTTCACGATGTCGACATCGCGGTAACGCTCGTAGATCTCATCATTATAGAGTCTCCGGAATCGTCCTTCCTCACATACGGGGCCAACAATTCTCCGTAAGACTTTTCTCTCGAACGCGGCTAAGAGGTCAGAATGTTTTTAGCTAAGCACCCCAAGTATGTAAGTACTGGTATGACCATTGTCTTATATATCAGCAGCTTGGATGTTATGGTTAAGTTCCTGGATTTAAAGAGTCTTGACAGGCTATAGTAGGCTTTGTTGGCTTTAAGCAACCGTGCGCGTATTTCTGGTTCCATGTTGTTATCGGCTGCTATAATTGACCCGAGATAGTTAAAGGATTGCACTACTTCAAATTCGCGCTCCACTTTTTAAATTGAGGGGCCAATGTTGGATCTTCTACTCGCAGACGTGGCCACCATGTACTTTGTTTTGCTCTCATTTTTCATATGTAGATTTCGTGCCGCCTGCTCTATCTGGATGAAAGCTTCCTGTATAGCTCTTTTGTTTCTACCAACGATGTCAATATCGTCTGCGTAAGCCAGTATCTGAATGGACTTATAGAGGATTGTTCCTCTCGCCGTTACGTCAGAGTCTCGGATCACTTTCTCCAACGCCAGGTTGAAGAGGACGCAGGCCAGTCCATCCACTTGTCGGAGCCCGTTATAGATGTTGAATGCGCTTGATAGTGATCCGGATATTTTTACTTGGCTTATAACATTGGTCATGTTCAACCTACATAGTCGTGTGAGTTTATTTGGGATGCCGAATTCTCTCATGGCTTTATAAAGTTCTACTCTGGCTATGCTATCATAGGCTAGTCTATAAAAAGATGGTGTTTTGTAACTCTAGACATTTTTCATCACCTGCCTTAGGGTGTAAATCTGATCAGTTGTTGATTTGCCTGGGATGAAGCCACACTGGTATGGACCAATGATGACTTTAGCGTATGGGGCTATCCTGTATTGAAGGATAGAGGAGAAAATCTTATACGCGGTACTCAACAACGTTATACCGCGATAATTGCTGCATTTTAACTTCTAACTTCGACTATGCTTGGTGGCGGCAGCATAGTATGATCTCCGGTCATTGGTGGAGCCTCCAATCCCTTAGTTAGCTGGCCATTTAGCAACTCATGAAAGTGCTCTTCCCATCGCTCTAAGATGCCTTTAAGATCGGCGATCAGATTACCCTCTTTTTCCTTGCAGTATCTGCAACGCGGTGTATATTGCGTCATACCGCGGACTCTTTGGTAGAACTTCCGCGCCTGGTGTGGTCCTTGCTCTCTGTACTGTTCCCTTTCACGGACGAGGTTCTTCGCCCAGGCTGCTTTCTTTCGCCGGTAAACTGTTTTTTCATATCTTCTGAGCTCTTTATATTAATCTTCGCGTGTCCGCGTTCTATGAGATTGTTGCATTGCTCGGTACGCAACATTCTTACGTTCAGTCGCTAGCTTACATTCGTCACCGAACCAGTCGTTTCAATCTCTACGACTACTGCCTAAGATAATGACAGTATTCTTAAGGCGTGCCCATTTCTCTTCTACGCCCGACATCTCAGCCCCAGGACTTACTCTCCCTGCATTTAGGGCGAGTCCTATCGATTGACCGTAGTTGTTTTTGATCTCTTCATTGCGAAGGGCAGCCGTGTTGGATCAAATCTGATTCGCGGATGCAGTCTTTCGTGATGATGCAATCCGCGCTCGAGCACCATACCAACAAGATAGTGGTCCGAGTCGACGTTGGCACCTCGGTACGTTCGTACCGTCATCAGGTTCGGGTTGTTGCGGCGGTCTATCAACACGTGGTCTATCTGCTTGCGAGTGGCTCCATCGGGAGATACCCAGGTGGCTTTGTGGATATTTTTACGCGCAAACCTTGTACTCGCAACTACCAAATTATTGTTTGCTGCCATCTCTATAACTCGTTGTCCATTGTCATTAGTGTTCTCGTGTAAGCTATGGGTGCCAATGTATTGCCTGAATACTGGCTCCCTACCTATTTTAGCATTGATATCCCCCAGAATGATTTTTACATCATACTGAGGGCAGGCATGGAGTTCCCGTTCGACTGATTCAAAGAATTCTTCTTTTTCATCATTTGGGGAATCCTCTGTAGGTGCGTGAACGTTTATGAGGCTTATGTTTTTAAATTTGCCCCGCACGCGAAGGGTGCATAGCCGTTCATTTACTGCATTAAAGTCGATAACGGCTGCTTATGCAACGTGGCACTTACATTTTATATAACTACTAACAGTGGAATTAATAATTCGAAAGTTAAAAAGCGGATATTTCGATTCCCATTGTTCGATGAATAATAAACAGATATGAGTTTAATAAGGAAATCATTTATTTAAAGATTTTTTTTCAATTGCAATGTTCCAAAATTCCAACTCTTCTTTGCCAAATAATTCCCGTAGTTTGATACAGCTATCAATTTCTCGTACTCAATAAGTTCCAAAGCAATGCGTTGATCAGCTGATTAATTTCGTAGGCGTTGTTGTCGTTGCGTTGGAAAAAATTGTCTGGTGGAATTGGTGATTGGACTGTCCGATGTCGCGGTTCGACCTATTGTAGTACTTGGTGTCGCGGCACTTATAGATGTGACGGTTGAGGTGGCAACAGATGCACCTGTTGCAATACGAATTACACACACACACACACACACACACACACACACACACAGTAGGCTCGTCGACACATTAACATTGGTAGATTCATTTATTTCCACAACTTCTGTCTCGATATCCACCAAATTCGTTTCATTTAGGTCGATATACATTAAATTCGATTTATTCGGTACGCTATCCACCAGATTCGTTTTAATTTAGAGGTACTTCACCTCCAAATCTCCAACAATTCAACTGAATGTCGATTGGCGATTAGCAACGATAACGATATTGTTGGGTAGAGGCAATTTTCGGAATCACAACTGGATAAACCACCGGCTGTAACAGCGTTTATCGCAAGTAATTCTAAAAGTGGACCAGTCATATCGAGCTAAAATTAAAAATTGAAAAAACACAATCATCATCATCATATTTGGCTCTACAACCGGGGTCCGGTCCTGGCCTCCCGTAAAAATTCTCTCCACCGGTCCCGATTTCGAGCCGATGTCATCCAGTTTGGCATACCTAAACTCTGGACGTCCTGGTCTACGCCATTCTTCCAGCGTAGGCTTGGCCGGCCTCGCTGTCGTGTTCCATAAATCCTACCGCAAAGGACTTTCCGAGCAGGATCCTCTTCGCTCATGCGAGCTAGGTGTCCTGCCCACCGGAGCCTACCGAGCTTAATTTTCTTCACGATGTCGACATCGCGGTAACGCTCGTAGATCTCATCATTATAGAGTCTCCGGAATCGTCCTTCCTCACATACGGGGCCAACAATTCTCCGTAAGACTTTTCTCTCGAACGCGGCTAAGAGGTCAGAATGTTTTTAGCTAAGCACCCCAAGTATGTAAGTACTGGTATGACCATTGTCTTATATATCAGCAGCTTGGATGTTATGGTTAAGTTCCTGGATTTAAAGAGTCTTGACAGGCTATAGTAGGCTTTGTTGGCTTTAAGCAACCGTGCGCGTATTTCTGGTTCCATGTTGTTATCGGCTGCTATAATTGACCCGAGATAGTTAAAGGATTGCACTACTTCAAATTCGCGCTCCACTTTTTAAATTGAGGGGCCAATGTTGGATCTTCTACTCGCAGACGTGGCCACCATGTACTTTGTTTTGCTCTCATTTTTCATATGTAGATTTCGTGCCGCCTGCTCTATCTGGATGAAAGCTTCCTGTATAGCTCTTTTGTTTCTACCAACGATGTCAATATCGTCTGCGTAAGCCAGTATCTGAATGGACTTATAGAGGATTGTTCCTCTCGCCGTTACGTCAGAGTCTCGGATCACTTTCTCCAACGCCAGGTTGAAGAGGACGCAGGCCAGTCCATCCACTTGTCGGAGCCCGTTATAGATGTTGAATGCGCTTGATAGTGATCCGGATATTTTTACTTGGCTTATAACATTGGTCATGTTCAACCTACATAGTCGTGTGAGTTTATTTGGGATGCCGAATTCTCTCATGGCTTTATAAAGTTCTACTCTGGCTATGCTATCATAGGCTAGTCTATAAAAAGATGGTGTTTTGTAACTCTAGACATTTTTCATCACCTGCCTTAGGGTGTAAATCTGATCAGTTGTTGATTTGCCTGGGATGAAGCCACACTGGTATGGACCAATGATGACTTTAGCGTATGGGGCTATCCTGTATTGAAGGATAGAGGAGAAAATCTTATACGCGGTACTCAACAACGTTATACCGCGATAATTGCTGCATTTTAACTTCTAACTTCGACTATGCTTGGTGGCGGCAGCATAGTATGATCTCCGGTCATTGGTGGAGCCTCCAATCCCTTAGTTAGCTGGCCATTTAGCAACTCATGAAAGTGCTCTTCCCATCGCTCTAAGATGCCTTTAAGATCGGCGATCAGATTACCCTCTTTTTCCTTGCAGTATCTGCAACGCGGTGTATATTGCGTCATACCGCGGACTCTTTGGTAGAACTTCCGCGCCTGGTGTGGTCCTTGCTCTCTGTACTGTTCCCTTTCACGGACGAGGTTCTTCGCCCAGGCTGCTTTCTTTCGCCGGTAAACTGTTTTTTCATATCTTCTGAGCTCTTTATATTAATCTTCGCGTGTCCGCGTTCTATGAGATTGTTGCATTGCTCGGTACGCAACATTCTTACGTTCAGTCGCTAGCTTACATTCGTCACCGAACCAGTCGTTTCAATCTCTACGACTACTGCCTAAGATAATGACAGTATTCTTAAGGCGTGCCCATTTCTCTTCTACGCCCGACATCTCAGCCCCAGGACTTACTCTCCCTGCATTTAGGGCGAGTCCTATCGATTGACCGTAGTTGTTTTTGGTCTCTTCATTGCGAAGGGCAGCCGTGTTGGATCAAATCTGATTCGCGGATGCAGTCTTTCGTGATGATGCAATCCGCGCTCGAGCACCATACCAACAAGATAGTGGTCCGAGTCGACGTTGGCACCTCGGTACGTTCGTACCGTCATCAGGTTCGGGTTGTTGCGGCGGTCTATCAACACGTGGTCTATCTGCTTGCGAGTGGCTCCATCGGGAGATACCCAGGTGGCTTTGTGGATATTTTTACGCGCAAACCTTGTACTCGCAACTACCAAATTATTGTTTGCTGCCATCTCTATAACTCGTTGTCCATTGTCATTAGTGTTCTCGTGTAAGCTATGGGTGCCAATGTATTGCCTGAATACTGGCTCCCTACCTATTTTAGCATTGATATCCCCCAGAATGATTTTTACATCATACTGAGGGCAGGCATGGAGTTCCCGTTCGACTGATTCAAAGAATTCTTCTTTTTCATCATTTGGGGAATCCTCTGTAGGTGCGTGAACGTTTATGAGGCTTATGTTTTTAAATTTGCCCCGCACGCGAAGGGTGCATAGCCGTTCATTTACTGCATTAAAGTCGATAACGGTGGGTTTCATTCTTTTGCTGAGTAGAAACCCCACCGCGAGCACATGATGTCTTGCATGACAGCTGTAATAAATGTCATATTCTGATTTTTTTTAAGACACCATTCCCTGTCCACCGCATCTCCTGAATTGCTGTTAAGTCAGCATTATATTTGGACAGGGTATCGGCTAGCTGCTGTTGTGCTCGAGCTCTATGCAGTGAGCGTACGTTCCATGAGAAAATTCTTAAATCGTTTAGCCGTTTTCGTTGCCGCGGTCGTCGTCGTTCATCAGTGTATCCGAGGCTGATTTTGGGTTCCGAAATAATAATTTTTTTACAGGCGAGGTTATTGGCCTCGCTCCAACCTTACTTTAAAGGGACTAGCCCGATCATTCAGCTTCCTGTATTGGAGGAAAACTACCAGCGGCCACCACGTGGAGGTTTGATCGCACTTCCACCAGTCATCAGTTACGGCCACATGCAATTCTGGAGCATTTTGTGTTATTCCTCCTATTTCTGCTGATGGCTGACCGCTGAAAAAACACAATATGGTTTCAAAAAAAAAAAAAAATCCATAACAATTAAAATTTTTCATGTAAATTCTCTAGTAGGAGATGGGTATGTGTTAAAATTTGAAGAAATACGGGCTAATTTTTAAAAATTAACATGGACACTACATGGGTCTCAGGGCCCGATCACTCCAGCAAACTTACAAAAAGTTTTGTCCATCAGTGATAAACATGTGTTTAAAATTTCAAGAAAATCGAGCTAATTTTTAACAAATTTATATGGGCACCCCTCGGGCCTCAGGGCCCGTTCACTCCAAAAACTTCACAAAAAATTTTGTCCATCGGAGATACACATGTATATAAAATTTAAAAAAAAACGGTTTAATTTTTTTAAAAAAATTTTTGGGGCCCGGAATCTCCAAAATTTTTACAAAAAGTGTTTTTCATCAGAGATACATACGTATATAAAATCTGAAGAAAATCGAGTTAATTTTTTTTAAAAAATTTTGGGGCCCCACGACCCCGGAGCTCAGGGTCTCCAAAATTTTTACTAAAAGTGTTATCTATCAGAGATACACATGTGTATTAAATTGGAAGAAAATCGGATTAATTTTTTTTAAAAAATTTTATGGGGCCCCACAAACCCGGGGCCCGGGGTCTCCAAAATTTTTACAAAAAGTGTTGTCCATCGGAGATACACATGCGTATAAAATTTGAAGAAGATCGAGTAAATTTTGTAAAATATTTGTATGGGAGCCCCCGACCCCGTGGCCCGAGGGGCCACACACTTCCTAAAGTCCGATTGTATTCAAACTTTGCACACATGTGTATTTTCCATGACAATACTTTTTATTAAAAATTGAGAGTGATCGGGCGGCTGGATCGGGGGGCTCCCATACAATTGTTTTTCCATATAGCGGCATCAAATCATATCTTTCATTGTCTTGTTATGACAGCGTGAGTGGACGTGTTTTTGGTTTCTCTCCAGGTGGTTGTTTCGGTCCTATTTTAATATATATTAAAGTTGATTGTGTTGCGCGTTTCGACGGGTTTTTGGGTCACAAATCTAAAAGTCTTTGGTTTTCAAATCATAACTTACATAAATTCACACAAGTTAAAGAAAAAAATAACTTTGAATTCCTTGTGCTAAAGTTTGGGATTTTTTCACACCCAGCGAGGTATTGTACAAAAATGCATCTGCTGTTTCAGGTCAGTCCAACGCTCTCACTCTCATTCAGTTTGAAGAGCGCTTGACTAAACACACCGATGCTATTATAAACCTGTTTTCTGCCGAAATGAGGACTCTGCGTGCAGATTTATTGAATCAAATTACACTCTTCGAGCAGAATTGGACAAGCAGTCTTCATAATATTGAAGAATCTCTTAAAGACCTCCATGTACGCGTGGAGAATGTCGAGTCTAAGTGTATTGAGTCAGAAGCAATAAGAAATAGTTTTGCTGATTTACAAAGGCGGTGTGATACCTTGGAACGTAGCAACCTAGCAGCTGATGCCATCCTTAATGGAGTTCCGCAGCTACAAGAAGAAAACTTGAAGTCGATTTTCCACCATTTGTGTCACACTATCAACTGTAAACCCCCCGTGTTGAAGGCTGTTTTCCGTTCTAAATGGAGTGATAATACCAACGATCCCCCAATCATTCTGAAATTAGCAAATGCTCAAGAAAGAAACATTGTCTTTAAATCTCTTGCGGAGCATCGCAAAAGTGAGGGAAAGCAGCTCTCTCTTCATGATGTTGGTTTTGACTCCAGTAAAAATATTTATTTGAATGAGAGCTTAACAAGCAGAAATCGCTCAATTCTGCAAAAAGCGGTTCACATGAAGCGACGGAAGCAGCTTTTTTCTACATTCACGCGCTCCGGAGCTGTTTGGGTTAGAGTGAGGAAGAATGAGAATGCCATCAATGTTGACGACTATGGAATTTTGGACGAAAATCATTACGGCGAGAAATCTAAATAGTTCTGATGATAACAGTGAAGTTATTTAACCTTATGCAGCAAACGTACAATAAAATGAATAGTAACTCTAATTCAATTTAATATTCTCTGCAAACATAAAGATGGAATCAACTTATGTCACAACAAAATTTTTACTTTTACTTTTACTTTTACTTTTACTTTTACTTTTACTTTTACTTTTACTTTTACTTTTACTTTTACTTTTACTTTTACTTTTACTTTTACTTTTACTTTTACTTTTACTTTTACTTTTACTTTTACTTTTACTTTTACTTTTACTTTTACTTTTACTTTTACTTTTACTTTTACTTTTACTTTTACTTTTACTTTTACTTTTACTTTTACTTTTACTTTTACTTTTACTTTTACTTTTACTTTTACTTTTACTTTTACTTTTACTTTTACTTTTACTTTTACTTTTACTTTTACTTTTACTTTTACTTTTACTTTTACTTTTACTTTTACTTTTACTTTTACTTTTACTTTTACTTTTACTTTTACTTTTACTTTTACTTTTACTTTTACTTTTACTTTTACTTTTACTTTTACTTTTACTTTTACTTTTACTTTTACTTTTACTTTTACTTTTACTTTTACTTTTACTTTTACTTTTACTTTTACTTTTACTTTTACTTTTACTTTTACTTTTACTTTTACTTTTACTTTTACTTTTACTTTTACTTTTACTTTTACTTTTACTTTTACTTTTACTTTTACTTTTACTTTTACTTTTACTTTTACTTTTACTTTTACTTTTACTTTTACTTTTACTTTTACTTTTACTTTTACTTTTACTTTTACTTTTACTTTTACTTTTACTTTTACTTTTACTTTTACTTTTACTTTTACTTTTACTTTTACTTTTACTTTTACTTTTACTTTTACTTTTACTTTTACTTTTACTTTTACTTTTACTTTTACTTTTACTTTTACTTTTACTTTTACTTTTACTTTTACTTTTACTTTTACTTTTACTTTTACTTTTACTTTTACTTTTACTTTTACTTTTACTTTTACTTTTACTTTTACTTTTACTTTTACTTTTACTTTTACTTTTACTTTTACTTTTACTTTTACTTTTACTTTTACTTTTACTTTTACTTTTACTTTTACTTTTACTTTTACTTTTACTTTTACTTTTACTTTTACTTTTACTTTTACTTTTACTTTTACTTTTACTTTTACTTTTACTTTTACTTTTACTTTTACTTTTACTTTTACTTTTACTTTTACTTTTACTTTTACTTTTACTTTTACTTTTACTTTTACTTTTACTTTTACTTTTACTTTTACTTTTACTTTTACTTTTACTTTTACTTTTACTTTTACTTTTACTTTTACTTTTACTTTTACTTTTACTTTTACTTTTACTTTTACTTTTACTTTTTACTTTTACTTTTTTACTTTTACTTTTTTACTTTTACTTTTTTACTTTTACTTTTTTACTTTTACTTTTTTACTTTTACTTTTTTACTTTTACTTTTTTACTTTTACTTTTTTACTTTTACTTTTTTACTTTTACTTTTTTACTTTTACTTTTTTACTTTTACTTTTTTACTTTTACTTTTTTACTTTTACTTTTTTACTTTTACTTTTTTACTTTTACTTTTTTACTTTTACTTTTTTACTTTTACTTTTTTACTTTTACTTTTTTACTTTTACTTTTTTACTTTTACTTTTACTTTTACTTTTACTTTTACTTTTACTTTTACTTTTACTTTTACTTTTACTTTTACTTTTACTTTTACTTTTACTTTTACTTTTACTTTTACTTTTACTTTTACTTTTACTTTTACTTTTACTTTTACTTTTACTTTTACTTTTACTTTTACTTTTACTTTTACTTTTACTTTTACTTTTACTTTTACTTTTACTTTTACTTTTACTTTTACTTTTACTTTTACTTTTACTTTTACTTTTACTTTTACTTTTACTTTTACTTTTACTTTTACTTTTACTTTTACTTTTACTTTTACTTTTACTTTTACTTTTACTTTTACTTTTACTTTTACTTTTACTTTTACTTTTACTTTTACTTTTACTTTTACTTTTACTTTTACTTTTACTTTTACTTTTACTTTTACTTTTACTTTTACTTTTACTTTTACTTTTACTTTTACTTTTACTTTTACTTTTACTTTTACTTTTACTTTTACTTTTACTTTTACTTTTACTTTTACTTTTACTTTTACTTTTACTTTTACTTTTACTTTTACTTTTACTTTTACTTTTACTTTTACTTTTACTTTTACTTTTACTTTTACTTTTACTTTTACTTTTACTTTTACTTTTACTTTTACTTTTACTTTTACTTTTACTTTTACTTTTACTTTTACTTTTACTTTTACTTTTACTTTTACTTTTACTTTTACTTTTACTTTTACTTTTACTTTTACTTTTACTTTTACTTTTACTTTTACTTTTACTTTTACTTTTACTTTTACTTTTACTTTTACTTTTACTTTTACTTTTACTTTTACTTTTACTTTTACTTTTACTTTTACTTTTACTTTTACTTTTACTTTTACTTTTACTTTTACTTTTACTTTTACTTTTACTTTTACTTTTACTTTTACTTTTACTTTTACTTTTACTTTTACTTTTACTTTTACTTTTACTTTTACTTTTACTTTTACTTTTACTTTTACTTTTACTTTTACTTTTACTTTTACTTTTACTTTTACTTTTACTTTTACTTTTACTTTTACTTTTACTTTTACTTTTACTTTTACTTTTACTTTTACTTTTACTTTTACTTTTACTTTTACTTTTACTTTTACTTTTACTTTTACTTTTACTTTTACTTTTACTTTTACTTTTACTTTTACTTTTACTTTTACTTTTACTTTTACTTTTACTTTTACTTTTACTTTTACTTTTACTTTTACTTTTACTTTTACTTTTACTTTTACTTTTACTTTTACTTTTACTTTTACTTTTACTTTTACTTTTACTTTTACTTTTACTTTTACTTTTACTTTTACTTTTACTTTTACTTTTACTTTTACTTTTACTTTTACTTTTACTTTTACTTTTACTTTTACTTTTACTTTTACTTTTACTTTTACTTTTACTTTTACTTTTACTTTTACTTTTACTTTTACTTTTACTTTTACTTTTACTTTTACTTTTACTTTTACTTTTACTTTTACTTTTACTTTTACTTTTACTTTTACTTTTACTTTTACTTTTACTTTTACTTTTACTTTTACTTTTACTTTTACTTTTACTTTTACTTTTACTTTTACTTTTACTTTTACTTTTACTTTTACTTTTACTTTTACTTTTACTTTTACTTTTACTTTTACTTTTACTTTTACTTTTACTTTTACTTTTACTTTTACTTTTACTTTTACTTTTACTTTTACTTTTACTTTTACTTTTACTTTTACTTTTACTTTTACTTTTACTTTTACTTTTACTTTTACTTTTACTTTTACTTTTACTTTTACTTTTACTTTTACTTTTACTTTTACTTTTACTTTTACTTTTACTTTTACTTTTACTTTTACTTTTACTTTTACTTTTACTTTTACTTTTACTTTTACTTTTACTTTTACTTTTACTTTTACTTTTACTTTTACTTTTACTTTTACTTTTACTTTTACTTTTACTTTTACTTTTACTTTTACTTTTACTTTTACTTTTACTTTTACTTTTACTTTTACTTTTACTTTTACTTTTACTTTTACTTTTACTTTTACTTTTACTTTTACTTTTACTTTTACTTTTACTTTTACTTTTACTTTTACTTTTACTTTTACTTTTACTTTTACTTTTACTTTTACTTTTACTTTTACTTTTACTTTTACTTTTACTTTTACTTTTACTTTTACTTTTACTTTTACTTTTACTTTTACTTTTACTTTTACTTTTACTTTTACTTTTACTTTTACTTTTACTTTTACTTTTACTTTTACTTTTACTTTTACTTTTACTTTTACTTTTACTTTTACTTTTACTTTTACTTTTACTTTTACTTTTACTTTTACTTTTACTTTTACTTTTACTTTTACTTTTACTTTTACTTTTACTTTTACTTTTACTTTTACTTTTACTTTTACTTTTACTTTTACTTTTACTTTTACTTTTACTTTTACTTTTACTTTTACTTTTACTTTTACTTTTACTTTTACTTTTACTTTTACTTTTACTTTTACTTTTACTTTTACTTTTACTTTTACTTTTACTTTTACTTTTACTTTTACTTTTACTTTTACTTTTACTTTTACTTTTACTTTTACTTTTACTTTTACTTTTACTTTTACTTTTACTTTTACTTTTACTTTTACTTTTACTTTTACTTTTACTTTTACTTTTACTTTTACTTTTACTTTTACTTTTACTTTTACTTTTACTTTTACTTTTACTTTTACTTTTACTTTTACTTTTACTTTTACTTTTACTTTTACTTTTACTTTTACTTTTACTTTTACTTTTACTTTTACTTTTACTTTTACTTTTACTTTTACTTTTACTTTTACTTTTACTTTTACTTTTACTTTTACTTTTACTTTTACTTTTACTTTTACTTTTACTTTTACTTTTACTTTTACTTTTACTTTTACTTTTACTTTTACTTTTACTTTTACTTTTACTTTTACTTTTACTTTTACTTTTACTTTTACTTTTACTTTTACTTTTACTTTTACTTTTACTTTTACTTTTACTTTTACTTTTACTTTTACTTTTACTTTTACTTTTACTTTTACTTTTACTTTTACTTTTACTTTTACTTTTACTTTTACTTTTACTTTTACTTTTACTTTTACTTTTACTTTTACTTTTACTTTTACTTTTACTTTTACTTTTACTTTTACTTTTACTTTTACTTTTACTTTTACTTTTACTTTTACTTTTACTTTTACTTTTACTTTTACTTTTACTTTTACTTTTACTTTTACTTTTACTTTTACTTTACTTTTACTTTTACTTTACTTTTACTTTTACTTTACTTTTACTTTTACTTTTACTTTTACTTTTACTTTTACTTTTACTTTTACTTTACTTTACTTTTACTTTACTTTACTTTTACTTTTACTTTTACTTTACTTTTACTTTTACTTTACTTTTACTTTTACTTTTACTTTTACTTTACTTTTACTTTACTTTTACTTTTACTTTTACTTTTACTTTTACTTTTACTTTTACTTTTACTTTTACTTTTACTTTTACTTTTACTTTTACTTTTACTTTTACTTTTACTTTTACTTTTACTTTTACTTTTACTTTTACTTTTACTTTTACTTACTTTACTTTTACTTTTACTTTTACTTTTACTTTTACTTTTACTTTTACTTTACTTTTACTTTTACTTTTACTTTTACTTTTACTTTTACTTTTACTTTTACTTTTACTTTTACTTTACTTTTACTTTTACTTTTACTTTTACTTTTACTTTTACTTTTACTTTTACTTTTACTTTTACTTTTACTTTTACTTTTACTTTTACTTTTACTTACTTTACTTTTACTTTTACTTTACTTTACTTTTACTTTTACTTTACTTTACTTTTACTTTTACTTTTACTTTTACTTTTACTTTTACTTTTACTTTTACTTTTACTTTTACTTTTACTTTTTACTTTTACTTTTACTTTACTTTTACTTTTACTTTACTTTTACTTTTACTTTTACTTTTACTTTTACTTTTACTTTTACTTTTACTTTTACTTTTACTTTTACTTTTACTTTTACTTTTACTTTTACTTTTACTTTTACTTTTACTTTTACTTTTACTTTTACTTTACTTTTACTTTTACTTTTACTTACTTTACTTTTACTTTTACTTTTACTTTTACTTTTACTTTTACTTTTTACTTTTACTTTTACTTTTCTTTTACTTTTACTTTTTACTTTTACTTTTACTTTTACTTTTACTTTACTTTTACTTTTACTTTTACTTTTACTTTTTACTTTACTTTTACTTTTACTTTTTACTTTTACTTTTACTTTTACTTTTTACTTTTACTTTTACTTTTACTTTTTACTTTTACTTTTTACTTTACTTTTTACTTTTACTTTTTACTTTTACTTTTTACTTTTACTTTTTTACTTTTACTTTTTACTTTTACTTTTTACTTTTACTTTCTTTACTTTTACTTTTTTACTTTACTTTTTACTTTTACTTTTACTTTACTTTTACTTACTTTTACTTTTACTTTTTACTTTTACTTTTACTTTACTTTACTTTTACTTTACTTTTACTTTTACTTTTACTTTTACTTTTACTTTTACTTTTACTTTTAATTTTACTTTACTTTACTTTTACTTTTACTTTACTTTTACTTTTACTTTTTACTTTTACTTTTACTTTTACTTTTACTTTTACTTTACTTTTACTTTTACTTTTACTTTTTACTTTTACTTTCTTTACTTTTACTTTTACTTTTACTTTTACTTTTACTTTTACTTTTACTTACTTTTACTTTTACTTTTACTTTACTTTTACTTTTACTTTTACTTTTACTTTTACTTTTACTTTTACTTTTACTTTTACTTTTACTTTTACTTTTACTTTTACTTTTACTTTTACTTTTACTTTACTTTTACTTTTACTTTACTTTACTTTTTACTTTACTTTTACTTTTACTTTTACTTTTACTTTTACTTTTACTTTTACTTTACTTTTACTTTTACTTTTACTTACTTTTACTTTTACTTTTACTTTCTTTACTTTTACTTTTACTTTTACTTTTACTTTTACTTTTACTTTTACTTTTACTTTTACTTTTACTTTTACTTTACTTTTACTTTTACTTTACTTTTACTTTTACTTTTACTTTTACTTTTACTTTTACTTTTACTTTTACTTTTACTTTTACTTTACTTTTACTTTTACTTTTTACTTTTACTTTTACTTTTACTTTTACTTTTTACTTTTACTTTTACTTTTACTTTTACTTTTACTTTTACTTTTACTTTTACTTTTACTTTTACTTTTACTTTTACTTTACTTTTACTTTTACTTTTACTTTTACTTTTACTTTACTTTTACTTTTACTTTTACTTTTACTTTTACTTTTACTTTTACTTTTACTTTTACTTTTACTTTTACTTTTACTTTTACTTTTACTTTTACTTTTACTTTTACTTTACTTTTACTTTTACTTTTACTTTTACTTTTACTTTTACTTTTACTTTTACTTTTACTTTTACTTTTACTTTTACTTTACTTTTACTTTTACTTTTACTTTTACTTTACTTTTACTTACTTTACTTTTACTTTTACTTTTACTTTTACTTTTACTTTTACTTTTACTTTTACTTTTACTTTTACTTTTACTCTTTACTTTTACTTTTACTTTTACTTTTACTTTTACTTTTACTTTTACTTTTACTTTTACTTTTACTTTTACTTTACTTTTACTTTTACTTTACTTTACTTTTACTTTTACTTTTACTTTTTACTTTTACTTTTACTTTTACTTTACTTTACTTTTACTTTTACTTTTACTTTTTTACTTTTACTTTTACTTTTACTTTTACTTTTACTTTTACTTTTACTTTTACTTTTACTTTTACTTTTACTTTTACTTTTACTTTTACTTTTACTTTTACTTTTACTTTTACTTTTACTTTACTTTACTTTTACTTTTACTTTTACTTTTACTTTTACTTTTACTTTTACTTTTACTTTTACTTTTACTTTACTTACTTTACTTTTACTTTTACTTTACTTTTACTTTTACTTTTACTTTTACTTTTACTTTACTTTTACTTTTACTTTTACTTTTACTTTACTTTTACTTTTACTTTTACTTTTACTTTTACTTTTACTTTTACTTTTACTTTTACTTTTACTTTTACTTTTACTTTTACTTTACTTTTACTTACTTTTACTTTTACTTTTACTTTTACTTTTACTTTTACTTTTACTTTTACTTTTACTTTTACTTTTACTTTTACTTTTACTTTTACTTTTACTTTTACTTTTACTTTACTTTTACTTTTACTTTTACTTTTACTTTTACTTTTACTTTTACTTTACTTTTACTTTTACTTTTACTTTTACTTTTACTTTTACTTTTACTTTTACTTTTACTTTTACTTTTACTTTTACTTTTACTTTTACTTTTACTTTTACTTTTACTTTTACTTTTACTTTTACTTTTACTTTTACTTTTACTTTACTTTTACTTTACTTTTACTTTTACTTTTACTTTTACTTTTACTTTTACTTTTACTTTTACTTTTACTTTACTTTTACTTTTACTTTTACTTTTACTTTTACTTTTACTTTTACTTTTACTTTACTTTTACTTTTACTTTTACTTTTACTTTTACTTTTACTTTACTTTACTTTTACTTTTACTTTTACTTTTACTTTTACTTTTACTTTTACTTTTACTTTTACTTTTACTTTTACTTTTACTTTTACTTTTACTTTTACTTTTACTTTTACTTTTACTTTACTTTTACTTTTACTTTTACTTTTACTTTTACTTTTACTTTTACTTTTACTTTTACTTTACTTTTACTTTTACTTTTTACTTTTACTTTTACTTTTACTTTACTTTTACTTTACTTTTACTTTACTTTTACTTTTACTTTTACTTTTACTTTTACTTTTACTTTTACTTTTACTTTTACTTTTACTTTTACTTTACTTTTACTTTTACTTTTACTTTTACTTTTACTTTTACTTTTACTTTTACTTTTCTTTACTTTTACTTTTACTTTTACTTTTACTTTTACTTTTACTTTTACTTTTACTTTTACTTTTACTTTTACTTTTACTTTTACTTTTACTTTTACTTTTACTTTTACTTTTACTTTTACTTTTACTTTTACTTTTACTTTTACTTTTACTTTTACTTTTACTTTTACTTTTACTTTTACTTTTACTTTTACTTTTACTTTTACTTTTACTTTTACTTTTACTTTTACTTTTACTTTTACTTTTACTTTTACTTTTACTTTTACTTTTACTTTTACTTTTACTTTTACTTTTACTTTTACTTTTACTTTTACTTTTACTTTTACTTTTACTTTTTACTTTTACTTTTACTTTTACTTTTACTTTTACTTTTACTTTACTTTTACTTTTACTTTTACTTTTACTTACTTTACTTTTACTTTTACTTTTACTTTTACTTTTACTTTTACTTTTACTTTTACTTTTACTTTTACTTTTACTTTACTTTTACTTTTACTTTTACTTTTACTTTTACTTTTACTTTTCTTACTTTTACTTTTCTTACTTTACTTTTACTTTACTTTTACTTTTACTTTTACTTTTACTTTTACTTTTACTTTTACTTTTACTTTTACTTTTACTTTTACTTTTACTTTTACTTTTACTTTTACTTTTACTTTTACTTTTACTTTTACTTTTACTTTTACTTACTTTACTTTTACTTTTACTTTTTACTTTTACTTTTACTTTTACTTTTTACTTTTACTTTTACTTTTACTTTTACTTTTACTTTACTTTTACTTTTACTTTTACTTTTACTTTTACTTTTACTTTCTTTTACTTTTACTTTTACTTTTACTTTTACTTTACTTTTACTTTTACTTTTACTTTTACTTTTACTTTTACTTTTACTTTTACTTTTACTTTTACTTTTACTTTTACTTTTACTTTTACTTTTACTTTACTTTTACTTTTACTTTTACTTTTACTTTTACTTTACTTTTACTTTTACTTTTACTTTTACTTTTACTTTTACTTTTTACTTTACTTTTACTTTTACTTTTACTTTTACTTTTACTTTTACTTTACTTTACTTTTACTTTTACTTTTACGTTTACTTTACTTTTACTTTTACTTTTACTTTTACTTTTACTTTTACTTTTACTTTTACTTTTACTTTTACTTTTACTTTTACTTTTACTTTTACTTTTACTTTTACTTTTACTTTTACTTTTACTTTTACTTTTACTTTTACTTTTACTTTTACTTTACTTTTACTTTTACTTTTACTTTTACTTTTACTTTTACTTTTACTTTACTTTTACTTTTACTTTTACTTTTACTTTTACTTTTACTTTTACTTTTACTTTTACTTTTACTTTTACTTTTACTTTTACTTTACTTTTACTTTTACTTTTACTTTTACTTTTACTTTTACTTTTACTTTTACTTTTACTTTTACTTTTACTTTTACTTTTACTTTTACTTTTACTTTTACTTTTACTTTACTTTTACTTTTACTTTTACTTTTACTTTTACTTTTACTTTTACTTTTACTTTTACTTTTACTTTTACTTTTACTTTTACTTTTACTTTTACTTTTACTTTTACTTTTACTTTTACTTTTACTTTTACTTTTACTTTTACTTTTACTTTTACTTTTACTTTTACTTTTACTTTTACTTTTACTTTTACTTTTACTTACTTTACTTTTACTTTTACTTTTACTTTTACTTTTTACTTTTACTTTTACTTTTACTTTTACTTTTACTTTTACTTTTACTTTTACTTTTACTTTTACTTTTACTTTTACTTTTACTTTTACTTTTACTTTTACTTTTACTTTTACTTTTACTTTACTTTTACTTTTACTTTTACTTTTACTTTTTACTTTTACTTTTACTTTTACTTTTACTTTTACTTTTACTTTACTTTTACTTTTACTTTTACTTTTACTTTTACTTTTACTTTTACTTTTACTTTTACTTTTACTTTTACTTTTACTTTTACTTTTACTTTTACTTTTACTTTTACTTTACTTTACTTTTACTTTTACTTTACTTTTACTTTTACTTTTACTTTTACTTTTACTTTTACTTTTACTTTACTTTTACTTTTACTTTTACTTTTACTTTTACTTTTACTTTTACTTTTACTTTTACTTTACTTTTACTTTTACTTTTACTTTTACTTTTACTTTTACTTTTACTTTTACTTTTACTTACTTTTACTTTTACTTTACTTTTACTTTTACTTTTACTTTTACTTTTACTTTTACTTTACTTTTACTTTTACTTTTACTTTTACTTTTACTTTTACTTTTACTTTTACTTTTACTTTTACTTTTACTTTTACTTTTACTTTACTTTTACTTTTACTTTTACTTTTACTTTTACTTTTTACTTTTACTTTTACTTTACTTTTACTTTTACTTTTTACTTTTACTTTTACTTTACTTTTACTTTTACTTTTACTTTTACTTTTACTTTTACTTTTACTTTT